>JBAGKK010000247.1:376204-410922 GCA_037177015.1 Euceroptres primus
ATATATATATACGTTTCTGTAGCATTAGTTAAATTAAGATAAAATGTATTATACTATTATTCAAAAATTTCATTACTTTGCCATCACCAGCAATATGATATTCAGCATCAGTGGAAAAGACAATAAGATGTCGAGCTTTAGGTCTCCAACCAATATCTTTGGTACAGACCATTGCTTGTAACATTGCATCTAATCCACCCTCAGGTGCGTCTACATTTCCAGAAATGGATGCTTGCTCTACACGCGTCTAAATAAAAAAAATGGTCTAACATTGATAATATAAAACTACTGATATTCAAATTTAAATTCTTATATTTATATTCCCGTGTGGAAATTGAAATACGTCTCTTATAGGGCCCTGATTAGTTTTCCCTATTATTATTAGGGCCCCTATTCAGAAAATCAGGAAACCTAATAGTAGTATAGTCAAATTAGCCACAACAAGGCCATTTGCTGGGACAAATTAAAAGTATACTGATTTTTTACTTAAAATGTTTGGATGAAAGTCCTTTTGAAGCTCTGAAAAGTTCAAGGCTGAATTCTTAAACAAAGTTTTGTTATTAACAAAAAACGTAAAATTGCAACATTTTTTCAACACGTTTGCTTGGATTGTTACTTTCGATTAAGAGATAGGTAAAAAGGGCATGGAACTTTGTTTTCAGAGTATAAAATAAGCTTTAAAATGAGCCCTTAGCGAATATCTTAGGACAAATAGTTTACGAGATATGAATTTGTTAATTAACATTGCGCGTTTTTCAGGGAAGACAAAGCAATGAAAAATTTTCATTGTTGCAAAAAAAAATCGCAATCGGGTTTTTGCTATTAGATTCTGAAATTGGATAGTTCAAAGTATTAAAAAACATTTTTTTTTTTTGGATTTCAGAATCCAAAAATGGCAGAGGATTTGGGGGGGCACTTTGTTTTTAAACATTCATATTTTGTAAAAAAAATCTGTTAAGTTCAATTTTGCTGAAATATCTAACAAATTGTGCATCTTCAGGAAAAAGTATGCTTAAGATGTCAACAAAATTTTTCACATTATTTATGACAAATCGTTATTTCCAAATTTGAAAAAAATTCTATTAAAATTTGGCGCAGTTCTGTGAAATTGTTTATAAAATTTGTTTAAATAATATTTTTTTGCAACGAATATTCACGTAGGACTTTTTGGAAAAATAATAATTAAAATCCACCTTCCTCAATGGTTTTATGCAATTTTTTCAGATTTTTCTGGTATCTGTAAGTATGGAAAAAAATTATTGCTTATAACGATTTGTTATAAACAATGTAAAAAATTTTGTTGACATCTTAAACATACTATTTCCTGAAGATGCACAACCCGTTAAATAATGCAGCAAAATTGAACTCAACAGATTTTCTTTTACAAAATATGAATGTTTAAAGAAAAAAAAATTGCCCCCCAAACCCTCTGTCATTTTTGGATTCTGAAATCGAAAAAAAATGTTTTTTAATACTTTGAACCATCCAATTTGACAATCCAATAGCAAAAACCCGATCACAATTTTTTATCAACAATGAAAATTTATCATCGCTTTGTCTTCCCTGAAAAACGGTGAATGTTAATTAACAAATTCATATCTCGTAAACTATTTGTCGCAGGATATTCGCTAAGAGCTCATTTTAAAGCTTATTTTATGCTCTGAAAACATAGTTCTATACACTTTTTACCTATCTCTTAATAGAAAATAACAATTCAAGCAAACGTTTTGAAAAAATGTTGCAATTTTACGTTTTTTGTAACAAAGCTTTGTTTAAGAATTCAGCCTCGAACTTTCCAGAGCATCCATCCAAACATTTTAAGACAAAAATCAGCTTGCTTTTAATTTGTTCCAGCAGAAATCCTAATTTGACTGTACTATAGGGACCGTAGTAGTTTGGTTACGCAAAATTATCAGGGACCCTAAAATATCATTCTGACGAGGCCCCCAACAAGTGTCCATATTAAGGCCCAATTAATATGCATTTTCCATGAATCCCTTTGGTGGCCCTTTTATGGGCCCATTATCAATAGGGACTATTGGGGAAATTTCCACATGGGTTATAAGACAAACGAACCAAATCCGGATCAAGGGTCCAAATGCGATTCACTATTAGTTTTGCCTTAAATAACTACAATTGTAAACTAAATTTTTATGAAACGTTTAGCTTAATAAATAAACTGAACATTTCATAAAAATGAAATAGTAATAGTAAATAGTAAATAATAAATAGTAATAGTAATAGTAACAGTAAATAGTACCTATATTTATTTACGGCAAAAGCAATAGTGATTCGCATTTGAACCTCTGATCCGGATTTGGTTTTCCTCCTTTAAATTTTATGTATATTAAAAATTAAAAATACCTTAAAAAGTGAAATATCCTCTGTTAAAGACATCTGATTTCTATATCCATAAGGGGCAGCACATGGTTTCAATGTTTTCGAGAGGTTACATCTCCTAACAATTTTGAACCCCCAAGGAGCGAAATTTTTCAAACAAATCATTCAATCATTTAAATGATTTTCTGTAATAATAAAAAGTATAAATCTTAATTTTAATATACGTACTTTTCTTGCTCCGTGTGAGTCATGGGCAGAACGACTTTGTCAACAAAACTGCCAAAGCCAAGACGGAAATTCGTTGTTAGTTTTTTCATGGCGTCTGCTAATTGAAATCCAAGTTCTGAAAGTTGATCCCTATTATCTTCCATTGATTTAGAGAGGTCCATGAGATAATAAAGATCTACCGGATAGTCATCTGCTTGACTATATTTCAAAGTTACTTGTTTTTCTTCTCCTAATTTATAAGTTTAATTAGTTAATATTGTAATATTAGTTTGAAGTTTTTGATAGTAATTTATATTATTAGACATTTGAGATATACCTATTCTAAGTCGAAGACGAATTTTTTGAGGCTGCACTTGAACGGCTTCACTGCCTCTAGTAGACAAAAGTGGACGATTTTCCAAGGTTTCTATTTCAAAAGAATCACTTATCACTTCCGATTTTTCGGTACACCATAATTCACCTTCTTTTCCATATCTTTCTCTAGTCGCACATCGAACTATTGGTTGATCAGTCTTGAAATTGAGGAAAAAATGTATTATGTTACAGAAGCTTTTAAAAATTAAAAGTAATAATTATATTAACTTTCTGTTTAAATATTACCGTGACAGAACACCATACACAATTCGTTGTTCGTAAACAACTTGTACAATTTTGTTGTGCAGCACAGAAAGTTTCATCAGTTTTTTGATCTCCCAAAACGACAACAATTAAATTTAGGGAAATGAATAGAGTTTGAAACAACATACTATTGTTTTCTTTGTGAAATACAATTAAATACTAACAGGCGTTATGAAGAGTGTTAAACTGCTATAAGTTTCTCGTGAAACCGAAAGGATACTGATGAATTTCCCGAGGAAATGAGTGTGTGATAAGACGACAATGCGTCACATGAAATGTTTGTCAACTCTTTCATTTCCATTTGCGGTTATTATTTTTAAAATACGTAGGTAAATTACTCAGTATTAGTAAAATCTAATTGATCTTTATGATTTTTATAGAAAGATCTTAATTTTGGTTTCTCTACTGTTCAAATTATTTTTATGTATTTTTGAACATTAGAGAAACAAAAATTAAGATCTTTCTATAATATTAAAACTCTGTTCGACAACCTAACATCCTAATCATACATTTATGATTTTTATTCATTTTTCTATAAATGGGTCCAAAAGTTAACAATGGACTGCATAAAAAAATAACAGAGCAATTTTTAGTTTAAAATAAATTTTCTAACCAATATCTTGTACATTTCAAGTTTAATAAGTCCCAAAACCGTAAGAGGATTATTGCATTAATTTTTAAAAAATTAAAACTTGAAACTAATCCATTTATTTGAGGTCACTCTACATTTTTGGAATCAGCAAACAATTTTACAAAAGATTCAACAAACAAATTATGAGGACTCAAAAAAATACACCCAAACAAATATTTGGTTAAACCAACAAAATTTGGTTTTGCACTGAGAAAAATAGATAGTGAAAAGGAGGGGAAGTTAATATCTGGATATTGGATTATGGGACAGCTAAGATATTAGGATGTAATATCTAGACATTACGATTTAATATATGAGATATTATATTATAATATCTAAATATTACACCATAATATCTTAGATAGCTGTCCCATAGTTCAATATCCAGATATTAACTTCCCCTTCTTTTCACTATCTATTTTTCTCAGTGTGTTTTGTTTAACAAAATTGTTTGAATTCAGGGGAATGCAGTCAGTGCAACGACTTTGTTCAGTGATTTTTTTTGTAGTGCAAAATTTGAAACTTTAGAAGCAATTTTTCATAATTTTTGAAATCTATTAAAATTGTTTGACAAGACAATGATTGTACCCGAATAACGATACTAAGAAATAATTCGCAAAGTGTTATTACGCGTATGTTTGAATTTATTTTCAAACTTTTTTCTTCAATGCAGATTAATTAGAAGAAAAGATTTTAGATTATTTACTTTTTTATAGAGAGTTTCTCATTATTAGATGGCATAAGGTATTGTTTTCTTCTCGACACCGACCCTGATAGCCACAAACGCAATCACCTCGACCGCGGCAGATCTTGCAGTTCTCACCTGGAGGTGCGCAGGTGCTGGTGGTTTCTTGGCAATCGCAAGTCGTTTCTGACCAGCAATTCCATCTTCAGCACACGCAATTCTCTCGTTCAGAACACATTTAAAACGACACTCTAGGTGCCAATGAAGGAAGAGTAAATAATAAGCTATTTGCGAAGATTTCCCACATTTTTCTGCAAGAGTCCCGTGTATACGGCTTGAGTGGCTGCAAAGTGTGTAAAGTAGGAGGAAATGAATCGAAAATATGGTGTAGTGTAATCTGTCAAAGACGGTATATTATATATGCAATTTCCTAGGGTGTGAAAACAAAATAAATTATTATTATAAGCTTCCATTTAGAGGCGGAAGAAGAATAAGATGAAGAAGTATAATGATGTTTATATTGTGTGATTTTGATTGCCTTTGAAACTTTTCATTTTACACCAGTGAGAAAACTGTTTGGTGCAGACAACAAAATGATTTGTTTGCTATAGAATCAACAAAATTTCTTGGTCGCGCCAACCAAATTTTGGTTTTTTCAACAAACATTTTGTTGAACCAACAAAATCTCGGTTTTGGTTGAATTAACAAAATTTTTGTTGGTTCAACAAAAGGCTTGTTGGAAGAACCAAAATTTGGTTGGCACAGCCAAAAAATTTTGTGGATTCTATAGCAAACAAATCGTTTTGTTGTCCGAACTAAACAGTTTTCTTAGTGTAACTAAACACAGAAAAAACTAAAGATATATTTGTTGCAGGTAATTTTTCAGAGGGGTAAATTTTTGTTGAGACAAGTTCACGTCCTTCAAAATACATGTGTTGTCATGGAAAAACAAAAGAAAATTTAACCGATATTTGAGTAAAATTTATCCTGTAAAGTTATTTTTTGTTGCAAGTAATTTTTACCCCGGAATGGAGGTAAATTTTATCCTTCGTTTTTTTCTGTGAAAATGATGTTTTTTTATATTAAATTTTACCATTTTTATTTACTTTATTTTATTTTTTGAAGTTTACTTTAGAAAAATGTTCTAGTAAAATAATAATAATTGTAATAATCATTACTTTAATTACTTTAATTGTGTTACTAATCCGTGAAAAAATTAAGGATTACAATATTTTATGCACATTCATAACAAAATTTGTATGAATACACTTTTTTTTATTTAAATAAATTTTTCATTTGAATTTAAGAAAGTATGTTTGAATCAAAAAAACTTTATTTAATTCAAAGAAATCATTTCTTTAAACCAAATATATATTATTAATTTTTTAATATTATTATATTATCTTTCATATACTTTCATAAACAAAAGATTTATTTAATTTAAATTAATTTGGTTTCATATAAACAAAATTTGTTTAATTCAAAGAAACATTTATTTCAATCAAGTACATTTTTTTACCCCATTTTTAATTGAATCAAACGATTCTTTCTTCTAATGATGCCAAACATACACTTACCCTGTTTAAAAACTTTTTTTATACTTGGATGTTTAATTAGTTTTAATTTTTTGTCAGTGGTAATCAGTAAAAGTGTAAAAGTTACTTTAATGAATTTTTTTTATAATTAATTGAAATTCAAATACATAATGAATTTAAAAAAGACCAGCAGCGTCATCTACCGAGCAGTTTTTTAGGTATATTATCAGAGTTCTTCAATATCATCAGAAATGTTACGCTAGTTAATTTGTTCATACAAAAATAAAAAATCGTCTTGATATTAGAAACTACTATAAAAAGAATTATTTTAAAAATAAAGTCTAAAACATTGAAGTTGGATATAAAATACCTGATACCAAAGCTGATAGATTTCTAATAGATTAATAAAATATCTTTCTTATCGACCTAACCTCACTTTCTCAGACTTTCGTTCATTTTAAAACCAGATGGCGGAATTTCTATCCTTTTCCTTCGCGATCGTTCTCACGACAACGTGCTGCAGTAGCAGAGAAGAAGAAACTACTGGCCACGAGGTTTTGTGTCGTTCCTTGCTGCCTTTCATCAATTAATTTTAGGCAAAAGGTTAGTGCTTAAGATTGTTTACTTAATTTGGTGATTTCTACACAAGTTTCATGAGTTTGTAGAAAAAATCTCTAATTTCACCATCTTACGTAACTGAAATGAACCGGTCCGCCCTTGAGAGCAGAAGCTGATAATACATTTATCTTGTTGTTGCTACCCCCTGCAAATATTACTCTATTTTTTATAAATGTTACTCTTTTTTCACTACAAACGAATATTTCTAAAAATTTGGTGTGGTATATTTAATTTAGAATTTTTGGAGTAAACCAGATTATCGGTGGTTGAGGTTAACAACAGATAAGTCCTGAAATTTTTAATTTTTTTTTTTCTAAGGGGAAATTATCCTACGGATATTAATTTTTAAAAATTGGCTAACTAAAAATAGTGAAAATCATCTGTCAGGTCCAGAGGTGATTTATCTTACAGAGTGAAAAATGTCTTATGACTGATTACATTTTCCAAACAGTGTTCACAACGTCTGTCAAAATTATCAAAAACATTTTTTTTTATGAAGCTACTCATTTGCCTCACGAATTTTCCAGATTTTATTATAAACTTGTATTTATAAAAAAACATGTTTATTTATCTTATGTGCTCAAGCAGATCAAAGACGTCAATTCAATTTAAAAGAAATTTCATTTATATCATGATAACATTGTGCATAATCCAAATCCTGTGTCTTGTAACAATCATAAATTAGTATCTTTTGTGAAGATTTGTACTTTGCGCTGCAATAATGAATAGATTACCAAGCTTCTAATTATAAGCTAATGAACTCTAAAAGCCTACACACTTTGTACTATTCGCCAAACATTGAACCATTGAGGCGTCATTGCAGAGATATTTTAGTTTACCACGTGCTCGCATATTACGCTTTTCTTAGAATATGAGCATAGGTGTAACTATTTATATTATTTACCTTATAGTAAAATAGCAGTGTTTTTTGACTTGATCTACAAAAGAAACAAATATAAAATGAAGTATGTAGTCTTGGCATTAACATTTTCCCGAGTTACACCATTACCTTTTTTTAAAAATCTGAACTTCAATAAAGATTTAAGTAAAAATCAGTGGAAAAGTTTTCCTGTTCTTTTCATAGAAATTTGAAAACCCATACAAGTTCTATACTTTTTCTTATATTATTTTTTGCGTTACTGGTCTCAATCTCTTTGTTACTTCAGTAACGTCTGTTTTGGAAAACCTCACAGGAAAGGTAATTAGAATTTAAATTTTGTACAAATTGTATAAATTTTCTTCTCGAATGACAAGTTGTAATTTTTCATAAGTCTCCATACAGATGACACTGTATTAACCTACTGCTATTTTTGTATCTGAATTTACTATCGGTATTGAAGTTACTATATGTGCTCTGCCTATAAATAAAGTGACAAGTTAAATGTCACAGTCAATTTTCTTATATCACACGATTTGTTGAAAAAGCTCAGAACTACCTAGAGGCATTGCAGGCTGTAAAAAATGTACTTTCTTTGTCTTTAAGTTATTTATAAGTTGCAAAATGTGCATTTTCAAAAATATCTTCCAGTTTTCCGGTAAAAAACAAATAGTTTTCAGTCAGTCAAAGTCAGCATTCAAATTTAGAATTAAAAATTAATTGATAAGGTAAAAAGGTAGTTGAACTACGTTTGCAAAATTGAAACGATGCCATTGTTTTCATTATCTTTTGTACATATGTGCACGGAAGACATCTAATTTGAAAGCCTTTATTGCAATCTGTATAACGACACATGCGCTCTGAGATTGAACATTTACGTCGATACGAAATCTTCCGCAATCTTCATTGCAAGCAGGTTTTACTCTTTGTATCCGATTAGATTAGTTTTGGGTTTATGTTGGTTTTATTAAATGTGGTAAAAGACGACCCCCGGTGAAAAATCGCAGGAGATTTCTTATCGCTGGTAAAAACCAATTTCCTATCAGAAAACTCGAATGATTTTAGAGTTTCTAATATCATAAAAATAAAATCCTGAATTTTATTTCTATTTTGAATTTAATACGTTTGAAATTTCATTTAAAGACTGTGTTACCAACCTGGCTTGATATTGTATGATTTTATAAAAACAAGTATACTTTAAACAAGACGTAGCATTCAATTGGCTTCGAATCTTCTCTGCAATAATTTGTTATTTTAAAACTTTTGTTATATTACTTAGTGTATCTCATTTTCTTTTTTTTTTTTAGAGATGGTAAAAATGTAATGAAACTCCCTCGTTTAACATAAAATCCTTAAATGTTGTACTTTAACATCATTTAATTTTGTGCTAATCTTTATGATGAAACTCCATTAGGATCTTCACTTTATGTCACACACCAACAGTATATCAGCTTCACGATCGGACAATCTTTTGCTAAAATTTCCATTGCACTTCAGGCATTGCACACAGTAGAAACATAAACATTCGATTAAAGAAACTCTGCGTGTGCGTCATTACGATTGCGAATCGCAGTTCGATAGGCAAAATCAAATCTGGAATTTACCATCCCCTTGACATTCATTTTAATTTCCCATGAACTGAAGAAACTATTTTACTGACAATATTTCTCTTGCAATTAGAAACATTGTAATTGTAAATTGTTATTGTAAATTAAAGAAAATTGTAATTTATGTACATATTCTTTTATTGTATATTTTCCTGCTGGTTAAAATTACCCATTTGAAGACACCCAATATGAAATAGAAATTTTAAAAGAACTGGAAAATTGTTACTATTAAATCAGGATCTACGGAGTTTAAAATTACTGCTACAAAGTTCATTCATTTCAAACTTTTGTTTATTACCGGCTTGATTGTGTAAAGCCTTTGCTACCCCACTCAGTGGCAATTCGCCAGGGAACACTGAATTAGCTTGACCCTGTAGCCAAGCGCCTCTGAGTTTCAGTCTAAGGCAGTTTATCCTTAAAGAGTGACCAGAATTTTCTCTAGAGTGGATTTAAAACTTTCTTTAAATACCGGTAATTTTTATTTCTTTCATTCCTGCCTTTATCGGAGAAAGTGAGTAAAAATTGAATCAAGCAAACAGTGGGGAATTGAAATGAAAGTTTCCATTGAATTTGTACACATTTTTGTACATGATTTTTTTTAATTGATTAAAAATCAAATTTACATTTTTACATAATTTATCCGATTTTTAAAGAAAAAAATACAAATGTGTAAAAAATTTCAAAGTCTTTAGAATAAATTGGTTTTAAACTTCACTAAATTCATGTAGAAATTTTTAGCGTTATTATGTAAATGTGAAACTTGATTTCGTTTATAGTTTCATGCTTTTGTGCAATCTTTGTGTATATAAAGTCTTTATTATATTGAATTTTTCAAAACGCACGATGCAGATACAGAATTTATTGTTTTTGATTAGAAAAATATTTCGACATCGATACTTTATATTTAATTACAAAAACACAACCTTCTGTTGATGCATTTGGAAAACAACAAAGTTTCGACAACAAGACTTGCGCCATTAAGTTATTTTAAATTGTTTGGTGATAATCATTAATGTTTAAAGATTGAGAAAAGAAAAGAAAGACAACAATATTGAAATAAACCGTAGTTTTATTTAAAAATTTTGTAGGTATTTTTAGAGAGAATAAAATAATCTCGTATAATAAATATTTCATTTTTATTAACGAAATTTACTTTTTTTCAGGGTGCAACCTGGCATTGTAGAGTTTAGGTGCCGACATGCATCTAACGCAAACAGCTCTATATTCTCTCAAACTGACGTTAAGTCAGGTTTGTATTTTTAAAATTAACTTTTAATTTATGTACTAGATTAATTAATTCTGAGGTCAATTTGACCCTTTTCAACGATAACGGTCATTTGGGTTGTAATTAAAAAAACTATGTAATACTTTCCAACAAAAATGGAATCACTCCTCAAACAGAAAATTGAATAGTAATGTAATTTTCAGAACCCAGTCTCCTCCCTCTATCGTAGAGCTTTGATGGACCGTGGAAGTGCTGCATCAGCTATCGTTCTTGCAACAGCAGGTCTGTCCTTGAGCATGTTTTCTCTGAGACAAATGCAATCCACGCAACAACCACTTCGACGTCTCCGAAGACTCGAATGACCTGAGGGAGCTTGCAGGACGTTTTCGAGTACACGACGTTTGTTGTTTGGAATTAAACGACTGTATGCTGAAACAGAAAATTATTGAAAGTAACGAATAAGATCGATCGGGAATTCGATAAAGAGCAAAGTGTTAATTTTTTAACTTGGTTTGCGCAAATTTAACTGCCACTGTGTAGGAACAACATATTATACATTCACTACATTTATTTTATTTATGTGAAATAATTCGTAAATAGCAGTAATGCACAAGATATGCAGTACAGCTAACTTCAGTTACATCGAATTTAGCACGTGGTACAGGTTGTTAATATTGTAAAGTAGGCGCAATCATGTAGACTGATTAAATCTATAATCTTTAAAAAATTACGCGACTAATGGGATGATTTGATGTGGTAAGATTGTCAACTTTGAACAATGAACTTACCCTTGAATGAGACCTCAAAATGCCAAACTTTCTGACAATGTGTCGATGTTAAATTAAGGTATCGTTATCCAGTATTAAGTAGATATTTGATATAAACTAGCATCGTTTCCAAAGATTTTTAGCATTCGTCATCCATTTTTAGAGGTATCTTCCATTGATTCCCTGTAAAGATTTGTCAGTTTTCATAAATTTTTCTCTTGCTCGCGTAAACGGAGATTGACGAACCGGAGATTAGTCCAAGAACGAAATCAAAAACATCTAAAATGTGTAAGTACGGTTTAGAATTGTGACCCGATGTAATGATAAAAATAAAAACAAGTGTTTGGACTTGACATATACATTTATTTATAACTATGATACAGTCTCACACGCATGAATTTTTGTTTTACTCTTTCATGCTTCCAATCTTTCGTACTCTCATTCTTGTTCTCGTTTGTCATACTCTCCCACAATATAATTCTGAATTACACCGCGATCGGCGGGCTGCTCGATTCACATTTTTCAACTTCTTTAGTAGCTTCAAATTTCAAAAGAAGGCATATGACCAAAATGGCTTTCAATTTAGAATTGAAATTCTTTTTAAAAAATTTTAACTTGATAAAAGTAATATAACAATTAAAATAAAACCTAAACTTAAAAACAATTCCAAAATATTTTTAACCTCTTTAACTTTTATACATTTTTCCACGAGGTTTCAAATTTCGTAGTTGCCTCCATAAAATTAATGATCGCCTTAGTAATACGAAGCTTTGGCAAGTTAACGCACTGGAACCTTTGGTTCGAAAAATTTGATTTGAAAATCTTGCATTTAATTTCTCAGTACGGGGTTTTTCCCCCAAATATGCACAGGTTACCAAATCTTACGAGAATAAAAGTTTTAGTACGATACAAGTAAGAAGATTGCTTATAAGAGCAGTACAAGTATTTTATCACAGTGTGGCATTATTTTTTGTAAAAAATCGAGGCCTACAGTAATAGATTCAAAATGATCAGCTCGACCAGTACAACAATAACATATCGGTATTGCTACCTTTCGAGCAACGGTATTCTAATGGCAGTTTGCCCGAAGGTAAGCTTGCTGTCAATCGTTTGACAGAGCGATGCGTCAATTCCGTAGGATACTTTTCTTTTTTATCATTCACACAGTCTGATTCGAGCTGCCCGACGATTTTGAGATGGATTTCCACGAACGAATTATTTTTTCGATAGTGACTTCTTATCCGAAATCGAAAAGTTACTCCTATTTCTGAACAAAAGTCAGTGATGATTTAGATTTGAGAGCTTCTCGTGCAAGCCCAACCCGTAGCTAATCTAATGTTTTTGCGCAGATTAACCTAATCCTACGAAAACGCCCTGCCTAGCAAAATTGGTAGCTTCTTGTACAATAAAAATTGAAATTATCAATGCATCGGTATTCGCATTTTTTAATTCGTACAAAAAGGCTGAACTTTTATCATAGTATCACCCTTTACCACTCTCCTTTCCTGATGTGAATATGATAAAATTGTTACGAAAAAACGTAGTTTATAAAACACAGACGGCGCCACTTGGTAAATTTCAATTCGCTGATAATTTTTTTTCAGACTGACAAGTTTATTACATAAAATCGATTTATTTCCCCTGGTGAAGCCATTTCCAAATTCAAATTTTTGGTTAAAATCAGGGTTTTTATTCGTTTGCCTGCAAAAAAGTGAACAATTCTAAGGAACTTTTTCTCCAGGGTTTGATTTCCTCTTTTACATTACGTACAAGAGTTTTTCACACAGTTTCCGCTTCAAACGAATAAGCAATTTTTTAAAAAAACGAAAAATATCGATAATCAAATAATAAAACGTATACACTTTGTTTTCGTTACTAATATTAAGTTCATATAACAATTAAATCGATTTACATTATGCTCAAAACATTGAATACTACTCTTTGCTATTATTTTTCTCCAAATGTTGTCAATTTAATAAAATATATAATTTCAGTTCAATGTTAAGAAAATTTCATTTTGAAAATGAAAACAGTCAAGAGTAGTATTCGTAAACTTTTTCGTTCCCTAAAGCGACATCTTAAATTTGTGCATAATGGAGCCTGTAAATCGTTCGAGTTCTCGAGAATCTTAGACAATACAACGAAACTGTAGAAGACAAGATAGAAGCTATAAATCAACGACTTTAATCTCGCATCAATGAAACGTACCTATTCGTGCTACGGGAAATATCCAAAAAAGAGTATCGCTTCAATCGCTCCAGAAATTCTTGGAAACGAGAGAGATAGTATCATGCAAAAAATTTTTTAAAAAAACAATGTTCAATCATCGTATTGCGCATGTACACTTTATCGATAAAATCTATGGACTTGAAAAACTGCACTTTGTTAGCAAAATATTCCTGTTTTTCGATTTGTTCGGTTTCGGTATATTCGTAAGACTACGTGCTGGCGTTGAAAAGTACGCGACCGTTGCTTCAGAAAAAAAAAAAAGGCACACAAAGTCACACGATAGGATTTCAACCACTGAAAATTCGTTCTCAATTTCTACCACCTTACAAACCACGCGATTCATAAATACTCGAATAGTGTACGCTTAGTGTACCAAGTATTCGATTAAACATTTAAAATTGTATTCGTAATTAGTTTTTTTACTTCGTAAAATGACGAAATTAATTTTTAAAATGACATCGAATGACAATAAAATTTTTAATAAAATAGAAATCTCTAACACGCTTTATAAATAAGAGTTTATTCTAAGGGCTTGCCAGATATTAGAATTTGTTTTCTTTAAAAATACTTGTAAAAAATAAAAGCTTAGAAAATATAGAAAAAATCTTTTAAGCAACATCAATTTTGAAAAGCTACTTGCAATACCAGCAATAATTTCATTTGGACAACGCGATTAATACTTCAAAATTTTACAACTCGCCTTTATTATTAAATCGTAACTTGATACCTTTTTAAATGCTCCCGTTTTTTCCATCACGAAACTTCTTTGAGGCATGCTAACAAAATAAGGCGTGCTTCAAACAATTTTCCCTGCGACCAGTTGCGTTTGTAAGAATAAAGAATAGAGCTATTCACCGGTGAATTGAAAACTTCTTTTCAAACTAAGTAAAATCAACAAACACATTTCGTCCTTCTTAAAAATTTAACAGCACAAAAAAATCAATAAAACACTTGCCACAATTTGGGGCATTTTCACTGATAGAAAACTAAGAATAGATCTTTAAGATATAAAATCACAAAGGGCACTAAATCATAAAGCGCAAAAGGCTGTTTCAAATGCTTCTAAAGGTATCCGATAAACCCTTCTTTTTTAGCCTCTGACATTCTAAATCGATATCCTATGCAACGTCTTATAGTACGATCGTCGATATATTTATATAATATATAACTTTTTGCTTTCTTATGTCGATAGTAAGTAAGATATTCGGTTTCTTCTCCTACTGTATACATGTAGCATTCATATCGATAGCAAAAAGTAATATTCATACACTTAGTAAGAATAGCGATTAGTGAAGATAAGACACCGTAATACGTAGCGATATTTCCTGTCTTCCGAAAAAGGAGGACTTGTTTATGGGCATTTCTATGAAAGTGTTGATGCGTCATAATTCTTTAATGAATGTGAAAAAAAACGCTTTATAGTTGGAACTGGAATTTTTTCATATTATTCTCATTAATAGTTACCACAAGCTTCCGAAACCTCAACTTTTTTTTCAGTTTAAACGAATAATGAGGTTTTTAATATTAATTAACGTGATGTGACGCACACACGTTTTGTTCGCTTTTTCATAGAAATGTCCTTATGTTTCCCTTAGCTTATTCTTGTCATTTGAATGCGCAAAGTCCTTGATGCAACGAACCTTCTTTTTGAATCAATGCACTTCTTAAAAAAGAAGCTCGCTTTTTCCATTTAATCGAGTAGACACACTCTTGAGTTATTAGCAATACGACATTTGCTTTAATTCGTTAAGATTGACTGTCGTACGTTCGTACAGTCTTTTGAAAAAATATACGATATCACGCGTTCGGTAATTGGGATTGATTAAAAACAGGAAACACTTGAGTAAAAGTTACTATAAGAGTTAAAATAAGCATATTTGCCCTTTTTATGTAAAAAATTGAATACCATTTTATTATATTTCTACTTTGCATGTAACCTACGATGTGGTAGTATCCAAGAGAATGGGAATTTTCACTCAAGTGTTTCACATTCATAATTAGCGATTTTTATCGAAAAAACTGGAAACTTGTAGCGATATAACGTCTATCTATATCAACACTGATACTGCACCATTTTGTAACGTTCCCTCGCGTGACCCGTCAAGTTTCGACGTCGGACGTCGATAATGCGGTTGATATTTCGTGTATACGTAAAATCCTAATTTTCGTCGTAATCTGATATATTTAACATGCATTATATTATATGATTTTAAAATTTATCAGCTCATTATCGGTTCAAATCACCCTGACTGAAGTTGTATTCTATGACTTGAGATGTGTGAGTAATAAATGCATTATAAACGATAAGAAAAGGAAAGACAAGTCCGTATATATAGTATCGTAATGCTTGAGTGAAAATTTCGGTCAACTTATAAAATTATCAGAAATTTAGTGTTTCCAAACTTTAGATTTGCAATCAAACTTTGAAAGTTTGGAGTCTTGATCGAAGGAAAGAGCGAGTAATTTTAAATGAGGAGTACGTTTTCGCGGTCTGTAGAGTATAGCTGTTTCGTATTCTTTGAGTCTTCAAGTACGAACCTGAGTACCTGTTAATTAACGAGGGTTGTTTATCATGGCAGAGAAAATCGACCAATGAGCTAGAGATCGTTTCGATTCTCAGAAATTAGTTACAAGCTCTTGTTCTGAGAATGTAAAGGATACTTAAGACATTGAGGAACAGGGCAGGCGAGGAGAGCCCATTTGCGTGAGTACCCTGTCGAGCCACTGAAGCGGTCCGTTTAAATGTAGCTCGATCCAGCAAGGCGTCGAAGTCACGGTTTGTCGACGATACTCTGCACCCCAACCCTTCACGAAACTCATTCTGATCGTGCACATTCGAGTTAGTTGATACACTGCTTCGAAGCCCTGGGAAACTGATTGCGAAAGTAGAGCAGCAAACTCTTGATTATTGAAGATTTTCAGATTACAGCCTGCAACGAAAAACAAGTACTTTTATTAATCCACCAAGTCGGATCGAGCAAATCTTTTCCCCCATTATTTCAATAAGATTGGAACTAGCTGTTAGGAGTCAAAATGAAAAAATATAATAATAAAAAAACATGTTGCTTGATTCAAAATAATTTTCTGGCAAAGTGTGTAAAACTTTTTTGTAAAGATTATTAATATTGAGGTGCAGATTGAAAAGTATTGATTTTTTTAATTTACCAGGTGGTATTTTGCAGACGGTAGCTGGATGCCAGCCATAACGCTGATTGCAATTGGGACTCTGAACGAAGATACTTGAATCGGAGAGGCATTCGGCAAAGACTTCTCCACCAATGTAATATAATCTGACACCTTTACCGATGTGCCGTCTAGTTTGCTCAACGACAGTGTTGCGGTTTACGTTTGACAAGAGACCCAAACAAAATCTCTCAGAGTTGCTTGGGTCCGTGAAACCGTCTACTGTTATACTCGGTTGAGAAGCGTGGAACGTTTCACCCACTCTTGTATTTAATTCGTAGTAGCTTATGGAACACCTGAAAAAATCACGAAATTGACATTAAGCAGACGGCGATTATTGATTTCCTTGTTTATTGAATTGCTTTTTAAAAATTATTTTCCAAATTTTAAACTGGATACCCACCAAAAGGCTGGTTCACAGTACATCACGGGTTGGGCATCAACGGGACTAGGTGACAAACGTGACAGAGACATGTTGTCATTATGATCCATGTTATCGCCATCTTCACTTATGTAACCTGGAGGCGGTGTATCTGCCGGAGGATCCATAGAACCTGGAGCAGGGTGAGGCGAACCTTGAACACTTCCAAGGCTGCCAACACTCGCTGGACTCGTCGCCTGCATGCTCTGAAGAAAAATACATAAAATCTACTCGCAATCGAAATTCAATTAAAACTAATATTTAATCATTTTTAACTGATTGTATTGTTCGCCTTTAATTTTCTTATAATACAAATGCAAAGACTCTGCTTTCTGAGTGAAGGTTCAGTCGAGATTCTAAAGAAAGATCTGCTGCTCATCTACGAATATTTTAGAGAAAAAAGCCTACCTGCATTCCTTGGTATGGGTTATTTGGTTGCTGCTGTTGTGGAGATTGAGGGATTCCCTGCTGATTGTGATGCTGATGATTTAGTGTTGCGTGAAAGCTAGTATTCTCCGGCACACTCACACTTAGCTCCTCGAGCGAGGTATTATAAAGCACAGATTCCTCCCCAGAAAGATTATGCCTTGGGACCAAAATGGCTGGTAAAACTGTAATAACATAAATTGCAAATTATCACCCGGTTTTCTGTTTAATTTTTCAGTACTGTCGAGCACGCGAGAGTGACTTTTTTCAGGGAATAAATTACTTATAAAACAGTAGAATTAAAATAAAAAGATGAAAAAAACAGAGAATAATAAAAGTTGGAATAAACAATGAAATAAAAAAGGTCCCACTATAAAGAGAACACTTTACCTCAATCTACGACTTGGCTCATTAAAAATTGCAGAGATACTTTCAAGATACTATCGTGAGATTCAAAAAATAAACAAATGAATTGTATAAAGATTCACAACAATGTCCATAACTGGTTTGTAAATACGCGCGATAATCCGAAGAGCTTCATGTTAAATGTATCTTTCTGTCAGAATGCTTCGATCACATAGTCAAAGTGGAACGCGCCGTTTCAAAATGCAACTTGTATATCGAGCTCTCGGTAAGTGGGACTTGGGCAACGAAGGTCAAGGATTTATTTTTCTCTGCAACGCTCTCGTCACACCCGCCAAGTCGCGGTGCACACAACTCTTCTGCGATGTATACCTGGAGTCTGAATGCGCTGATAGTGATAAGGGTTCACGCAAACTTCGTCTCTCTTTTGCGTAAAGGCGTATTCGCAGTGCTCGATGGCCCTGAGCTCGTGATGCGACTGTAAATCCGGCCAACGCCACAGACGACAATAGATCACGTGAGGTAAACCTTTGCCTCTCACACCCTGAACACCGTTGTCGCCGACACCTCCTGGGCTAGGCCTACACAAAAAAAAAAACAAATTCATTTTTATAATTTCATCATCAAAAGAACATCAAGTATATTTGACTCAAATTCAGAACTTTAAGCCTATTCTTAGCTTAGCTATACATTTGTTGCAAACGTGTCCAGGCAACTGAAAGAAAATTCCCTTATGGGTATTTTTTAAATCTTTAATGTGTTCATTTTTACATTTTTATACCAGAAATACCAGTTGCAGGATCCATATTTACGTAACTTTGGATAGATCTTCCTCTTCAATGAACGACAATATTATCTGCTACTGATAGGTAGAAGCAAAACAATAGTGAAATTAAATCTAAAAATATTTCCCTTCATACATTGAGAATTGGAGTCCTCGGATTCGTGAAATAAATTAATTAGTAGTACATTGTCAAAGTGCAGTTAAGAAGAATAATTGTATATTACATCATTTGTCTTTGTTCGCTATCCTTTTACAATAGAGATTAATTTAAAAGGTAATTTTGCGCAGAAGCTTGATGACGCAACAAAAAAAATTAAACAAATTATGAAAAAAACAGTTTCATCTATCAAGATTATTCTTTTAATTTTCTATTTGAATAATTTTATCTTGTCTTTGACTAAAAGTAATATTTAATAATTTAATGACATTTGATGCTAAATTCAAAAGATAGATTTATCTTTTATCTTGAGAAACGATATTGCTCACATTATAGGAAGATTCCTGTTAGATATTGACTTTAAGGCCAAGTGAAGGAGATTTTCTTTCAATATGTGGGTTCAAGTAATGTTTCTTTATGTTGCTCTATAGGATACTCAAACAACCCATCGTTCTGTTCCTGAAGACCTTAACATCTCGTGATGCCAGCTAATGGAATAGCAGTAGCTCAACTTTAGCTCAGCTAAGAGAAAGTACATAAAAGAAATGATCTCATCTTTGTCATCTAAAAGAGGTGCTGTTTTGAGTAGTGCCGTTATACAATCATGATACACCTAATCTCTATGCTTAAAACCTGTTGTTTAATTTAATAAAGTCTCCGTTACAGAAGCAATTTATCGTCTGCTGTTGAGCAAATTCATTGAAATGTAAAATGTTTGGCGCACCTAGAGCAAATTTGAGGAGCTAAAAACATGTAAAACTGGTTTATCTAAATATTTTCCAACCCAAAGAAGAACCAATTGGAAAATAATTTCCTTCCACAATCGGAATACATAAAACGAACTTGCATCAAATTCAACTTGTTACTTTTACAATTTACTAGCTACATATATGCCTGGAAATTATATGCGTCATTGACACCGAGAAGTCTCATGACACACTCTACATCGCCGGTAATTAAGAAAGTGTCGAGGCGCCGACATGTAGTTTCACGTTGAAACTACATCATAAAATCTAGATCACATGTGCAGATTGAAATTTATACTTTCATTGCTGAAGAACACGAGTGCAAATAGTCCACCAAGTTTCAAAGTCTTCTAAAGCCACATCACCAACGTATTTTCAAATTATCGTTTTCATTTAATTAATCACTCTTACCGAATACACTGTACACTCTATCATGCAAGTATCTTTTTTTATGCTTCCTCCCAGCTATAATCACCGAGATGAACACGGATTATGTTCCACATCAAAAGTAATATAAAAGTCGTAAGGCGTCAAAGCACTTTCAGAAAACTTTTAGTTGAAGATAAAACAAATGTGTGATACTGACGGCACGAAAGGTAAGAATTTAAATCCTCGATCAAAGCCAGCGCTATTTTTATTAAATCTCTAGAGGAATGAACATGCAGCAATTTTTACGTGAGAAAGGAAGCTCTAAAATTTCTCAAAGCACACTGAATGTAGTTTCTAGCCTTGCGTGTGTCCATGGTTTACTCATCAATGATTATCTCCATTATCGACTTTTTTTAAAAGCGCTTTTCCGCAATTCAATTCACGGTTACCGCACATTCGACCATCAGGTAACTGGAAACGCGTGGGCATGCACATATGCATCTTTAACTTGACAGAGATCGAGTTGCCTCGGTTTCGTAATCGATCGAGATCGAAGGACAGGCACTGCCACCTATAACCATCACGAGCAAAAAAAATCAGCCATTGAAATAAACAGTTAAAATAAAAATAATTCAGACTTGTTTATTGCACAATTCTTCTACCAAATTCGAACTCTACAACAAAAATTGTACCTTTCACGTTTATAATGGATAATTTAAATATTAAAGATACACACAAGATCCGATTAAACAGTCTTCTCATTGGAAATATAAATAGCCTCGTTACATTTTTTTTGTACAGTGATTAATTTATGCCGATGTTACATTTTATATTTACTGACCATCAAGCAAATCCATGGAACTATGTACGGCATTTTCATTAACGCTTGCCTCAGCAGCCTTGGACCTTTCTCGTGTAACTCGTCTTCAAGCTACTCTTAATTACAATCACACGACAGTGCACCGGGTTACATAATTTAAGCACGTTCTGGGTTCATAATCCATTATGTCATTACTTAATGGCAGTGAGTGTACAAATTTAAAGGGTCGCCGTGGTGCGACTCTAAGAACGGATTTTTTCTTTATTTTTAATAACCAGAGGAAAAGAATGAAATGAAACGAAAATTGAATAAAGGCTACAAGAGGCTTTTAGCTGCAAGCTTAGCCTTGTAAAAGAGAGAAATACACTCGGAAAGCCGTTACCGAGCGGTAAAATATTCATTCGCACACCGAGTGCGTAGAAATTTATCTTTTTGCAGAATTTATTATTATGCGTGAGACAACAACACACATTCGAGGACAACCGCCTATTACTAATAGGATAAGAATAGGAATACCAAAATGGTCGAAATAAGGAATAAGACTCGCACAGAAAACCATTGGGGTGAATTTGTTGCATCTCATTTTGAATAATTTAAAACAATTGAAAATTTCATTGTGATTTCAGTTGTTTTCGAGTTTCACTTTTGTTGCAACTCATTTTGAGGAAAATTCAGTGTTAAATTGAGAATCGACGTTTTACTGTGCGATTTCTATTTCTGGAATATACAGGAAAAAGAGTTGTTTAAAAGTAGTAAAAGATAATTGTTGTTTTTTTCAATTCTCATAAAGTATCTTTGAAGTCTACTGAAACTTAAAAATTGGCTTTAAAAAGAGTAACAAAAACTGGAAAATTTTCTCTAGCACCAAAAAATTAAAAGATTGAAGGATTAAAAAACAAATTATAATAAAAATCTTAATGTTAATCTTAATGTATCTTAATGTTCTAGTAATCTGGAAATAAAAGTGGTATGTAAGAGCCAAAACTCAAAATGTCATAGTCAAGTTTCGCATTTGTACCAAAAGTGATACATTGTCTCATTTTGGTTAATTAATTTTCGACAGTCCAAAGAGTGGGATGTTTTTTTCAAACCGAGCAGCAATTCTATATGAATTGCAAGGAAGAAGCTTTATTCGAAGTGGGTAAAATTGTAAGCATACCTGCTGACTCTACAAAATCCCAGAACGTGTGGAATGCAAAAGAAATTTCTTGAATTTCAACACAATATCGGATACAGAAATCGGATGTAACCTTATCAAATATCAAACGATGGTCTTTATACTGATAAGACGTATAAAAATGTTGAACTACAATTTACGATGTAATCGTTTAGAGATATTATTTCCAGTATATCTAGATGTTCAGATAAAAATATAATGTACACTTAGATTCGAATAATAGTTTTAAAAAAATAATAAAATACAACATTTTAAGAAACAATTCAAAACAATTTCTGCACATTTACAACATTTTTTAGTGTACCTATTTTTTTCTTTTCTCATTTATAGGTCAATATGAATAATTATAAATCTTGATATATGAAGAATTCTCAAAATAATCGAGAAAACTTTTATTCTTGATTCCTCTCGTAGGTGGAATTGCCTTGAGGAATAGTACAGCAGGAAGCACCCGTCGTGAAAAAATAAAACAAATAAATACCAGATGGATTCACATCCTAGGTTCTGATCAACACTTTTAATCCCATGATTAAAAGAGAATGCGAAAATTGTCGTTACACAAATTTGAAATCAACTTTTAGGACACATTATTCCATGAAAATAAAATCAAGAAAGTTTAATCATTATTTTAAATTAAATTTTGTTATACTTTTGGAATCCAATTCGATTTCGAATCTAAAAGCAAACTTGCAACATCTTATCAGCAGATCCATTTCTCGAATTACTTTCAAACGACATCCTAAATTTCGCACTTTGCAAGAAAGTGGCCTCATAAAAAAAAGAGATTGCACAATTTACTCTATTTCTGTTTTAACTTTGCAGATTTTCCTTCTTCCATTCTCTCCAACACTGCCAATTTTTCCAACTGAATCTTGAGAAAATTCAAAACACTGTGTCAACTAAATCAAAATCAAACAGCCTTTGGAACTTGATTCACTCACTCTGGATAAAATTACACCATCGCAAATAAAATAAGTTTCCAGACATCAAGCCTATTTCAATTTTTCAATTTAATAGTCAATAGTCAATGGACATGATTCAACGAGAAAGAAGTATGGCTATCGAAAATCAATCACGCCGCGAATAAACGTTATTCACCGACAATTTCATTTTTGCCCATAATTGAGTATTCATGAAATAGCGACGATACGGTGGGAATATACGCTATTAATAAATCATTATGAGGTGTGCACTGTGCAGCAATCGATTCTCGTCTGGAGTACATCCGAGCCATGTTTGTTGCGGCATGTCAAGCCCGTCAAGCCGCGTGCAAGTGCTGTGCCTACTGATATGATCTCAATATATGCCTCTGTACTTGTATACAACTAGCAAGTAACATAATTTACTCCCCATGACGTGATAGGCACAAACATGCGCACGTGATTTTCGTTGAAAAGGAGTAACTCCGCCCGGCCGTCCACCCATGCAGGTTCGCTGCCCCTTCTTGTCCCCCTCCCCCTAACCCTCTCCCTAAACTGACATTGGGGTAGGTCGGAAGCCACGGTGTGCTAAAACTTGTAAATAAGTGGCTTATTTCGAGCATGCTCTTTGCTTTCAAGCGAGGTAGGCTCATGAAAACTACCTGTCACGATAAAAACAAGGACCCAATCAAGCGAAATCCACAGCATGAAAAGTGGGGTGGTAGGATTTATGTTCCAGGGTCTTTTTTCCCCTTATCACTGAAATGCAGCAATTATTTTAATCTGTTTTAATTAACAAATGGAGAAGAACTTGTAAAATCAGATCCTTAAGAGAATAAAACTCTCTTTCATTATTGCTGATCTTTGAAAAAAATGACACAAGCCAGTGAAAAAAAAGTTTGAATGTCGATGGTAAAAAATATAAGCAAAGAATATTTTGTTGGATCAACATAATTCTTGTTATCTTTAAAAACTATATATGTGATACGGAATCTGTTTTCTCAAAGGTAAACGCACATCATCTCACAGATACAAAATATTATAAAAAGATGAGAGATGAAGAAATCTTCTATTGGATGTATAATCAAATATCGATATAAATATATCGATTAATCAACCACACAAATTCTGCAAAAAACAATATTTCGTTAATTTGAATGTTTGAAACTTTAGGACCTTTAGATACTTGATATTTTGGAGCAAAAAAATACTGATTTTAAATTCTTGTAAAACATTGAATTGTAAATTTAATGAATTTATTGTCTTAGAAATTTGCATTATTTTATACTTATCTGAATTGTAATAAGTAATATCAAGACGTCGAAACTGATGACAGAAAATATCAACAAAGTTATAAATCTGTCAACTTTTTTGTCATGATTACTTTTGTAAATGTCTATTCACGCACTGCACGCAATGCATTTCATGATCAAGCTCCTGAGCGTGACACGTGCGCAAGTTCGTGACGCGATCAAAGCAAATCATGAGTTGTATCAATCGTAAGAACACAATTGAACAGTAAAAATGGAGCTGTGGGAATTTTCGCTTACATGATAATTGAAATACATCTTTCATTATTTTCTTTACGAAGAGAATTAGTAAACTGATGTCGAAAATTATTGTTTTTAAGAAAAAATTGCGAAAAGTTGCAATTTGCTCGCGATAAACGTGATTGAGGAAACAGCTTGAAAAGCAGACTAAACAATCGTGAAGTACGAGGTCGATTGATTTGTAGACACATCCAGAGTAATCATTTCGAGATAAAAAGCAGTCACATTAATATCGAAGACAACGTCCAATTAAGAAACTTCTCATTCAGAAAAACGAAAAAATAATTTACAATCTGAATAAAAGCATTTAAAAATACAATTCCACACAGTTCTTCTTAGTCTTGACATCCCCACGAAAATATTTGCTTTATAATAATAATAGAAATTTCTTAATATGATAATGTAACAATCAATTAACCTCTACATTTAGGATCAAGCAAGTTCATCGTCTTTAAGGAACTATAAATTGAAAAAGAATAGAGACTATTAATGTAGAGCTAATAATTATAATTATTTCTTTACCGACAGAAACGATTTATACGTTTTTTGTATCCATGAATTTGAGCGTATATAGCAATAGAATTTGACAACTGAATTCAGTTTTCATTTTAAAAATTTAACACTTTCTTAAAAAGTATTTTTTGTGCCGAAGAAACTTGGCAAATATTTTTCTCTGGTTGCGATTTGCTGGGAATCAAGTATTTTATGATCACACGTTTGATGTAGAAACTGATAATTAAGAGTTTTTAAGGCAAGGTTCTGCAATTACAGAGAACTCGCTAAGAATCACGATCAGAGAGTATAAGAAGGAGAATATGTCCTCGTAAATATTCGTGAGCAAACTGTGCCGGATATGTACATTATGCAGAATATAGGATCCCATAGAGCACTGATGAGAGTTCAACGCGCTTTGCATGGTACATACCCAAGTTATATCGCGATGTTAAATTTACCTACTCTGGTTCACACAAGCGAAACCCAAAAACTTTTCCTTCTCCTTTGATGCTTGCGACTTTATGCCTCAATCTAAATCACTTTCTGTTCTTAACAAAAAAGAAGCTCCTTAAAAGATCTTGCCTGAAAGAAATACAATTTTTCAAAATATCATGTGTTAAATTAATCAATATTGACAAATTAGAAGGCAATAATTGTACACGCACGATATTAATGTTGCTAGAAGAATATAATATTGGTATAAATTTTATCTTGAATGGAAATAAGGCTGTGAAGTAGAGACTAATATAGAACGAAGCAATTGAACTTGTACAAAGAAGGTTTGATTGTAATACCTTTAATTTTTAAGGACCATAAAATTACTGACCCTGAATAGCTTGTTGAGTACATCTTGCTCAGTCGATTAAAATACATGACTTGTTTAACAGATCAGACGAACTTTTAACTGTTTTAAATTAAATGAACACTGTGAGATGGAAACGATGCTGCTTACAGTGCCGAAAATTAATTAAGCCATTTTATCACTTCTGAAAGCGAAATTTTATGAATATTTATGATGTAGAAATATGAAAAATAATAACCATGTAATTTTATCGGTAAAAGTATATTTTTGAATTAAATTCATTGTTAATTCAAGATTATCGAATAAAAAAGACATGAATAGATAACTTGAAGCTGTGATAACATCGCTTTTAATATTACATAGTGACTACAAAATATCTAATTAAAAAGCTGACACTGGTTTTGCTGCAGTAAAGAATAATCAATTATATCGAGACACTGTAAAATAACAAAAATATTTCTTAATAGTTTTCAGAATGTTAAAATTCATGAATAAAACTGCCATTACAAGATTTTTCTTTAAAGTTAAACTTCCTATAAATTCTAGATTCAATTGTTTTGCCTAAAGCATAAACGTTTTCGAGTAAAAACAACAAGATTTGACCAAATAGGGATAACAGTGTCAATTCAAAATTTCTAAGTAGATCATTGCTCATTCAAAAAAATCTTATATTCAATTATTAATAATACAAGACAGTCAATGTTGAAGGACAGAAATCAACACAATGTATAGAAATCAAAGTCATATATCGACAAAGTTCAAAAGGTCAAACCTTTCTCTCTTTACTTACTTCTTTACAAGAACGGATTCAATCTAATCAATACTTTTGATCCACACCAAAAACCATTTTTTCCTTTGCGTGAATCGGGACTCACATCAATACACAAACGTAAATGCATATTTACCCTGATAATTATTTCCACAGAAACTTGAGGACTGGCAAAACTACTTGCCGGGAAAAATGAATATATTGTTTAGAATGTAAGTTCACATCAGTACTGTAAACGTATATATAGAAAAACTGAACAAACGTTCACATTATTCAAGGAGAATCAAGGCTCGCAATCTGTGCAAATGCACGGCATGCAGACGAACATATGCACTCGTATGTGCAACAACGCGAGGCTGTTACCTTGGTATAGTGATGCACTTGGTATTGCAGCTTTGCGTGGTGATGGCCTTCTCGAGTTCCTCGAGACCAGCTGATTTTTTGAGCTTCTTCACGAGGCTCTTAACGGCTTTCTCGCTCCATTTGTCCTCGCCTTCGGCTTTCTTCCAGCCCAGCAGCCGCTTCACAATAGGCGGATTAAAGCTGGGCAGCATCGAAGTCATCATTTGCACTCGGCGAATCTCTTGCGACCCGCATTGGGCCGCCCGAACGAATCGCGTAATTAAACGCGCCTTTTCGACCTCTCACAACACGTCCGATTTTTTCCAGCAGCCACACGACTGACAGGTCTCTATCACGATTTCAGCCGTCAAAACGACGCGAATTCCTTACACGGACGGTGAAAACTTTGCAGACCCGCCATATTGTTCCCTGACCTTTCGCGTTTCATCGACCGCGTTCGTAAATCTTCGCTGATTTTCGGCACCCTCCACGCATGTTAAAAATTTGTTAGAAAATAATTAATAATTGACACAATTAATTATAATGAATTTTTTCTTTACTCTTAAAAAAATCTAGTAACAATAAATAAATATATTAATCAATCCTAATCTCAAAGAATCCTAACCTAAAAATTCAATATTTTTATTTATTATTATTTATAATTAATCAATTTTTTACATTTTTTAACAATTATTAAACTCTAAAACAAAGGAACTGAATTTTATTTTTTGAATACATATTTTCTTTAATTCCTCTGTAACTTGTCCCATTTGATCGATTTTATCCAATCATTGTGCATGTTGCAAAAGGATAGGTTTTGGAACACTCGAAAATTTAAATGCCCGCGGTCTCCCGCCAAAATCTTCCATTAACCATACACGCCATCGACGCCTGTGGACAATATACACATGCATTTATTTGACATTCTGCAATTAAAAGTTTAAGAAATTATGTTTTTAAAGCTCCACACAAATGGAAGACGAAGTGAGTAAATATATTATTTTATAAATGTAAAATTTCGATCTGGAAGTCTTGTGAAGCCTTTGGAAGCCTTGGGAAGTACTGAGGAAAGTGTGTTTGTTTTAGTTTTGCTGGTTCTGAAAAGTAAGGACTATAGCAACAAAAGCAAATGGTTCTTTGTTTTTCCAAGTTCTTTAAATAACTAGATATGGCAATAAAGTTGAAATTACGTTCAAAACATGCTAAAGAATGTATGTATAAAGTTTGAAAGAAAACTTGCATTATAACCTATATTTGGAAGCAGTATATGTGATTTTGTAATTTTGCAATCATTCTTGGCATTTACTAAAATGGAATATTTTTTCGTGAATCTAAACACAAAAATTATTTATCCAAAATTAAATGTGAAAAAAGTATCAGGAGTATTTAATAAAATTGGAGCATTTCATTTTTTTAATCAAAATAAACCCGCGAATTTAATGCAAACAACTGAATTGATATTCATTTAATTTCATTGATTAGTTGTTGAACGCTCTAGACTGTAGATTCCATTGGAGAGAAGGAATCTCATTAAATTATTAACAAAAATTGATGATTTATTCTTTTCAAACTTTTAGGTTCTTTAATTTTTCTTATTTCATATGTAAATAATGAATATAGAAAATAAAAATTGCTAAAATTTACTAACGAAGAGAATCTTTTAGGTAAAATTTTGAAATTCATACGTTTTACTTTTTTTTTTCAGGAGACTCATGATTTGGAAGTACTTAAGAAAACGCATCAAACACTTTTGCAATTGTACGCATTACTTCGATATTTGCGAATTGATCTAGAGACAATAAAGAGAAATTACTTGGCTGACATTAAGACTCAAGAAAAAGAATCATAAATAATTCAACTCTATTAGAACCAAGTTTCTAACAAATCTAAAAATGGATAAGAGGAAAAGTTTAGGAATTGCCCTGCTCACAAATGGAACTGATATAGTTCCAGGAAATTCTTCTCCACTGCGACGACGATCTAGTTTTGGAGTTCCTCTACAGAAAACACCGTCGACTTTGAGTGAAAATGACGACGAAGCAGAGCGTTTGGCTCGACGACGAGAACGTCAACAAGAACAAACAGAAACTCCGTCTTCGACATCCTCGGACAGACGTCGTTCTCTCGGATTATCAAACGTCGCTCATATACCAGCACTCTTAATTTCAGAAAAAATTACTCAATGCATCAAGCTCAGTGCTGAGAACAAAATAAACGTGAAAAATGCCTTCAGTTTGGAGATAATTGACTTTATGACTTACTTAATAAAGAAGAAGGACAAGGAAATGTCCAATTTGCAAGTAGCCAGTACTTCTTTAGATGTGAGTGCAAAAATCTATGGATTTCGAGTCGATGGCGTTCACACCGATATTCTAAAGATGATTGGCGGGTTAGACAAGCAGGATAAAAAGGGCAATGATGAAGCTCAAGATGAATGCAATGCTCAAGAAGGAGACAACAACGCAGACGATCAAGCATTGCAGAAAAAGAAGAAAAAACGGACCAAAAGAAATATTCTCAGCACTGAAGAATCATTAAGAGGCAATGTAGAAGTAGTAAACCCCATCACCTTGATGGTGGGAGATGGAGATTCACAAACGACAGATCTCTTATTTCAAGCAATTTTACCCTATCACGCAAACGGCAATATCTATCTAAACTCCTATAATGATGTCATTTTCGATACAATCTCTGAGGAGAAGCAAGTCAAGTCAAAGGAGATTGAATTTCAACACATCACGACCAATGCTGAACTAGACATCTGTCCTTCCTTTAATAATTTCCAGTTTTTGGGATGGTCTGCCGATGATGAACCTGTCGATGAACCCTCTTCTCAGAATGAAAGTAAATATCAGTTTGATCTTGATGCCAGTTTGCCGACAGATGATGTTGGTGCTACCCAAATGGACGTTTTCGACATGGATGACGATTACCATGAGGATGTACTTAGATTCGGTGGTAATCCACGCCAAACAGAAAATATAGTAGACTTCAGCAACGTTATTGCATCTGGCGGGCCAAAGAAGAATTTTGAATATTCATACCTTCAAGACAGTCTAGCGAGTCAAATACAGTGGGTTGGACCTTTACACTGGAAGGTGCGTCCACAAAAATCTCTTGCTGGTAGCAGAATCGGCGCCCCTGCGGCCTGCAAAGATGTTGTTAGGAGGAAAAAGGAAATTGAAATTGATCAGAAAAAAGAGGATGTTAGAAATGCTGTGCCTGAGAAATTCCTTCCTGGACATGCGGTAAGAGGTCTAAAGCTAAAGTTGTATTGATACTTGTATTTTATATAAACATTTCGTACTTGGTATTTATTTTCTTGGAAAAAAATCATTTACAGGTGAGACTACAAGTGAAAACAGCAAAAGTTGGATGGACCGAGGAAAAAATCACTTTTCCAAAAGACGAACACTACGATGCGAAAAATTGTGTCAGATTTTACTTTAGGAGCAAGTTGCACTTTAACTTTCTCAGAGAAAAAGACATCAACACCACCCATTTATCGGACCAAGTGGACAATTACGATTACAACAACGACCATGATGTGTCCAACTACTGTCCAAACGTCCAGAACAACGATTACCAGATCGGAGACGACAACGATATTGGAGGTGGTAGTGGATTTAATTCTGATTGCGATCCTGGAATTGGCACTCAAGGAATTCTCACTGGAGACAACTTGGTTGCTGCACCAAAGTTGGCAAGCAAGATTTACATCCCCTACTCCTTAAGAGCTAAGAAAATCGACATGCGTCAATTGAAGAAGGCTATTTGGAAATGTTTAACGAAAACGGTCTCTGATAAAGAGAATATTGATATTAGGGAAGCGGTGGAGCAAGAAATGGCGGATAAGGTGATAGATGAAAAGAAATTTTGCTGTGTTTATAAACAGTTGCCGAAACATCTTTCAAAGTCGAACACGGAAGCTTTAAGTTTACCAATTGCATTCGTTTCTTTGTTGCATCTAGCTAACGAAAAGAACCTTGAGGTAAAACTAACGGAAGATTTGTCTGATCTCATAGTCAGACAAAATTGAAAGTTCATAATAGGTCTTTTTTATCTTGGTTAAGGATTTTTCAGACATAATCACAAATATTATTACTCTATGAATTTTCAGAGGTAGTATAACTTAATTACAATTAGATTTTTATAAAGACAATTATTTTATTTTTAAAAGCAAGTCAATTTAGACTTTATCTATACTGAAAGCAGTTTCTCGAAAACTTGTTAATAGGCTTAAAAAGTCTGATGAGAAATATTCACTGGAGATTAGACAATGTCGTAATAAAATGAAAATTGTCGAGAATTAGTTGGTTCTACAGTGAAATCATTTTGTACAGATGGAGAAATCGCCAAGCAAAAAAATCAGGGCCGTCAAGTTTTCCTGCAATATAAATTATGTTGTAAGAAAATTAAGACATAAAATATAGATTACTTAATTTTCTATTAGAGAATAGTCAAGAATAATAAACATAATTTTGCAATAATTGGCATTTTATTATATTTTTTTACACGCCTACTATATATTTTTTTACTTACATATGTATTTCATACATATTTGGAATACTAAGTTGTGAATTTACTTTTAATTTTACTTTATATGGACCAGTGAATAACTTCAATTAAGATCAAATACAATTGACGTTTATAACCTTTCGGAGTTTCTTTAAATCTTTATTTTTATAAAATTTGATTCAAAAGGAGAACATTATAAACAGAAGTGATTTAAAATTAAATGAATTAAATTATGTTTCAAATTAAAAGCAACTTGTTAAAATTACCAAAATACTTATTTGGAATAAAAACTCTTGTGAATCGCAAAAGAATTTCGAATACTCCAAGTCCAGACACGTCAGAAAAGAAAAAGGACCAGAGTAAAAATAGTTGTCGATATAATGAATTTAATGATTCTCTTCCATGCCAGAAAAGTAATATTTCTGTAGGAATTGTTGGTAGTGGATCAACTGCAGCTTATGCAACTTTACTTCTCAAACAGAATCTTTTGATAAAACGTATCCACTTGGTGGATACAACAAATACACTTGAAGGAGCTATAGCTGATACTTCCTTTATGGATACGTCTCCAAAAGTGAAACATTATAAAAAAAAGTTCATGAAGGAAGCTCTGAAAGACGTAAGTTTCTAAATATTCCTGTTATTAAATTGTAGGTAATCAATTTATTTTCTATTTTATAGAATTTTAAAAATAATTATTTGATTTCAGATGGACGTCATAGCTCTTTTGGATGAATGCGATTTTAAACTGGGAAAATGCTCAGTTTATGCTCAATTCATGGCTACGGTGAATTATGTTCGAAAAACGGCTGAAAAGATGGTTAATTTTTGTCCAACCGCTTTGGTAGTCATTTTTGCTCGACCAGTGACTGCAACTCTTCCTCTGGTTTCGGAAGTTTATAAATGTGCAGGCTGGTGGGATCCAAACAAAATAATTGGTTCTGTTACTCTTGACGCAATGCGAGCAGAATCTTTAACTTCAAGACTTCTAGATCTAAATCCTGCGTATCTTACGGTTCCTCTCGCTGGTGGTGCAGATTCTACTACAACTATTCCCCTCTTATCGGCATCTAGACCCATCAACGAGTTTACAAAGGTATTTACATTTATCTTTGTTTAAACTCAACTTTTAAAATTTTTTCTTTTAAAATGATTTGATAAAAAATTTTACATCTAGTGTCAAGTGGACGTGTTGCTACATAAATTTCAAAATGCAGAACAAGAGTTGGCAGCAACAGAATCAAAGGGTCCAACGGTTTCTTCTGCAGCTGCAGTTGCAACCTTTCTGACAACTCTCATATCTGGACTTGCCGGTCACAATAAAGCAATCGCTTGTGCGTATGTTCGATCCAACACGTTACCCTTTTGTCGATTCTTTACTTCTGAATTGAAATTTGGACCCAATGGTGTCGAAAAAAATTTTGGACTACCGAAAATATCACAGAAAGAGATCGTCCTAATTGAAAAATCTGTTAATCTCATTAATGAGTATGTGGATACGGCAATAAGCGAGGCACACAAGAAAAAGGCAGTTCAAGCTATAAATTAATGTTTCATTAATACTTTGGTCTGTAATTTTTTACTAAATTAAAAATGTAATTGATTGTATTTTAAAAGTATAATTTATACTTTTTATATAATCTAATAAAAGTAACGTTTTTGTATAGATTTAAAATGATAGATTTATTCAATAATGTTGGAATGTCAAGAAAATTTTATTCCGGCCTTTGAGTTATTTAGATTCTTATTTCTAAAATTTTTAGTTCATTTTTTTAGATTTCAGATACTAAATTTTCTTTACAGAATCTAGGCTTCTAGTTTTAAATTTAATCTGTATTTTAATAGACTAGAGGAAAATGAGAATAGATAATTACATATTTTTATTTTTAGATTCTAGAATGAATTTTGAATTTTCAAAACGTTAGTAGCGCCATCTGGAATTTTGATGCGCATAAATTGCGCGCGTGGATGCGCAATACGCTGTTGGCTGACTGATCATTTTTGCCGTTTTCAGACCGTTTGAAATGTTGCTCGAGAGAAGTAAAAAAAAATATCGCGATCTTTTTGATAGAATTTATCAATTTGCATGCTGTGCATAGAATTCGAAAAGCATTTATTACTCGTTTCGAAGATAAAGTTTTACAAAAATATCTGAAGAATTAAATGAAAAAACTATACTAATCGAAACGCGTTTCTGATCAATTTTAGTTTCATCTGGTGTTGAACGTGCCGCTAATATTTGCCTTGACTCTTCAATTTTCTATAAATATCTTGAAATTCGCGAGACTTAAATTTGGAAACTCGCACGACGTGTTCCACACTGAGCTGAAAACAAAGAATTCAAGCTGATTCTCAGGCTATTTTAGTGTTAAAGTAAAGATGCGAGGTCAATACTCGTAAACAATATGCTTCTTTGAAAGACTCTAAATCCTGTGTGAAACGAACTCTTTCATCTAGACTTAATTAAAATGGGAACTATCTTATCAAGGTTTCGTGTAAGTATTTCTGCTTTTGATAAAACTAACTTTGCTGCTTGAATTTAGTTCTATTTTCGCACTTTCCGGTGACTCATATTTTTGAGGTTAGGAAATCTGTTGGATTTTGTTTTCTATTTGTTCATTTTTCCATAAATTGAAAAGAACATAAAAATATAGGAATACGTTTGCTTAAAATGTTTGATACTATTTGTAGTTTTCCTATTGTAAAACATTGGATTGATTTTTTCCATATTTATTGAAAGTAAGAAATAAGAAATTCACAGTGTTTTCGAAAACCAATTTTTACCACACTTGACATTAATACCATTAAATGATTCACTTGAGAAACATTGAGTGATTCTTTCAAATTGAATGATTAATTTATGCACAAGAATTAAAGTGTAAATTGAGTATTCAATGACATGGCAGGTATTGAGCCCTGAATTGGAGAATCTAATAATTCTTCAAGTATATAGGCAAGCAAATTACAAACATATATATTCATTTTTCATATAAAATTGTAGGTATTTTTAATTTAATATTTTTAGAATGCCATTTCTATCAAATATAGTTATAAATTTTATACTGTTCACCAAAATGATGATTCATCTTTGCATTTTAGTATGCTGAACCAATAGTAAATTATGAAGTCAAGTCTATATTTAGAGAGTATGGTGTCGTTATAAATTAACATTCAACTCTTCTGCATCGCATAAAATCGGTTATTCAACTCATTCAAGTTGGAGCAAAAAATATATTACATTATTCTTAAAATTGAATGCTCATGTTCCTATGCCCTGCTGATGGATCGGTACTTAATCGGTACTGCGAAACGGTACAAGACTGATTTATGATTTCGGACGAAAATCGGCACTGAGATTTGGAACAGCTGTATTAGAGGGATCGACCTTTCGTTTCGAGGAAGGATCGGGGGTGTCATAAAACCCTAAGGGGTCTAAGGATCGTCACTAATCCCGTTCTACAATTCTCAAATTATTTATATTATTTATTCACATCAACATTATACTTATCTTTTACG
>JBAGKK010000247.1:486882-509338 GCA_037177015.1 Euceroptres primus
ATAATACAACCAGTAGTTTTAATAATATAATCCGTGGACACCAAAGTGCCCTGTCTGTGGAGAATTACCCATATATGCATACCTTTGCCTAAATGTGCGAAATCCAACCAATAGACTCCGGCTTTATCTTTTCAACGTCATCCTAAACGGAAAGTTCGCAACATAGCAACCCCGCGTAGTCCTTTGAGCTCCTCGACAGTAATGGGTTGCAGAACATTACTTAGAATCGTGTTCCTCAATTTTATTTAATCGTAGGGTGATGCATTCTGGTAGCAGGGTGTCTGGACTAAAGAGTCCCGCGGGATGAATCACAAGGAGGGCGGTTGGGACTAGATGGATGCATAATTCGAGCCTTGACCCCTGATGGTACACCGGAGCTCAGGAATGCCGAACGTGTCTGATGTCCCCTTCCCCTCAGTGACTCTCAGTCTATCTCTCTTTTTCTCCATCCCCAATCCCCTCCTCCTGCTCACCAGGGAATCATTTGTAAAGATTCCAGGACAAAGAGCAACAATCGCAGGTATGGATCTCGCGGTTGACCCCGTGAGGCTTCACTGACAGACAGAAGCGCGAGTCTGTCAAGTCCGCGATCCTAATCTGACAGCGACGTATTGGACGGTCGTGCTGGGACCTCTTGGTAATCAGACATGCCACCATGAACGATTATTAGTCACTGACCACTGGCGATTTCCATATATTTCGATGTGACTCGTACCTCCAATCTTTTCCCAGATTTCTTAGCTGTGAAGTCCTCTTCTTCTCCATCTCGTCCCATTCTTCAGATAAACAACAGAAATGCGATTCAGTATACTTTAGACATTATATTGGGCTGAAAATATTTTGAATTTTTTATATTTAGCTTATTTTGCTTAAGGGGATATTATAGTTCGACCAAGCTTTTTTTCAAAAATTGTTCAAACTTCAATAAAAAAGATAATTAAAATTCTTTTGATCTGAACTTTTTCTATATATTGTTACAAGCCTGGAACTAAACAAAACCACATAGATATAAAATAAAGTCGAACAAATAGGGGGCGTTGTGGCATCTCAAACAATGTGTCCTGGAAACGCAAGATTCACATGATTCCGCTGCTCCAGGGCGTCTGAAAAAAAAACCAAACAGATTCCTAAAATATATAAGTATGGCTATAGTTGGGACTAGAATAAATAAAAAATAACGATTTTTGAATTTTTAACAAGTCAAAAACCACAAAAAAAGTGAAAATTTTGAACAAAATTTTCAAAGAAGCGCTATTTTGCGAATTACCAATCTTTTTGATTAGTTGTAGTCCCGACTATAACCACACTCGTATATTTTAAGAATCTGTCTTTTTTTTGTTTTCCTATAACCTGGAGCTGGGCAATCACGTCAACCAGAAGGGGGTCGCGTTTCCAGAACGCGTTTTTTGAGATGCTGCAGCGGCTCCTATTTGAGTGATTTATTTTATGTATATTTTTTTATGTACCAAAAGACTTGTTCTAACAAATAAAAAAAGTTCCATTCAAAAGATTTGAATGATTTTTTTAAATTGAAGTTTGAACAATGCCCTCGTAAACGCATGGTCAAACTCTAATACCCCCTTAACTAAACAATTTTGATCCTTTCATGTATATTTAGTCAATTTAAATAGTCGATACTTTATTAATTAATCAAAACTTTTGGTAACATTGGAATTTGGAACGTTAATTGATTCAGATTAAGCTTTCAAATATCAACAGTCACGTAGACTATGTTCGAACTTCCTATAACGTTTTATAAAGGGAATTTATTTGGGCGTGAGACATTCCGTGCATTTTACATAAAACATTATTCAAAAATAAAGATTTGTCCATTTGAGTTGACGACGTGGTGTGAGGTTGAATACAAAGCATCACAGATAGAGAACTTGAAAAACTGTGGACATTCTTTTGAAAAATGGGCGGAAGCATTTCTCTGACGGCGCCAAGGGACCCTCATTCATTCAAAAACTGTTGGACCCACTGTAAACATGGAATGGACATTGAATGAATTATCTGTGTAAAATATACGGGAGAACTTTATTACATAGAAAAGCGTTAGGTACATTTTAAATTTTAACAATGAAAAAATTTCCTTCTTTATTTGTTTTATAAAAAACTTTTGAATTTTCAATTTCAGGGAATGACACTCTCTATAAATCTGAGTTAGTCAAATTTTATTAATTCATCAGTGACTCAGGTCTAGCTATTGTAATTAGTAGAATTCTACTTTTAATTCGTGGAAAGTTACTAAAATTTCAGTAGATTTCTACTAATTCACCAGTAGAAATCTTCTGAAATTGTAGTAATTTTCCACTAATTAACAGTAGAATTCTACTAAATAATTGTCATTGCTACAATTGAGTCACTGATGTAGCTGTAACATTTGACTAATTTCAATTTAGAGGAGGATATAATATAATAATATTAATTATATATATAAATAAATATAAAAAAAGAAAATATAAATAAATAATAAATATAAAAAAATATAAAAGAAAAAATCTGCTGCCCCTATTTCAAGAGATGACTTCTGTTAATTCAACAGATTTTTTCTCTGTGTATTTTCACACGATTTAACGCCGATTTATAATATGTGCAGTGACGCAAATAACTTTACATTATCATTAGCAAATACGGAAATTGATTTATTTTTTATGTCCCAGAATTCATGAGAGTATGTCATAATTTTATTGAACATACTGATGCTACTTAATTCTAGGTAAATAAATAAATAAACATACTAAATTCGAAGTAAATAAATAAATAAACATTCTGTTTTAAAAACATCCTAAAATTGCTTTCAATTTAATCAACCCCAGTGGAAAAATTATTGAACAACTTTTACCACTTTAAACATTTTTACGAATTATTAGACAGATAAGATAATAATGGTTGATAGGTATATGCATAAAAAATGATCTGCATATTTCACTCAGAATTAGATATTCTGGTATTGTTTTATCGAGGGAAGGGAATGAAAAATATTCATCAATTCAGGTTCAGCTATCTACAACGGTAGGCTATTCACTCTTCAGGACCAGAGGTACGCGGAAATGTTCCTCAAAGTGGTCGTTTTATCGACGTCTGAAGAATTTCTTCTGTCAAAGTTCCGTGTTCTGTCATACCTGCTATTTCTCACACTCCGAATAACTCAACTCAGAGATGCCTTCCACCGATATTTCACTTCTCTAATATATTAGAGTACTTTTATAAGTTATTAACTTATTAGTTTTATCCACTTTATACTTTTAAATTTTATGCTTAAGCAATTAATTATTCAAAAGACTTAGCGTAATATTTAAAACAATGAAGTTCAAGATAACTGAAATAAGTATTTCGTGACCTTACAGTATAAAACCGTATAGGGTTCTATCTTCGACTTTGCCAACTTTACAGGAGAAGCTATTCAAAGTTTCTGGCAAGAATAATCAGGGAACAATAATAAAAGTTTAACTCTGGGAACTTTAAGTCTTCGAACTAATAAATAATTGAATTTTAAGCTACATAGAACACAGAACATTTGGGAGGGCAGAATTATTGGTTTTTATGATAACAGTGCTTCCAACATCAGACGCGTCTTTTTTGAAAAAATTACTTTTTATTGATATGCCCAACCGTGACACACAAATCTGGGGACAGCATTCAATAATTATTAAAAAAAGGATTGAATATTTTTTCAAGATCAAGCTTTTGATTTTCTTAAAGATAATAAATCGGACAATATGAAAACATGAAGATAAATCATATTATTCATTTTGTTTTATTATAAAAATCAACTTTTGTTTTTGAAATTGCACTAGGGACATGCCAGACTGTTTGAACTGTTTTTGATTGTTTGAACTGGTGTCAAAGGAAAAATGTAATATTAAGAATAACCGTGAATAGTGATAATTATTTCTAGGCATGGAAATTACTCTTTAAGATAATATTTATATTTAAAAGTGAAACTCATTTTTTTTAAATACTAGGGACATTAAATTGCGCACTTAGCGTGGAATCACACATAAATGATTCTATATGGTCATGACTTTTTGCCTATTGACAGATTTTTATTGACAGATATTTTTAGTCAATCAAAAAGACAATTTTCCTTTGAAGAAAGAAATAATTTAAATCTGAATTATGTAAGCTTCAAAAAATAAAAACTCCCTCGTAAATAGTTCAATAACAAAAATCAAATACTTCCTTTAGGCTAAAGCTAAATGACAGCTCATTAATTTCCCATAAAACTTTAATACCTTGATTTCTATCGGCAAAAATTCGATAGCCTGCTCGTTGGCGAATTCAATTTCAAGCAGCGTTCGAAAACACGATTTGAGATAGAGGGCAGTCGAAGGTCGTTTTATACGCAGATTAAAGTTCCGCTTGCGAACCCCGATGGTTATGGGTTAAATGAAGTGTGAGGTATCCACGATCGTATCGTAATAAACGCAGCAGGGTTGGTAACGTAGGCGTGGCTGAGTTGGTATCAGCGATGGCCACCTTTCGACTGTAAATCAATTGATATCACGAGGCCAGGAGAGGGGTTTCCATGGGGGTTGCTCGAGTCGAGTCGGGAAGCATGCGCCAAATGCTGAATACAGATCGACCCGCCCCAGAGCTTTTATCCCGGATAGCAGAATCGTCCTCTTCTACCCTCTACCTTCTTTTAATCCTCACCCTCTCGCGAAATGGGGAGCGAAAAAACGTACAAATTGATTCCGCCTATTCTCTATTCTACTCGAATTGTCTCTGAAGTGTAGGCAGCTAGACAAATCGAGTACAATCTCTTTTTACACATACGTTATTCTCTTGTTTTTCGATGTTAAAACGTTTTTTATTTGAGAAGAAAAAAAAAGACTTTTATTAGTTCAATATGTTTCTACTATTATTTACCTGAATAATTTATTAATTAAATTAAGCTGAGTAGCTTCCCTCTTACGTATCGAATACGTGCGTATACATTATTATATGTTATTTAGTAAAAAATATTAAATTATTTCAGAACAAAAAAACGTTAGATTTTATGCGTATAACAATGAGAATTGAAATTGATGTTTTTCTTCTCATAAATAAATTCAGAAACTGAAAATAGTTATGAAGTTGAATTTTAGCCTCAAACTTGAAATTTTAACTTTTGAATTCATCTTCACTAGTGATGCGTTCCTTGAAACACGATCGGATGGTAATCAAGAATCTCCTTTCTTATTGAGACGAACGAGATGAGAAATCTCGTCTATTTTTTTATTATGGATTCTTGATCTTCATAAACTGTTATTTCGAGCAAGTCTCGATTTCATCTCGAATGTGCTTGGCGTGCAACACTGATTTTAACAATTTTCCTTAAAATTTAATTATATTTTAATATTTGATTTCGAGAAATCTATTAATGAAAGCAGTTATTTAAATTTCTTTTATGAATAAATTATACTAATGTTTCAGATGTACTAAGTTTCGAATGTAAAATTGAAAGTTAAAATTCGAAAACAAATTAAAAAGTCAACAATTTTTAATATTTATATAATGTTAAGAAAATATTTTCGGCTTACAAACATTTATTCAGTAACTAAAAATGATAAAATAATATTTAGTAGACTTACCTTAAATATTTAATTTACATTCACTTTTCAAAAGCTGTATATTTAAATTATATCAACGATCAGATATTTAATAAGAATCATTTGGAGTAAGGGAGCAACCATTTATTAAAATTTATATAAAAAATAATTGAAATGTACAATAGCAAAAATAGCGAAAATGATAAACATTCTTGAAAAAGGTTTGAAAAACTTAAATTCTTACTTTGAATTGCATATATAACTCAGCATATCCTTTTTTAGAAAATAATTTGAAGGAATAATAAAATGAATAAACATCCTTGTTGTTTGATAATGAGAGTATTTAATCGACTTTTAAATAATCTTACACGTACACGATCACTCATTTTTTTAGGTCGAGCATATGCGGTTTCATGTACGTGCCTCTGCTCTTAATACATAAGTAAATAAATAACTAAGTTACTTTAAACAGTCTATAAACGATGATACCGCTACAATTCGAATGGTATGTACACGTCGGCTTAAAGATCTCCTACAAACGGCTTCTCTACTAACTTCTCTATGTATAAGGATCTATTGCACGTTGCAATTACTTCTGTCGCTCGGGTTATTTTACATTTTTACAATAAATTAGCGGAAATCACCATTATCATACGCATTGCATATTCTTTGCACACCTTATCTCGACAACGAGTCTTCTGTTTTTTACACGTCCACGGGAGAGAAAAAAAGAAAATATCGGTAAAGAATCATGAATGTTACCGTCGGTAACAAAATGGCACTGTACGCTTCCGTCGCATTAACTTTTTTTTTTTATAATTCAATATATTTTCATCACTCATTATTTTATGATTTATAATTTTTTTGATATGCCACACACTAAATCCAGTAATATCATTTTTTGATCCGAACTTGGATCAAAACGTTACAAACAATTGAAAACTACATTACTCCTACATAAACATATCAATGTAGTGGTTATATAGTTGTCAATTGTTTGTAACGTTTTTATCTTTTTGGATTTAGTGCGCACGTTTTAAATTTGAAGCACACAAGAGAATTTATAATATAATTTTTTCAAGCATGAATATGAGAAAAAACCAGCTAGTGGTAAAGTTAGAATTCTATATGTTCTTCCAAAACAATACCAAAAGATCATGAATAGAACATTGAATAGAAGTTTGATGATAATTGAAACTCATCATTTTTGGCATAGCTACATTTTTGCCAACATATCAAATTTGTTGGAAGACTTTTATAAACACCAATCTCCCTTTCCAAAAACTTTTTAAACACAAAAATTTATATATCTTTTATTTTATTTTTCCTCTCTAAAAGAACGCGACGCGATGAATCAACTCAGGACGAAGTTTTGCTCGAACTTTGGCAGTTTCGGTTCTCTTTTGATCTCCGATAGTTCGTCCGTTATCAGTCTTTGAGCCGAGCTTTGTAGGCCCGGTAATGTAAGTATTCCTCTTCATCGAGTCGAATCAACATTGGCCCGATTGGGTTGGCGAATTTAGAGTCATCATTTGGCTTGAAGTTCCGCCGCCTGTTCTTCCTCCTCTTTGGTCAACGGGACTGTGGAGTGATTATAGAGACCCTGGGCCATCAACTGAAGGGCGAGGGGGTTTTTCTGTCCACTTGCCTTTTTGATCTTCGCCCTCTTGTTTTGGAACCAGATCTTGATCTGGGCCTCGTTCAGTCCCAAATCCCGCGAAAGTTGCTGTCTTCGTCTTTCTGTCAGGTAACGATTCTCCGCAAATTCTCTCTTTAACCTTGCCAACTGTTCACCACTGAAATTCGTCCTGGGTCTCTTCTCTTCCGGTGTGGTTCCAGCAACTTTACCGTCGCTTGGCCTCTTCACCCTTCTCGTCCGAGGACCTGAAAGCATACGCGAAGATTCTATGATTAGCTCGTATCTGTCGATATCGCTGTTAAAATCAAGGAATTCGTTGCTCTCTCATGAAAATATTTTTAAAGATACATACAAATTTAAGAAGGCTTCATTTTAAGTGCAAATTGTGAAATATCTGCATTAGTCTCATATTTCGAGATACATTCTTTCATTTTTTATTGGTATAAATATTTAATCATCTATGGTAAATAAGATAGTAGTAGGTTCTATTAAATCCAAAAAGAAAGAAAAATTAACACTTATGATTAAGCAGATACTAACAAGCAATTAAAATAATATATTCTGGAGTCCAACTAAAGTCGATCAACAAGCGAATAAAGTAATTAAGAAGAAAGAGATGAAAAGGAGAAAAAGGAATCTAATACATATGGAAATGAAAATGTAGTCCTATAATTATTCATCATATTATGTAAATAAAAGACAAACATTCAACTTCAAATCTAAGTAGAAAGAACAGGAAATTCAACTTTTAAAGAACAGGAATTATAAAGTACCTAAATGAAGAACTGTAAAACTAACAGAATAAATGTACTGCAGGATATCAAGATTAGGTATAGATTAAAATGATAACCAGGGTTGATCAAAGTTATGTTTCAGTGAAATAAAGTAATTATAAAAATTCGAGATGGCTTAACGATCATGTTTTACGAAAAATCTTTAATATTTTTTGGAATAAAAAAATTTTTTATGTGTCTAAATTATCCTTTTAGATCAACAATATTAACAGAAAACTATTTTGCAGTATAAAATCAACACAAATTTGGCATTCTCTGCTACATTATTGCTGTTTTCTCGCACATCGCTCGCACTCATATCCACCTATTTCACCTCTTCTGTAGTTAATAATATATTTGAGCTATCGATTAATAAATCGTATCTTGTTCGACAATCATTCATTCTGACTTGCTGCAGGGGATCATTTTGCCATTCGAGATAAAGAAGTGTCTGAATATCGATTATTCGTTATTTTTATGACGTCAACAATTGAATGAGTGGATTTTAAACCAAGATACAGAAAGAAGTCACGATTGGCATTAATTTTGAACTGCATTTTAAGATTTTTATAATTGCATAACTACTTTTCTACGACTTTCACCAGTTCTTGAAGTTTGTTGAATAATCTGAATTCAATAAGGAAAGCAACTACCATATATATTCCTTTATATGTTTTATGATTTAAGGTCTTGTGTAACTCTTATTTCTTACTAGAGATAAGAAAAGAATAAAAAAGTCATATTCTGGAAGGTCCATGAAACCCACCATCAAAGTCAATCAGGTATTTGAACTTGGAGCCATAAACTTGGGTAATAAAAAAGATAAAATTATGACTTCGTGTCTACACCTGAAGTCAGCAGAAAACGCAACTCGATGATAATGACGACCATCCTCAACTCTGCGAAAGCATTCGAACATCCAAGAAATTGACTATAGTTATCATCTATTTTTTAGTGGCTCAATGTAAAATGTGTTGATTGATATAAGTACACATATCCTGTGTACCACGATCGACACTTTTTTCCGACTGGTTAAGTGCTTAATGAAAACAAGGTGTTTTAATTGAGGAAGTTATTAATTCACCTTTCACCATCCCTATCGAATCCATAAAAGAAACATTACATTCTTGTATTTTGTTGTAATTACCGAATTCTTTCATAAATTGTTTATTGCAGAAGTTAAGTTTTTATATAAATTAAGAAATATACGATTGCTTTAATAATAAATGCAGTTTGTCAATTTAATGACGGTTTAAACAGGAAGAAAATCTAATTAATAAATATCTCATGTAGGAAGATGATTTTCTTTAATTTATCATATGATTCTCCTAGAAGCGACTGGATTTCAATTTAGCCAGAATGCTAGCGGCGTTAGAAGCTCGATCTTCGCTCTACCGGCTAAGTAAATTCTTCGATCCTCCCTGTTTTATCGGCGGATTTCTCAGGCAACCCCGCGGCAGAAGATCTGCTTGTAGGCACCACTTACTTGGGCAGCACGTCCTGGTCTCGCTTTATCGTAAATCAAACATTATTATTGCCTCCGCGGTGCGTATGCACCTTTTCCTCTAAACGTTTACGTTTACACAGCAAAGCGGATATTCAAGCGTGAATATACATTACTCTTCAAGTCCAAGGGCGATTTTCAATCTTGAAAGGCTCTAGAGATTTCCTTATCCCAATCGCAGAACAAAAGGTATTTACAAAATAAAAGCAAGATTTAACTGCTTATTTAAACTCGAGTTTAATATAATCTTAATTTCCCTTTAATCAGCGTGGTGGGTTCGACCTCGGGTTGTACATCAATGGGGTGAATTTCAATTCTTTGGATCATGTGGATTTGACTGTTTCCGATAAAATATCCTTTTCAGCATGATGCTAAAAGAAAATTCTCAGATCGATTGAAATTTTAAAAATTAGGAACAGTTCCCACTGAATGTTTAGAATTTCTTGTGGGTTCCTCTCGTCCTAACTCCGATTTCTGAGCAGAGTTCATATCCACTAATAATTCACGACGTAAACACCGTGTGAGTCGTGCTGCCACGCCGCGCCGTTTGCACACGGTCTCGCGGCTGTAATTGCGAATAAATCAAATCATAACGATCAACACCGGCGCTATCACTCTGGCCGATCTTACACCCGCAGAGCCTGAGGTTCGACGCGGAAACTTTATGTCCAGCCTGACAGCGTTGTTCCGTTTCCATCGGCCGCGAGAACGAATGACTCGGGGATCATTGAATTATCAGCGGTGTAGTGGACGATTTATTACCTGGCTCACAATGCCATTCCTCTGCCATTCGTCGATTTTTGCGAGATCCGAGCATCGAAAAGGCGGTCCGTTTCGATCGCACCACTCACGGATATTTGAATCCTTCATTATGTATAAAGTCTGCTTTTGCTTTCTCAGAGCGCACCTATTTCTAAATAAGGATACATGTTGGGAAAGAAGACGGGTGTTTACAATTACAATTGATTGAGAAATAAATGTGAACAGTTGAATTTGCCAATCGTCATCTTTACTAAATTACGAACATCTCTCACACATTTTTCTTCTAGCTCTAACATTTTTTTTAAATTTTCTTCAGATTTTGGTAGATAAATCTGAAATTTGTGAGAAAAATATATGAGATGTGAGGAAACGTTTGAAGAACGAAATTCAAGGATCATAGTGGTTCGGAAGTTTAATTTGAGGAAAAATAGGGGATTTCTTTTTCGAAAAAAGGGAGAGAAAGAGAGAAATTAGTTTCTTTTAAAAATATCAAGGAAGTCAATAAAAGTTAATAAATACAATATTTTTAAAAGAAAAGTTAAATTTCATTAACAATTAATATTATATTGACTGCGACTAAACCAGCAACTAAATCATGAAAATATTCCCGAAAAAAATTTTAATGACTAAAAATTAAAATTAACTAAAAAAAAAGTTAAATTAAATTAAAAATTAAATATTAATTTAATAAATTAAATTAAATTAAAAAAACTAAAATTAACTTAAAATTAACTAGAAATTAAGGGAGCGCCCATTAATTAATTAATTCCAGCAGATATTCCAAACAAAAGAATTGTTAACTAAAAATTAAGGGGGCGTCCATTAATTATGTAAAGATGTTTTTGGGGGAGGGGGTTAACAAAATCTTACACCCATGTTAAAATTACATGCATTTACTACTCTCTAAATCTGAATCAGTCAAAATTTTCACTAATTTCATTCAGTGACTCATTTCTAGCCAATTCATCAGTGAATTTTGACTGAATTTTAGTCAATTTCACTGAAATTCAGTCAAAATTCACTGATGAATTAGCTAAAACTGAGTCACTGGTTGGAATCAGTGAAAAATTTGACTGATTCTGATTTAGAGAGTAAATTTTCAACAAATCAAGTTCCCGAAATGAGTCTGCTAAAATTCTCCAGAATATTAAAAAATTCTCAAAAGTCTTACATTCCTGTTTAGAATCTCATAAAATACTCTACAAACCAGATTTTTAGAACCTTTGAAACTCTCTTGAGTTTTCTCAAATCCTTCAAGAAATCTTTTAGATTTTTGAACAATCTTCTAGAATTTTCTAGAATTTTCCAGAATATTTTTAATTTCCCATGAACTTGTAATTCGTTAAATCTCCTAAAATTCATCAAAATCCACTAGAATCTTGAAGATTTATGTTTTAGAATCTTCCAGAGATTTTCTTATTCCTGTTATGATTTTTCAAAATATTGTAGACTATTTTAGAATCTTTTAGAATCCTCAAAAATTTTTTGAATTCTGCCCTAAATTTCTAATATTTTCTAGTCTCTCCCAGACTTTTTTAAAAGAGTTTTCAAAAGTCTACAGAATTTTATAAAGATTCTCAAAACAGTCTAGAAGATTCTTAAACCCTTAAGCGTCAAGAAAAATTTTACAGTCCGTGCCAAAAGCATGGAGAAAAAAAAGTTCTTCGATTTCGATGAAAATTGGTACTCGGGGGTTTTCGAGGTCGCTGGGTACGAATCTGCACGCGTAATTTGAAAATTCAAATTGATTTATAAAAGATATTGGGTTAATCTTACTTGGTAGTCATACTTTCAAAAAAATATATTTTTATCGAGCCGCTACCTACCGTAAATTTTTACATTGTGGTCCGCCATATTAGAACCGCCATATTGAATTTTCGAATTTTGAGTGCCGGTTCGTAATTAGAGACCTCGAAAACCCCCGGATACTAATTTTCATTCCAATCAAATAATTTTTACATTTTGGTCCGCCATATTAGATCCATATCTAATTTCCGACTTTTGAGTTTTGATTCGTAATCAGAGACCTCAAAAATCCCCGAGTAGGAGTTTTCATCCGAATCAAGTAAATTTTTTAAATTTCGTGTCCACCATAGTATATCTTCCATTTTCAATTTTCAAATTTGGACTTCAAATTCGTATTTAGCGACTCGAAAAACCCCTGGGTACCAATTTTTGCGAAAATTCTTCGAGCCAATCGCAAAAGAATCGATATGCGCCCTATGGCATCAATATGCGCACTTTTGGCACGAAAAAAATGTGCACCATATGGCGTCAATGCCGCTCAAGGGGTTAAGAATACGGGAGTTTTTTTTTGTAAATTTGAATCTAAATGATTTTGCAGAATCCTGGAAATTATAGAGTAATATTCTTGAGGATTCTAGAAGATTTTGGAACAGTCTAGTATATATTTTTTAATATATTAAAGAATTTTGGGAGATTCTTTAAGATTTTATAAGATTATAGGAGAACCCAGAAAAAATATTCTAGAAAATCCAGAAGATATTAGTCGATTATGGAAGAATTTAGAAGATTTGATTATGGACCATTTTAAAAGATTGAAAGATTCCGGAAGATTTAGAGTCAATCTAGAACATTTCAGAAGATTTTTGAAAAGTTTTGGAGTTTCTAGAAGAGTTTAAGGTTTTAATATTGTGGCACGCGTTTTTGAATGTTATAAGTTTCTATTTATTATAATTCTTGGGAAATTAATAGCAACTTTGTATAAAAAAGGGAAAAAGGAGGAAAATTCTCAAAAATAGGGATTTTAAGGGATCTTGAAAAAATAGGGGGGTAAGGAGGAAAACAGAGGAATAGGGGGCTCACTGCGATCCCTGGAAATGTTATACCACCGAAAAAATGTGAGTTTAAGATGAAGCAAATAAAAGATCTGCAACAAAAATGAACAAACTTAAGGCCCTGATTCATTTTTAATCAAATCAGACTTTTGTAATAGTTGATTTTTGGTTTTAAATCATTTTGAATTTTTTTGGATCATCTTGAACTCTCATTTTTTCTGTGAATTGTGAGATCAAAATTTGGGAAGAAGATTGTGAGATGTAAAAATCAAAAGTGAAAAATGAGGAAAAGAAAAGGTGAAAAAAATTGTATTTTTGGACAATTGTGTTCAAGTTTTGTACCTCCCTAGCTCATCTTAGAAGTTTCTTGTTCTGTAGCTGGTAGAGGGAAGGACTGAGGTAACGAACAGCAGTCTAATTACTTAAGCGAAGCCTCGTTCCGACGAAGTGCAGCCCGACCCTTCTTGACGTTGGAGAAGTGTCGGGGGTGAAACCAATAACGCTAAGACGTCTCTCAACCCAGGAGCACCCACCCCAAAGTATCCCGCATACCAACGACGTGTGGCATTAGAACCACTAATTTCCATCGCCCCTGAGTTAGACGTTAGCTCTCCTCCAGCTTCTCGGAACGAATCGCTTCGACTCGATATTCCGGATGAGTCGTTCGCATACTCCACGAAGCTGCTTCATTAACACCCAGCAGAGAAGTCGAACTAATTGTCGAAGAAAGAAATTTACACTTCCCAGTTTCTAGAGATCAGAGTCATTTTCACTTCAATAGGAAACTTGTGCCACATTTTTATTTAGACCAAATGACGTTTTACACGTTCTCATTCTATAAGATTTTAAATATTCTTAACATTTCTGCTTCAAAATTTTTTTCAAACATTTCAAATTAGCTTGAAATTTTAAGTCTGTTTGTAGTAAATTTTAAAATTTAAAACCGTGAGAAAATATTTGAGAATTGCGCTACTTGAATAATGACCATTGAATAGCGGAGATGCTGAAAAATAGAGAATTTAAAAATTCACTTTACTCTTTTCAATTCTCGCGGCACGTCTAAACAAAACGCGTGCTAATGCAACGAGTGTACATTGTGGGTACTATATCAACTGGAGATGATTTACTGCCAATAATTATTATCTACCGCACGACACTCGTTGTGTCTGAGACGACTCTAAATGTTATCGAGAAAGAAGATAACTTGTTAAGTCGTTAAGTCATTACAGTCTGATGTCGTCACTCAGATACTCGACGGTCATCTTTATCGATTGGGTACGCGAGTCTTGCTTTTCAGACTGCAGCCTCTCTTGTGACAAATGACGTGGCACATAAAAATTATCCATCATAGACCTCATACACTTATCTATGAATATTTTTTAAGGTTTATGGTGAACTAAGAAATTTGTTCAGGAATAATTTACAAGTTTGCAAAATTTATTTTTATTTTGCTGAAAAGATTCAAGGAAGGTAATGGGTCTATAATGAATCCGAATCAGAATCAGGTTTCTGTGAATCAAGCCCGTGAGTCGTAAAAGTGCGACTCGACCATGGCACGATTAGTGCATTCAGGATGTCATAACAAGGAATCCTCTGTCGTCTGATTCCGTGAAATTTATTGAACCGTTAATTCGTACGATCTCAAGATCCAAGTGCAGTTGTATCTACGATTGAGAAAGATACATGATATACTCTGTAAAGATGCTAGCTGCAGAGGATGCTGGAGAATCGATCCGGTTGTCGTTTCCGTGAATGTATATGTGCTTCTGCTGGAGTCGAGAGTACGAGTTAAGTCGAGTCTTTGACTTATGATTGCGACCATTACTTGGACAAACGAGGCTAAGCGTGTCGACATGAACGAGCGTCCTTCGCAAGTCGTTCTATGGCCGCAAAATTGCAGAAGAGCCGAGTTTTCTGAGTCTGACTCGATTATCACCTGTCAGTTTTAGGATCTACTCGTTTGTGTTATTATAGTCGTTATTCTTCTTCTTTATAGGTTTTCTTCTTATTCTATAGCATTTTCTAAAGTTCACAACAATCCTCTTTAAACTCTTCTCAGTTACTTAGCTCACAGCTGCAGCTATTTTCAGTTATGTAAAAAGATCAAACTGTTTGCTCAAAATATGCATTTTTACGAACATCAAGTCAAAAATACAGTTTCAAAAGTTAGAATCACTACTTTATAATAAATCAAATGTATACTATCAATTAATAGAAAGAAATATTGGGTTTCTAAATTATTTTCTTGATTTTGATGAAGATGCCGAGTAATTAAAAATAAATCTAAACATACCAAGGTGTGTGCAATTCTAAAGAGTGCGCAAATACCGATGTTGATGATTCGCAATGATTAAGCACCTTTTTTGCAAGAAAGAATACTAACACCGACGCGACGGCTTATTCCACGAATCTCATGCCTCCAATAATCGATGAGTATCTGAATCGATACAGAATTCAAGGAAGCAGTGCGATTTCCTATGATGACATCTTAAATTCGTTCAAGGATTTTTACACTGCTCAGGGTAAAAACTCGCCCCTTCCTACAAAATGCACATCAGTGGTATCCGAAATCGAAACGATGCGAGCGAGTGCTAGAAAATAGTTTGAAATACTAAAAAAGTAAACTTAAAAAAATGTAAACTTTGATCTTCGAATGAAAATTTTGTTCTTAAAGCTCACGTTCTTCAGTGCCATTTCGTCTACTCGTGCTTAGCTGTGTACGGCCTGTACTCAACGGGGTGCTACTTACTTCGTCCTGAGAACAAAAAAGAAAAGACACCGGTTAAAATTGCATTTTTAAAATCTTTCAAAATTTACACATTTTATGACATTTTTTACAACCAATTATTATTATTTATCACATACCAATTTATAACATATTAACATATTTTACTATTACATTGCTCTATTTTTACATTCTTATCATATGAGAAGGTAATACTTCTTATTTTGTATGTATACCAAGGTAAAAACTTCTTATCTATTATACAGTCAGAAACAATTCAGATTTGCGATTTTAGCTAGGAAAAAAGGGAAAAGTTCTAGCAAAAAGAATAAAAAATATCTATTCGATCTAACGATAATTTTTTAAGGTGACCTGTGGCGCTTACGCGAAATGTTTGCCGGTAGGTAAGCTTGTAAATAATGACCCATGATTGGTCACTCGTCGAGTGACTCGATCGTTACTAGAGAGTACGTGACTGCATTTACGTTTCCACGGGTCGTTAACTTGTTTCCATTAAGGCGCGGCCTCGACTCACTCCCTTTATTTCTCCCTTTGTTTTATTACACTTTTATTATGTTTTCCTGAAGACGAAAAACGATATTGACATCGTTCAAGTCGGAAGTCCTTGTTGGACTGACCATTACTGTCCATTTCTACTTCAAAATAATTTCCAGACCCTAATCATACATTATTTACTTTTTATATGTTTAGATTTGTTATTAGGAAATGGACAATATTATATTTGTATTATGTTTTCCTGAAGACGAAAAACGATATTGACATCGTTTAAAACAGATCGTAGATTATGTCTTGTATGGGTCTGACAATTACTGTCCATTTCTACTTGAAACTCATTTTCAGACCTTAATTAATTAGATTATTTACTCTTAAAATATTTAGTTTTATTTTTATGAAATGGAAAATATCTCCAGTTTTGCATTTTAAAATAAGCTAATATCAAATTAAAATGTAATTTCAATTTACATTCAATTGAAATTTCTTTATGAGGGACAAAAATGTTCTCTGTGATTGGTTGCTAAATGTTTAACATTTTTTATACATCCTTCTTCAGCCGCGAATCGAGTATATTGAACGAATTTTAATTAAACGAGGAATCGAGCAGGATTTCGGAACACGTATCCTTTTAATTGCTTCTGCTTTCGGCACGAGCTTGTTTCGAATTTTCAAACGTTTCGCCTCGATTCCGTGCGTAATGTATAACAAGTGGCGATCGAAATGATACGATTTTGTGCTCTTAATACGCGTTATTCCGCAATTACCGCTTTATATCTTATAATTTACTAGCGAATATCAATAAACTGACTGAAGATTTATGCTACACTAATTGTGCAAATGAAACTACTTTTTATTGCACTGGAAAAATTCTTCTGGTGAAAGTTGCGATTGTCAAATTTCATGTTGATAATAAGTAATTATAGAATGAGTAAATTAAATCTTACAAAATGAAACAATTCGTATTTTAAAAAGCAACAAAACAAGTAAATATCAAAATAAGATAATGTATATCGATTGCTTTTTCTATCATATTATAGAACACAAATATAAATGGCAAAATTATGCAAAAAAGACATGTATATGTATATATATATATATATATATATATATATATATATGTTGTGTGCGTGTGTAAATATATATGTACATGTATAAATATATACAAATATATACTATATATGTACATATATACATATACATGTATGAAAGTTAGTACTCCACGATTACGAAAAGCAATAAAAATCAATGCTAACGAGATGGAGAAGCACATTTTCGTAATCATTCGTTTTCAACGTATATAGCTGAGAGAGATCATTAAGTGACGTATAATTGCAGTAGCACTCGACCTACTCCAACAATAAAGACGTACAATTATATATCTCCTTACTTATTACTTCGATCAGCAATCTTTAAGATTTTATCTCTCTCTAGATTGGTATAAATATTCGACAGAGATATACAAGCGACAAGCGTAATGCGTATGAACACAAATAAATGTGTATTATCGCCAAGTGCCTTAGACGACCTAATCAATTTGACGTTTAATTAAGTCACGAGCTAGTTATTATTAATAATAATTGGTTTCCTAATCACACTCGGTTAATCGAACCTTGTCTATGACCTAAACGCGACTTTCCCACGCTTGCGTATAAACATCATTTTCAACGATAGTGTTCACGCGAGAACGCATGTTTATTAGAGGCAAGAGTGTGCCGATTTAAAAAGAGGTTTCATGCCTCAGATTAAAACGCATAAACATATATCTAGTAATCAGATCTAACGTGAACGCACCATCAGTCACGATCACGTAAGCCTTTCATTCTTGTCTATATCAGAACTATGATGTCGATCAAGTTTTCGACCAACCAGAGTGTCGAGGACTTAATAAGACCTAAGAATTAACGATGAGATTTTCTGCTTCACTTTTGATTCATTCTTGGCTAAAAAAAAGTTTTTTTCACACAAAAAACTAAGGATAAAATAGATTTCAGGTAACTGTCCAGAGGGATAAATTTTTATTCTGGTAATTTCACGTCTTTCAAAATACGCGTGATGTCGAGGGAAAAAAAAAATTAACCAATATTTGGCTAAATCCTGTAAAGCTAATTTTGGTTTCCGGTTATTTTTTACCCCGGAATCGAGTTAAGCTTTATCTTTCGTTTTTTCTGTGCCCATTCTGATATGATGAAATTTTTTTAATAGAACCTTGAATTCTTCATTGGAGTTGAAGCAAAGAAGAAATTAAAAACTAATGAATTTTTCAAATTCCAAGTTTCAAATAAATTACTGCATAAAATATATATTTAACTGTTGCACAAATCCATGAACGAATTGGCAAGCAAGTGCAAACTTAATTACACGACTCAAAACTGCATTTCCTGTCATCAATAATATACGGTGTAAAGGGTATAATCACAAGGCATACGTTGTAGATATTCTGCAAAATTAAGGTAGAAGCATTAAAGAAACGAATTTTTCTGTAAACTTGAGCGTGACTTAAAATGGGAGTAACCCGATTCAAATTAATCTCGATAAATAATTGCATAATCGGAAAACCTTCATTTACTTCTATAATTTCAGTCTATATAACGTTACTAATCTCACATGTATTATGCGGCTTATGGTATGCATGAAATTTATTAGTTATTAACTTAATCCTAGCGATAAATCTTGTGCAATTTGTGCTCATATAATGTGAATTATGCGACATAAAGTATGTGCTATAAATGACGAACTTGGCTGGTGATTAGAAATAATTAAGTTTGAGGAAGTTCAAATATACTTTACAGCGCAGATTCATAGATTTTCTGTAATTTTAAACATTTACTATCAACATAAGATTAATTAAAATAGTATATTGCTATCAGCTAACTGTTATTATTTCTAAACCTGCAATTTTTGTCCCGGATGTGTTTTTTATTTCTGTATAGAAGAATACAATTTTCCGGTGTAAGCTAGATATATACAATATACAATAATGTAGGTTAATGACCAGACGCATTAGTCTGTATTTAATTTGTATTTAAACCGAGAAAAACAAACTCTCTATGAGTAAGTAATAGAGTCATTATGTTAATACCATAAGCATAAATTGATGCTTCATATACGATTATGTTAAATTAGGATGGAAGTGCTGTGGCACAAAGCAAATTGCTCAATTATGGTGTGTATCTTAATGTTGAGTGTATTATTTTACTTCAATTATGTCTGATAATAGCAACAAGTATAATTCTATTAGTGTTGTTTATGAAGTTTCTTAATGTTCCTTCAATAGCTTTATGATCTCAGTATTCATTATAGTGGTACGCTTTATTATTCTTTTATTACTACATTATTCTTTTTAGGTTTAGTTTGTTTTTGATTCTGAACGCAAACATGTTTATTGAAATTTAACAACCCAGTCTAATCTGTTTATTCAAAGAGATGTTGTTCAGAGGCCGATTACGATTATTCTTCATATTTTCATTCTTAAAATTTTTTTCTTCAACTTCGTTCTCACATTTACCACTTCACGTTTTGTTAATGGATTTTTTTTCATGCATCTGACATATTTTCTCCCAAATTGTGTTCAAATTTTGGTAGACAAATCCAATAATGTAAAATGTGAAAAATTTTATAATAATATTGTAGTAGTTCCAATATTAATAACAATGATCTACAAAAACATTTCTGTTTGCTGCAGGGGAGACAGTAACTTTTTTAGGGTAATTTAGGCCTGCTGAATGCAAAAATTACTATCATTTGGTTCAATCAGTTTTTGTTTACGAGATATCGTAAAAAAATCCGTTTTTCACGATATGAAAAAATTTAAAAACTTGTATTTTTATTTTTTCTCAAAAACACTAACCACTGATCATTTATATAATAGCTATAGGTCCCAAAGAAACAAAAAAACTACATATTGTACACATTTATGATGATAATTTTTTCAAAAATCATGTTTTTAACGGAAAAAAATTGGATTCTTAACCAAAATTCGCAAATTTACAAAATTCAAAGTTCTGTTACAGGAACAATTCAAGTCCGACTTCAATGAAATTTATATGGCGAAATATATATGGCTACTTTGTAGTCATATATATTTACTATAATGTGTCAAAGTTTCAACTGAATCGAATAAAAATTGTCAAAGTTACACCAAATTAACTGCCACTTGCCCAAATTGGTAGTTACGGTCATTTTCACTTCTGGCAGATGCATGACTCATAGATGAGTACTGTGAACAAGGTAATTGATATAAACATGTATTCATTTCATATTTTTAATAAAAAACAATGACGATTTCTACATGACAATAGTAAAATTTCATATAAAACGTTATTGCACATGACTATTTTCATAGAAAAAAAATCATTCAACAAATGCGAAACTTCTCTTCAGTGATTATTTGGAGTGATTTGCACCTAGATAGTCTCGTTGTAGACTCCAACAATAGTCGGCTATAAAAAAAAAGTATTATAGAAAAAACTAGTATTCATGGAGAAGAACAGCCATGTGATTCAGTTCGAATTTCTAATCAAAATGATTTACGTATGGTAAAGAATGATGTATTTATAGCTCTAGCTGTCTTGTTTCGACAATAACCGTAATATCACGGAAAAAAGTACATTGTACAGTTTACTCTTTAAATTGTAACGCGGCCTTTCTCACGCATTTTTCTTAGAATTTTTGTGAATCTGACAAAGTCGAATTATAACTTCTGCAAGGTAAGCCGTCAAGTCAACTGTGTGACTTTGTAAGATTCACAAAATTCTAAGAAAAATGCATACGAAAGGACGCGTTACAATTTAAAGAGTGAACTGTAGAATGTACTTTTTCCGTGATTTATCAATGATTCAGTCTCATTAAGTCATCATTAATAAATATATAAGACAGTTTGGATTCGTCATTGGAAAATTCACTGTGGGATTCACTGGGGTTTTTTTTGACGCGAGTAATTAGTTATTAATTCGATAGTGACAAACGTAATAATTAATGTGGCACTACTGTACTTAATGTAATATGTAAGTAGAAGTGAACATAATTGTTTCCGATAAAATATTGAATATATACTGCTCTCCCGATTTAAGTCCGGTTTCGGGAATGGCCTGAATGGCCTTGGACTTAAATCGGAAGTCTCTGAACGTAAACAAATCAGGGCCGTGTGAACTATTTCTGTTTGATTTTTGTCACGAGTGAAAAATATTTTTTAAATATAAGTTTAATTTAACGATTACTTTTCTGTTAAGTTTTATTTAGATATTATTTATGAGTTATTATATATAACGCATAACCAAAACACTGAAAACGAACTGATGCGAACCGTCGGGATTAACCGCTTAGACTACTGCGCCACTACTGCGCAATTTGTTGCTACGGTACTTGCGCAACTTCGCTGAGCTCTGAGCTCAGCTTTCTCGTCCTCTTAGACCCCTCACCTATGACAAAAATTCCTGGAACCCATATATTGGAGGTCTCTAAAATGCCAGAGCAGTGTATACATAATAATATTAATTACCTTGTTCACAGTACTTATCTATGAATCATACATGTGTCAGAAGAGAATGCTCGGATGAATGACAAATATAAAGTATACCTTTCGATAAAGGATATTTATCAAGCTACTCTCAAAATCTGAATTAGTAGTTTTCTACTAATGAAATAGTGCCGAATTGATTACCAATTGCTTTAGTAAGAATTTCTACTAATTTTTAGTAGGAAACTACTAATTAATAGTAGAAAACTACTAATTAATAGTAGAAAACTACTAATTAATAGTAGAAAACTACTAATTCACGTAGTAAGGGTTACTAATTTATTTAGTAAGCTTTACTTAGTGAATTAGTAGTTTTCTGAGATTAATTTGTAGTTTTCTACTAAAAATTAGTAGAAATGCTTACTGAAGCAATTGGTAAACGATTTGGCACTATTTCATTAGTAGAAAACAACTAATTCAAATTTAGAGAGTTTAAAGTAGATATGTTTTATGCCAAAAAAGGGAAAATTTTACTCAGCAGTACGGTAATTCAGAGGTGACGAAGAGTGATCTCAAAACTACTACATAGGCGGGAAAAATGTACAAAATTGTGATGATAACTTTCCATGCTGCGAGGTAAAGTTAAGTTTACCATACGGCGAGTAAACAGAGCGGTAGCGTAGCAACAAAGTGCGCAATAGTGACGCAGTAGTCTACGCGTCGGTTCGTATCAGTTCGTTTTGAGTG
>JBAGKK010000247.1:509438-529939 GCA_037177015.1 Euceroptres primus
TTTAGCGTCACTCGCTTTAAGTCCAAGGCCATTGAGGCAACCCCCGAAGCCGGACTTAAATCGGGCTTTCAGTGTATATCAAAATTTTGAAAATTTAAAATTCGTTTAAAATTATGAGGAATGCTACTCTGCTAAACGGAATATTTTACCATACTGGCAGGGTACTTCGCTTACCGCGCTGACCTCAACCGGCAACGTATTTCCCGTGATGTATGGTAAAATCTATGTATATCTCTGGGCACTCTTTTATCTTCTTTTATGGACATTGAAATTCATAACTCGAAGCCAGTTTACCATGCTCGGTGGTAAAGTTTTACCTTAAATTTGGATAATTTTTATCTGATTTGACATTCGTCCGAGTATTCTGTTGCTAATATGGTAAAATCTATACTCGGAACATTTTCTCTGTGTAAATTTCATTGAAATCAGTCTTAAATTGTTCCTGTAACAGCACTTTGTATTTTGTAAATTTGCGAATTTTGGTTAAAAATCCAGTTTTTTTTCGTTAAAAATATGATTTTTGAAAAAATTATAAATGTGTACAATATGTAGTTTTTCTGTTTCATTGAGACCTATAGCTTTTATATAAATGAGCAATGCTTGGTGTTTTTGAGAAAACATAAAAATACAAGTTTTCAAATTTTTTCATATCGCGAAAAACGGTTTTTTTTCGATACCTCGTAAACAAGAGCTGATTGAGCAAAATGATAGTTATTTTTGGATTCAGCGGGCCCAAATTACCTTAGAAAAGTTAATGTAGTTTACCCTGCAGCAAAATGGCTGTTGACCAGTGTAATCCTTTAAATATTCGAAAAACATTTTTGCAAATTTTTGCAAATTCGACGACAGATTAATGCCATAAAATTAATTACATCCCAAGAAGAGAATCTTCGCCGTGACAATGAGACAGCTTATTAGAGACTGACTCGCTAATTTCTGTGTTTCGCGTGAGAGATATCACGTTACGTCACAAGCGTGTCGCAAAACGTCACGTCACGTGGACTCTCATCCTCTAACCTTCTTCTCTTTCCCCTACCTTCCTCCTTTCTCTCTCCTTCACACATGACTAAGAACAATGTACATGCTAAATCGAATCCCCCACTATCATTCACGAAGAAGAGAGAGGGGAGGAGATAAGAAGAGCACTGCAAGAGCACTTGTGAGAAAGAGGAAGAGATAAAAGCTCGCGAAATGTATGAGAGGGAGTGAGAAAGAAATGTGGATGAAGAGGGGGGTAAAGGGGTGCGAGAAGGAGAGAAAGCAGGAGAGAAGGAGCAGATAACCGCGGGGTCGAGCCGGGTGGTTGAAATTAATGTTGCCCGCTTAATTGGAGCCACCGAGTAGTGTGTGTGTGGCCAAAGCGGTGCTCAACTTTCCATCGATGCCTTCTGTATTTATGTTCTGCCTCTCACGATCGATCATTCGCTCTTTGATTTTCCATTAATTATCCGAGGATATAAATATTAATTAGGGACTTCTGTGTTACTCAATCATTACACTGAAGCCTCAGAATCCACACAATATCCTCTAGATTTTTTATGGCTCCTTAAACATTCTGAGAAAAATAATTTGACGATTTTTAAGTAATGTTTTTTTACGCAGAACTTTAATGAGTTTTGTGTTACTGGAAGAAAATCCCTTTCTAAAAGTCACCCACTCTCGTAAGTTCTGAAGGATGAAAGGAAGTAAAAGAATTTTCATTAGGTAAGAGAGATTTTTTTAGAAATAGGGTGGCTTTTCCATTTAAAACTTTGTCTCAACAAAAAAGATTGTAACATAAGTGTGTAATTATTTTTACTTTATATGTATATTACATTTAATTAGACTTAAATATTAATTAAAACTTTGTTTTTGACAGAAGAAGGATCATCAAAGGGGTTGAAAAGCCTAGAGGGTTTTAAATAAACATGAATTCCGGGAACAGAGGCCTTGTTTTTGAAATAAAATGCATTGTCACTTGAATTTGCAACGCGATACATACGTGAAATAGGGGTGAGGGTAAGAACATACACTCGACACATGCTCTTTGATTGTGAATTCTGCCCCTTTCCAGTGCCATTCAGTCATTCCCACCCCACCCCATGCAAATGTCGGTACGCCGCCCCTTGCTTATTGTTACCCACAGCTTACTTGGTTTCAGCACGCAAGCGAGCCTAATGTGTTAATATAACACATGGGAGTTGCCTGGTGCAGATTGTCCTTGCATTTTTACGCACTAGCAGTCCGTGCTTTGCAGATGAAGCCTAATGATAACAAGACACAATCATCATTCCTCAGTCTTAATGAAGTGCATTTTACCAACATTTGTACCTTGTGATGTTCTTTTATAAGCCTCATAAATTTCTGTATGTTAAACCTACAAGAAAATATTATGAAGAAGGTCGAGAAAGGAATTTCGATTTATAAATTTATAACTTTATACCATTATACATTTTATAGTTTCATTGGTTGCAAATGTGAAGAAACATTTCTTTAGAAATGCTTTACTCAATTTTTGCACCTTTTTGAACCGAGATAAATATTTGAGTGAAGCAGAGTGTTTCTGCAAAAACATTTCAAGTCATAAAATGAAAGAGAAGGCGTGGGCTTGAAAATCTGTCTTTTTAGTGACTTGAATATTAAGTAACGAAAACGAAAGATACACTCGACAGATTGGCTACGGAGGTCGGAGATAAAAGCGGATATAAAATTGAGTCTGAACACCAGGCGCGTAACGTCGCGTCGTACGCGTTTTCTCGTCTCGCAAGTAGTTTCAAAGTGTGAAATATAACACTGAATTTATTACAATTTCGTCATTATCTAGAGCTTCAAAGAAATTCCTAAATTATATAAAAATGCAGAAAATTATAAATCCTTTACGAATTTTTTTAACGATGAACAAAATTTTCTTTATAAAAAATCATCTGTTTTTAAAGGTACAGAACATACAGTCAGTCAAGTAAGAGCGTGTACGGCAAAAGTCGATGAAAACTGCATACTAGAAATAAATCATTATTATAAATTGAAAGAGGTGAATTAACTCTAAGATGCAACGAGAAAGAAATGGTTTTGTTTCTTTTATACGCTTCGAGTTATATCGATATTTTTTGGTCAATTTTAGATCGAAAATAAGGCCAATTATTTTCATTTTACTGCCATTTAAAGCAAAATGATTGGAAGTTAATGAAAATTTGTGAATTTAATCTACATAAAGCAAGCTTTAAATTGATCACTTGTGAATTAAAATAGAACCACTGGTTTTAAAAATATTGAATAGAATAAAAAACAGTAAAAATCTCGATTTTCACTTCTTGTATTCTTTCAATTTCCATGATAAATTGTTAGATAAATATGTTGCTGATGCTCACTATTAATTTTCAACAAAATAATTGCTTTCTCTGAAAAATTCTGTTTTCAGTGAACTATTGATGAAGTTATTTTCATTATTTTTCATGCAGATATCGCATTTAAAGCGCAATAAGGTGTGAGAGTTGCATTATCCTGTTTTACAGTAAATAACTTCACAACCACTTTTAGATATCATTTTAAAGCTAGTGATCTAAACTTTCCGTTTGAAGGGTTTTACATTCTTTAATGGCTGTTTCTAGAACGTAACGTTGCTTAAACATTTTGTTTTTTGCTTTTCTTAGCTAATAAATTAGACATCTTTAGAAAAAATGAATGCTCAAAAATAATATAACAGGAATTGCAGCATTCTGAACACGTTGCATCTTAGAGAAAATTCTCCTCTTTCGATTTATAAAAATGATTTATTTCTAGTGTGCAATTTTCATCGACTTTTCCCGTTTACGCCCTTATTTGACTGGCTGTAGTCTTCTAGACCTGCTAGAACATTCCTCAACAAATTAATCTTGAGAATAATGTCAAAACTCAATTTATTCAGAATAAATTGAGGATCCTTTTAACAAGACTTTGTCCAAAATTGGAGTTCGAAATTTGAGTCGAAAGTGTGAATCAAACAAATTTATTTTACGAGCGTCTGTCTAGGTTTCATGGCAAAAGGAGAAAACTAAAAAACAGGCGTGAATTCCCGTTGTTTAGTGGGCTGGACAGGTATCAGGTGACAGACGTGTCTCGGCGTAAATTTTTGATGCCCCGACGTAAATCGGGTCCGGGGCCCATAGGATGTGCTTGTGCGGGTGGGCTGCAGTTCACGCGTAGGCGTCGCGGGACATGCAAATTACCCGCACCAGATTCGGTGATACATCTTAATTTCGTGCTCGGCCGAAAATACGCCATGCCACCGGCTGATGTAGCAAAGTCTCTTCTTGCGTGTGTCGTACGTTCACGTGCCCCAGCTCTCTTTGATGGCCTTGTCTAAACTACTGTCTCAATTTCACGTTCACCATTTCAATATAGCTGCCTCACTGAATTAATTAAACAATTTGCATACAAATGTCATCAAGCCAAATTTACAATTATATTTTATTCACAATTAGGAAACACAAAGTAAAACGTCAATCCTCACTTTAACACTGAATTTTCCTCAAAATGAGTTGCAACAAAAATGAGGGTCGAAAACAACTGAAATCACAATGAAATTTTCAATTGTTTTAAATTATTCAAAATGAGATGCAACAAAATTCACCCCAATGGTTTTCTGTGCATGTACCATTACCTCAAAACATATTGCCACATTAAATTTATTACAAGTTTTGAAAATCATGATTGCTTCTGGATTGTGGAAAAATTCACGATATTATAATCTGGGGAATGGTATCGGATCATTGAAGAAGTCTCATGGAGGATTAGCATATTAGAGCTCTAATTAATTCGTATGCTATTGCCTATTCAAATTTAAATATAATCATCAATATTCTTATAATCAATTGAGCACAATCGGTCGTTCATTAAAGTCGGGAATCATGATATTACAGTAATTTGCATAATCAACATTGATGGCTGATAATATTTCATCTGAGGCGTGTAATTAAAGCCTGTAAAATCGCACAGATAATGTATTTTATAACGATTTTATTACAAGGAGCGATTCGTGTTCGATAAGTTTTATTCATATCATGCGGGTGAGAACTCCTGAGTGTAAGGTTGGTGTCTTCGTCGTTGGCGGGCGCGAGAATAACGACTTCCTGAAAGGTGGAAATTAAGCTATTAATTATTCGCGGTAGCCCCCGGGTTACCTTCCTTTCTTCCTTTTTTTAAAACGCATCCTACCATCTCCTTCTTCCTTTTTTTATTTTATCTCAACTGCTAAAATTTGCTTAATAACCTTATAATTTTCAAAAATTGCTAACTCCACTTATGTTTTTTGTTTATCCCTACTTTTTACATATAGCGTTTTTGAAAACAAAAGTTTCATTCTGTCTGTATATATTAATTGACTTATTATAAAGATATTGTTTTTATTTTAACCTATTACAAAGAGTTTGTTTTCATTTTTACATTCTCATCACATGAGATTGTAATGGTTTCATCTGAAATTTGAACCCCCCGTTTTTTGAGAAATCTTCTCGTTTTGAGACACCCCTTGTAGAAAAAAAAAATTGAGCCGCACGCAGGAGGCGCGATGAGAATATGTCCCCAAGGAGATAGATTTTTTTTACATATCTTTTAATCTCTTGTCAATACGAGCGAAAAATTAATTATTTTTGGCGTTGAAAGGCCTTCATTGAATCTACCCAGGGAGGGGAACGATCAACGGATACAGTGCGGAATCTCGAGAGTGTTCTCCAGGAAACTGAGTTCCAGGAACGCACTTGAACGTCTACAGAACGCTGGCGTTTGCGTTCACGTAAGTGGTTCGAGTTCGGATCGTTAGATCGTAATTTCTCGGACTTGTGATAAGTTGTTCGCACGCGTAACTCTCAGAATTTGAGAAAAAGTTGCCAGTTATGATAATTACATCTCTAAAGCGTTGATGCTCGGAAACCTAAAGTCTAACTGCTCTTCAAAGTGTTTAAATTGCCTACTTTTTATCAGTCTTTGATATGTCATTATCCTTTAGGAACGGTTGGCCAAACCGTAATTACTAAATCTTACTCACTTAATATGCAGAAAAAAACTAACACACAGAAAAAAGCTGGACTTACTTTTGCTGCGTCTCAAATTTTTAAGGTCTTAGTTCAAGCGTTGCCTAGGTAACTTCAATTTGCTTTTGTTTAAAGACTCAAATTCAAACCTTCTTGACTAAAAAATGCTGTGTCTCAAAATATTGTCAATTTTGGACCCCAAATAAGTACAGCTTTTTTCTGTGCACGCAAATAACAAAAAAACTTCTAGAATACATATAATTCAAATCTAATATCCTTTAAGGAAACTTGACATTAATAATAAATATTCCATTTCATTCTAGATTGTAAATGAAATGATCATAGCCAATCACAGTCAATCATCTCGTCTCAACTTGCAATAATTTCTGATCGTTTACGACTTGGAATGAAGTATAAATATGTAAATAAATTCATATAAACTATTAAGCCTGGGGTATGAGAATAAGTTGAGTCGTTACTGTGTTGAGTGTTTTAATTCTGCAAATTGATACAGTTCTATCTCGAGTGACACATAGAGGCCGATCTTAATCGACAACTTAACTCACTATCTTCCTCTTTGTCTGTCTGAATGGCATGATTCGAGAGAGAAAAAAGGTCTTAGGCAAATGATTCGACGGCGCGGCGGTGACCGCGCGCGATGAAGTTTAATTGTCTCGCAGTCTTGGCTGAATTGAGATTTATGAAGTAAACTCATTGTTTCGACTGGAGCCCGAGAGGACCACCAACACTGTTCACTCCTCTTTCCTCCCTTCTCTCTTTTGCCAACGTTCGTCTGTCTGCCTCTCCGCTATCAAATAATGTCCCCTGCAACGAGAACCTTGCAGCATCTGACAGTCAAGCTACTGTTGCCTTCGGTCAAAAAAGAGTAAATGGACCCATCTTCGAACGAACGGACCGTGGAAGAGCTCTTTGCGTTACTGCCATTGACAAAAAAGTCTCCTCACTCGATCTGGGCATGAAATTATTGCTCGAGAGTTCCGCGAGACGTGAAAAACTGTGAGCACAGGTATTCCTTATATTCGCAAAGAGGTGGTCATTATGGGTAATACGCAGCTTAACTCACTCACTATATGCACAAAATATTCGGATATAAAAACTCACTGTTTCTACTCCTAATTTACCCTCCGACAATTATGGCACTAGAAAATATTTTATGCGACAAGCTATCTCAACGCAATTGTAGCAAAAACATTTTCTTGTGCATACAAATTTTATGCAAGAGGTAAACACTTTTCTTTAATTTTTTGCTCGAAACCAGGAAATTTTAAAGATCTCTATAAACATGCTATGTTATTTTGTTGCAATAGATTTAAGAACAATGTAAGTATTGTTAATTCTATTGTAAACACAATACGTCTTAAGTATTTGTGTAATCCTGTATTATGCAATAAATTTTGTGTAACGTTTATTATTGATTTTACAATTTTCTGCTTGAAATTTAATAAGATATAATTAATCTTGCCGGAAGTTGCGTTGCTGATTTGAAAGGTTGAATGAAGTTTGTATCTTTGCCCTCGCAAATGAAGGATCCAGGCTTAGGCAGGAAATCGCTTAATTTCGTGGCTCATATGAAGGCAACGGTGAATTTAATATTCGTAGACCTCGACAGAAGTTCTACGGTCGGGTGAACGATAATGAGAGAGAGAAAGAAGTGAGGGAACGGGAGAAAGAGAGAGAAATTGAGTGAGTGACGACTGTTGAGAGGAAGATAGAAGAGGTTGAAATGATACACCGACTCCGCGTGCTACTGTCTGATAACGTTGCATACATGTCAGCGGAAGTAGGTTATATTCGGCACGGGACTCGAATTAGAGCAGCCTCCGTTACGAGAAGAGATACGCATGAACGCATAAACGAACGGCGCCACACGGCGATTCTACCTACCACACACATGCAGATGTCTTCTATTTTGCTAGTCGTTATTTTCAACGTCCACTTTATATTGTTCAATCTTTAAATTTTATTAAATTGATAGAAATAAGATAAGTATTATTTTACAAATAATGTTTGATTGGTAATATAAAGATTTTGTATAAGTACTTGGGGACGATTTGTTACCGCGAATTTCAATATTTAAAAAAATGAATATGGAGAAGGTACAAGCAACAAAATATCTTCTGAAAAGAAGACGTTTCGACCTCAGAGAAGTATAATATGAGAGGTCCAAAATAAACTCGTTTTCTCGCGACTCGCCAGCATCCCCGAGAAGGCCATCGGGATCGCCATAGATCTCGGCACACCCAGGTTACAGAGGTGTCTTCGATGAACCAAGACATAGTCACAAAAAGAAGAAAAGATGACGTTAGGTCAACGAAACCAGACAACCAAGTCTGGTTCTACTTTTTTCTCGAGTGTCCGTTTCTTCCCACCAGACACCCTGAACGAAGATATCGAAGAAAGTCCTTTCGACCTCTCAATAATATCTCCACAGGCTCGGAATGCAATCTCCATAAAACAGCTTCCGTGGACGATAAGCGTCTCGCAAATTTGAGTTAGGTATTCGTGTCTTCTCATTCTCTTCTTATCTGTCTCCCTCGCTCTTATTTTATATGGCACGTCCTCTTTAGCCACACGCCAGGACGATGGCGTATAGCAAATCGAGTTTACGAGTATCGTTTTGGCTCAAGAGAGAAAAGAGCGCGTATATTCAACATGCGAGAGGTTGAACGCTTCAATGCTTGGTTAATCGAGCCTCCCAATAAAATGCTCGCAATGTCAACAACGGTTCTTTGTAAGGCATCAAGGACCACCAGCAATGGATTTCTGCAACGGGTAGTCTTAATGTTACGACAACGACATCTACTATGTGGACTGTATACCCTGCATCAGCACAGTGTGGTATAAAACTTGACAAAAATTCCTGAGCACTCTCCGCGCCGCATTATCTCGATTTTCGCGGTCTGCGCCGTCGAAAAACTAGCAAGAAGGCCCATTCGATTCGTGAAAGCGATTTCGTGAACACTTCGAAGTAGAGAAAGGAGACATTCCTGCGTGCTTGCTCGTTGCTGCAATCTTCTCAATCTCGGGGATCAAGAATTTCAGATGGGGGACATATTTTGTTTTGATGACAGTTAGTAAATCCGTGGGATCGTAAATCTATTGTCATAAATATGTTTGTTTCTGAGTGAAACTTAAGAAAAGTACATTCAATTAAACAATTTTCAGAAGGCAGAAAGTTTTCAATTGGTCAGGAAAAAAACAGGATTTTAAAATACTTGATCGTTCGACACTGAACTCATGAAATCTCGAAAATTCTTTGAATTATCGCGAAAGCCGAAGCAAGATTAAACCTGATCCTGATGCAACTTAAGAGTGTCATCTTGGTAAAAAGATTAAAGAGGATGACTTTGATTTGGTGGTAGCTGAGTTTCTCGAAAATCCAGGATTATCGCTTCTTTTACTATATAAGCATACATATACACTCCCGAGAGAAAGTTTGAGTATACAGTATATTTTTCAAAAATTTCAAACGAATGTAATATCTTAAATACAAATTCTTAACAATTTTTAACGATATTTCCTTAAAACGTATTTAAATCTGCGTCGAATTACCCCTATTTGAATTGTTTTCGGTCACTCTGTAAAAAAATATCTATAAAAAACAAGGTTTTTTGCCAATTTCTTAAATTACTAATATCTCCAAAATTATTTCACATTTTTTAAGTTTCTAGGACTCATTTTAAAGGGAAAATTCTGCACTTTCTACTGAAATTATCTACAGATTTGTTGGCGCACTTTATAGATTTGGCAAATGGTTAAACGTGACAAAAAATAACCTGAAAATTTTTAAGAACGGTTACTGTCGTAATAAACGATAATAAAATTTATTAAATTTTTTAAATTTATTACAAAAATTTATTATTTATTAAATTAAAATCACTTAAGCTTTGATTTTTAAAATTAATTTTGAATAATGAAACCGTTCTTTAAAATTTTCAGATTATTTTTTGTCACGTTTAACCCTTTGCCAAGTCTATTAAAGTGCACCAACAAATCTGTAGATAATTTCAATACAAAGTGCAGGATTTCCCCTTTAAAACGAGCCCTAGAAACTTAAAAAATGTGAAATAATTTCGGAGATATTAGTAATTTAAGAAATTGGCAAAAAACTTTGTTTTTTATAGATATTTTCATACAGAGTGATCGAAAACAATTCAAATAAGGGTCATTCGACGCAGATTTAAATAAGTTTTAAGGAAATATCGTTAACAATTGTTAACAAGTTGTGTTTAAGATATCACATTCGTTTGAAATTTTTGAAAATATCAATGTATCCAAACTTTCTGGCGGGAGTGTATACTGCATGTACCATACGGGTCAAGAGTATCAGACCGCTTCACTAGCATCTCATCGGAAAAGAATTCTTGTCTTTTACATTTAATAACTCGGGAAGGAAACGCGACTGTAACTTTTGGAAAAAGGCATTGAAAAGATTAAGAAATTTCGGGTCGAAAGAGCTATATATGAATAACTTTAGAATATTCTTAGTCAAGATAGAACTTAAGAAAACTAGAAGGAAATAATGTGCTAGGTAGGGACAGAAAGTAACTAGTTAAAAGTAACCAGTTACTTTAACTAGTTACTTTTTTGGGTTACGATGATGGTAACGAAGTTACTTTTGTAAATAGGTAAACAATCGGTAACTAGTTACATTTTTTTCAGTAACGGTTACTATAAAAATCGTTACTTTTCTCGTTACTTTTGAAATATAGTACAGAATTTTTTTATTACGACACTCAATATAGTTTATTGCTTTTGCAACGATTTTTTCATTTCGACTATTCGAATGGTAGTGACATACATATGGGGCATTATTTCTCAACTGCCCCAACCCAAAAATCTATTTCGATACCTCTTTTAATACCAATAAAATCAATTTTTTACCTCTACAATTTCGATAGGGGTTTTCACGCTCTTTCCATTGATCGTACGAATTTTTTGGAAAAATAAGTATTTGACCTTCAAAAATCAAAATCAGAAATAAATTTGACTTTTTTCGAATTTTGGGTATTTTTTTCTTTTTTTTTTAAATAGAAAGAAAGCTTAGGTTGTTGCCTTTAAACAACTAAATGTTTAAAAATGGACAAGTTGTAATTTATTTTTGAAAATAAGTGTTGGGTAAGTTTTTTTCGGTTATCATTTTTTTCAATGATTTATGACTTATTCAAAATCAGTAAAAAGAAATGTTTTTACTACAGTTTCGGTAGGGTTTTTCATGCCCCTTCTTCTGATCATAAACATTTTACGAAAAAATAAATATTTGACCATAAAAAATGAAGGTTAAAACAATTGTTTCTTCAACAAATGCATTGAGCTTCATTTTTGAAGGTAAAACATTTATTATTTCGTAAAATGCTTATGATCAAAAGAGAGGGTATGAAACACACTACCGAAGCTATAGTCAGGGTGGTCGTTTTCACCAACGAAAAAAATTCCCGGTCATTTCCCGGTCATCGAAAATTTTTTTCCGGTCATTAAATAATAATTTCCAATGAATAACAGTTAATGCAATGGGTTTTAAAGTTTTAAAATGATTTTTGTTTAATATTCTGATCATACAAACATGATTTTTTTAAAATTTAACATTAAAATAGTTTATATTATTGAAGAAGTACAAATGGAGGTTTTTCAATTAAGCCTTAGTGATTAATGCTTTTAGGGCGAATATATGTTTCTAAAAGTAACATTAAACTATTTTATATAACGAAATGTCATTGTAAGTTAAACGGGAGCATAGGTATTATAAATCTGCAAATAAATATTTTAAGTTCAACTAATCCCTAGTGACTAAAGTGTGATATTAAAATATATAAGCATTTACATTTTGTAAACGAAATGAGATCACAGAGTGTTATTTTGCACAGATATATTTTACCCTTATCATAATAACATTTCTACAATAATAAGGTTTTATTTAGTTAGTCAGTCTTTTAATCTCTTGATCAATAATTTCTGCATTTTTATGTGCACTTTCTAAACAAAATTTTAAAAATTCCCGGTCTTTTCCCGGTTTTTCCAGGTCACAAAAAATTCCCGGTCATTCCCCGGTTTTTCCGGTTTCCCGGTTCACCGGCCACCCTGTGTAGTGAGAACATTTGTTTTTATTGATTTGAAATGAGTCATAAATCATTGAAAAAATGATAACCCAAAAAAATAACGAATAAATAAAAAATAAAAAATAATAATTTGTCCATTTTTAAACCTATAGGTGTTTAAAGGCAACAACTTAAGCTTTCTCTCTAGATAAAGAGAAAAGAAAAAAAAATACCCTAAATTCGAAAAACTGTCAAATTTATTTTTAATTTTGATTTTTGAAGGTCAAATACTTATTTTTCCAAAAAATGCATACGATCAATAGAAAGGTCGTGAAAACCCCTATCGAAATTGTAGAGGCAAAAAATTGATTTTGTTGATATTAACAGAGGTATAAATCATCGATATAGATGGTACCCGTACAGAACTAAAAAAATATACCCCCTCCCTATCGGTAAACATGTGTCCCAGCGACAAAATTTTTTTCCTATAAACTACCATCCAATAGGACTGCACTTTACCCAAGTTTGATCTCGATCGATTTTTAGGGTTGAGGCAGTTGAGAAATAATGCCCCATATATTTCTCATATTTCTAAAATATAAAAGTAACGAAAAAAGTAACGATAGTTTTTTTTTGCAAAAGTAATTGAGAAAAAGTTATATTTTGAAACGGTAACGATATCAGTAATTAGTTACTTTTTCTTCGTGATGTAACGGTAACGGTAACTAGTAGTATGTACTACATACATTGAGTCAGCTTCATAGTAAGATATGGAAAGATATACCACGTGTGGTTTACGAAATACTTACATCGGAGCATGGAAGTCCGAAGCTTCTCTGGTTTCAACCTTCTCACAACCACCTTATAGACTTTACGAAATTTATCACGTCGAGGTCGAGTATGGCGAACTTCTACGCCTACGTTAGTCTTTCTTCCTGCGATGGGAAAGTGCCAAAAGCTAAGGTGCATAAAATTGAAATCATGTGAAATACGATATGTTGCCAGGAATTGGCAAGTCTTGTCTCTCATTACAATATAACAATAAAATTAGTGTTTTATTGTTTTCTTATTTTCCGTTACTCATATTCATATTCCGATATTCTTTATTCCATTTCCTTATTTTCTAATTCTAATAATAATATATTTCCAATTCGCAACATCCTTTTCTTTCCGTTTCCTTACTATCTTTTTCACGCGTGAATTTTATTTACTCTGGAAAAGACATCTGAAAATCGAATGTAAAAAAATATATTCAAACGAGCAAAAAGATGCAAAAATGTGAATAAAATTTATAAATTTGTTTTTTTTAGCTTCACAGCTGATGAGGTCATAAAACAAAATGACTCTGTTTTGTCTTACAATGGCAATTTGCGAATCCGATTTCTCAAGAACATCAAACGTGAAATAAGAACACTTGTATAATGTATAATGTTTCAATTCCCAGACAAGCCACAGTGAGCCAACATTCTTTTTTAATAGTCCGGATTCATGTTGCACCATATACTCGTCTTAAACTGTCGAGAATGCGAGTGCACTTTCATACGTAGAAAAACAAAGTAAGGTCATCGTGCTGATGTTCTCTCTCGGACGTGAACTCTTTCGTAAAGACCTGTAAAACCGAAAATCTCCTATTATGGAATTAGTGAGATGATAGACCCGTCAATGAAGGGCCGTTCCGGCTCACTGCGGCGGTCCAGTCTTTCGAAGAAGAGAAAAAAGAAGGCTGCTCTTAGGAGAACAAAAAAGGAAGAGTTCAGCCTGACCCATAAAAACGTCAAACTTCCCCTAACCTAGAGAAACGTCTTCATTAGAAGACTCGCTCTCATCATAATACACTCCTTGGGGAATATGACGAGCAAAATCCCTCCCTCCTTGTCTCTCTTATTCTCTCACAACCCACATCTTCCATTTCCAGAAGCTCAAATTACACACCAATTATCTATGGTGTTTTATAACTTTATTATTCAGGAGCATGACTTAAAAAACAATAGTTTACAAAAATAGTTTTTAAAAAACTGAAACCCTTTTACAGATAATATACACTGTTTCGAAAATCAAATTTTGTCGTCTTTTTTGCAAATGATTCACAAAATCAAGATTGACTTTTTGCTTCTAAGAAACCAGGCATTTTAAAGTCATATGAATGATTTTTTATGGTGGAAATTACTGGCTTTTGGTCATTTGAAGAGGATTTGTGAACTCTTCTCATTAAAATGAACGATCGACTGCCCTTAATAGACTGGATTCGCCGACAAGGAGTAAAATACAACCAGAATAAGGAGAAACAGTTTTAGAACGTTGTAAAGGTCTCTGCCATAAGCACGAAAATATGAAAGATAGAAATAAGAAAGAAAGAAATATAGAGGGAAAAGGAGGGAAGTCGAAGGCTCTGTTAATAAAGAAGTCGACGTTTTAATACCGGCGCTCGACAGAGGCCCAGCATATGTGGCTCCCCCCCCCTCTCTCTCTCTCTCTTTCAAAGTACGGCGACGAAGAAGTAGTAAAGGAAAAAAGCGGTTATAATTAAATCATGCAATCAACCGGCTAATTTGTCCTCAAGCGTATTAATAATACTCAGCCCAACGAGCTATCTTGCCTTATTCTCTTTTCTGCCTTTCCCGATCCCATATATATGTTATATACATCCCACTTACTATTTTTAACCTCTTCGCTTTTCCTTCTCCATTCTAACTTTAAATCGCATATGCAAGTGTCTTGCATTTTTTCCTACTTATGATGTAAAAATTGTATTGAAATTTTCTAATGTTATTTATTCTAAAAAATCTAGCTTAGCAGCAGGTTTATTGAGAGCCAATTAAGTCGGTATGCTTTTGCTAATTGTATGCAATTTGTAAATGTTGAAGTAAATTGATACTTAATGAAGTCATTAGATATTCAATTTCTTTTGAAATGTATCAGATAAATGCATTGCATAATTGAGTATTAAATCAGTGAGGTTTTGAATTTGAGTGTTATCTAATTTTCTTGTAAGATTCGTCCACTTTCGGTTTCGAATTCGGCCGTTTGAAAGTTTGAAGATTCGCAATTTGCAAATTTTAAAGCACTGCAATTCAGATGTTTAATCCAACAACTGAATCTCTGAAATCTTGGGTCATAAAAACTGTAGCTATAAAAATTTGAATGGAGCAAAGTGGGCCCGATGATTGGGCGATAACAGAGCTATTGAGTGAAGTGAGCAGTGAAAAAATCAGCGAATTGTCGAAACTCACCGGAGGCGGCAACGAGGCGATGGTTGTCGATCAAAGACGACCGGTTTTGGGCAGTTCGCTCAATTGAGCGATATGCTCAACTGACCACACACGTTCGTTCGAGCATACAGTAGGCAAGTAGGAATTGTCGGTAAGGCTGTGAACCATCGGTACGGCCGATAAGAACGAGTTTTACACACGCTGTACACTGTACAGACACGCGTATTATCCTCTTCGCACTGCGAGTAAAAAAATCTGTATGTGTACATCAGTGCTTCAGAGCGTCTCACTCTGTAATTGCAAACCTACACTATAGTAAACTGAATCAGTGTCGATATAAATACCACAAATCCTCTGAGAACTTTTATTTTATAATTATCTATTCAAAACACATGATTTACTTTAATTTAAATGCCGATAAGTAGGATTTTTCATAAACAAATATTTCTCTGAAACAAAGTTCCTTTTCCTTTTATTCTAGAACCACTCAGGTGCAAAAATTTTACAGAATTTATGTAGTATGTATTCTACAGAATTCTCACAAGAATTCTACTCAAATTCCCAGGTAGGAATTGCCAAGGGATGGCCCAAAGCTTGTGCGAGCCTTTTCCTCAGGCTTGATGACACAAGTTTCGGTCAAGCTTGGTTCTATTATTGATGACAACTTTAAAACAAGGCTGGATAACAGCCTTGTTTCAAGGTTAAATAGCAACCTTGTTTCAAGGTTAGATAGACAGAGTTGGTTCAGACTTAGGACATCAAGACTTAATTGCAAAGTTGCTCCAAGCCTTAATCAATCTTCGCTGATCAATACTGGATTAATATTTTCTATTTTTGCTTTTTTCTAATTGTACCATAATGTTATAGTAGTTTTAATGTATATATTTTGCAATTATTAAATCTTAACATTCGTATCACTATCAGTAATGAGATCTGTGAGAATAACACACTAGTTATGCTTTCCGCATGTGTAAAATGTACGATTGTCATTGGTCGTAAATTGGACATATTTTTTATATACGGAAAAAAACTATTATTTAATTTAAAAATATATACACTGATAAAATAATGCTGTTGTATATCTCTAGCATCTGTCTTTATGAAGTTCTATTACAGTGTGGACACGCAGCGGCTTACGTACATTGAATTACATGCAAATGTAAAGAGTGAAAATATTCTGTAGCCCCTGTACAAGGGCTTTTTGCGTGCAATGATGTATGTTTGGTAGAATTTTTCTCCATGTATGTAAGCCATTACGTGTCCACCCTGTATAAAAGCAGTCTATAAAGTTATCAATAGAGAATTATCGAGGCTTGGCTCAAGCTTTAGAATTTTAAATACATATTTAAGGCTTGACCAAGGTTTTACTAACAACCATGATCGAGGACTTAGCTTCCATGGCTGAAACGGTGTTATTTTCTGGTCTATGAAGGGTTGGGCCAGGCTTGGATACCAAGCCTCTCCCAAGGTTGACTAGCTTTCCCAGAGGGCTTGGCGAGCCCTTCCAGCGTCCAGTTTCCTACCTGGGTTTCTACAGAGACTTCACAAGAATTCTACAAGAATCCTAGTCCAGTTTCTATAGAATTTTATAGAGAATTTCAGAATTGCCGAATTCTTATGAGGATTCCATAAAAATTAGACTAGAATTTTTATGAGGATTGTATAGAAATTACAGAAAATCAGAAGGTATAACTTCAATCTGCAGCAGAATAATCCAACAAAGTAATAGTCTTTTGTTTTCTTTTATTTTAATACCGTTTTAGGTATCAAAATTCTCAAAAAAAAAAAAGTTTCATTATTGGATCATTCAGCTGCAAATTAAAGTTATACCTTCGGATTTTCTGTGAATTTGAGTAGAATTCTTGTGAGATTCTACACTGAGAATAAAATACTTTTGAATATGTAGCATATGCTTTTGTGATCTGCCAAAAGCAGTTTCTATTGATTTATAATAATATACTATAGAATTTTCAGTATCTCTGTTGATTTGAATCGGTAAACTTTGATTCATAAATAGTAGATTTTGAATTCAACAGCGATGCTATAAATTCCAAAGCATATTACTTGAAATTTATAGCATCTGCTTTTGGCAGATAGTAATAGCATATGCTATAGATTCAAAAGTATTTTTTCTCAGTGTATAGAATGTATTTTACATAAATTCTATAGAATTTTCAACCCCGTGTCTTGTGCTGAAACTTTGATGAAGAACTCTTTGATCCTCTAATTTTAAATTATGACCTTATTTTTAATGAAACTGAGGAAAAATATAAATGAACATAAATTCAAAAATTAGTGTGGTATAATTTCTAATATAAGAAAACAAGTGAAAAACTTCAAAAATAAATAAAGGAGAAAAATAAGGAAAAATAAATTCTACATAAGAAAACAAGCGACTGCGATTACAAATATGAATAATTAAAAAGTTATCTATTGGGTAATTTTATATTAGAAATTTGTATAAGATTCGTACATGCTGCCTCTTTGAGTAGGTCATGGATGAGAAAAACCGGCGATAATTATAAGATAGTTGATAGATACTTCTTATGTATAAAATAAAGATTGTGCGTTATTTTAAGAACAATAGTTTTTGTAGAATTGTGTTCAGTTGATAAACTGAACATTTTGATAAACAATTTTACATAAATTTATGCCTTTATACATATATTAGCCAATTTATGCCATATATGCCATTTATGCCAATATACATATATTAGCAAACGTTTTACCAACTAATTTTTTAATTTTAAATATATTCTCGGAGAGACAATAAACCTTTCCAAACGTACAAGTTACAACCGATTTATGTCAAAACCGATATAGTGCAACGTATTTATTTTTAATAGAATGGAAATATTTTTGGAGTTATGACGTACTAGCATTTCGTTTTATCATCAAATAATAACTATCTAACTTTTTGTATCAGTTTCTATTTCTTTTTTCAATTTTTAAAACAACCCCTCTATACTTTTGAAAAATATATAAAACAAGCATTGCATATTTGCAAAACGATTCAATTTTTACCATATCCGTGTTATTCAGTTTAAATAATTAATTTGGGCATAAAAATCACAAAAGTCTAATTTTCTTACTAGATAAAAATTTCATTCATATATCTATACGTAACAAAAATACAGATCCTTACATACAAGAAGTAAGTCTATATCACTCGTATATCATGTTTCTTATGTAGACTCTTTAACTTTGTTATGGGCGAGTCATAAAATCCTGATCCGAATTACTTGTTCCTGATCCGAATTACTTGTTCTTGATCCGAGGGAATATACGGCCCTGATTCCGTATATATACGGGTTGGGTATACGCAAATGTTCACGGAAGCGCGTATAAAGACGGACGCAGACACGAGAGCTTCTCATCGACAAGGAGACCCTCGGTGGGATATGGGACATGACTTCATGACGAGACGATGCGATGAGGGTACCGAGAAGCGTGTGGAGCTTATGAGCTTATAGAGCGTATGTATATAGTGCACATAGCAGTGCCCATAGCATAGGGGAGTGCCTGGCAGGAGGACGTGGACCACCCACACGGTGCCGCGGGACCACCGTGCTAGCCCACTGGCATACATTAGGGCCCGTGGCTCCCCGAAAACTATACCGGCTCTCTACTGATCGCTTATAGTCGTCGGTATTTTGATACAGTCGACACCCGTTTAATTAGCATTCGATACGGACCTCGTGGGACTCTACTGCCGAGACCAGATCTCTTTCTGTCTTTGATCCCGTCACCAGTATTATTCTGCCCATTGTCCACTTTCAAGGTCGTTCAATTACTTCATCACTCAAACGATTCGTCATTCAAGCCCTTCCTCTTCTATTAATTTTATGTTGCAATTTTGGTTAATTTGTTGTCAGTTGAGTTCACCAGATTGAACTCAAAAGCACGTATAATAAAAAAGCGTTTCTCCATTCAAATCGTTTACAATTGACAGGAATGTCAGTTAAAAAATAATTACTATAATTCATGTCCAGTTGATATCATGCATTATTTATTAGATTTTATTTATTCCACGATGACATGCATAATTGGTGTTTTGACAAATCTGCCATTTTCAACTATATAATCAATCAATAATATCATTTGTCAATACTTGCACGCTTTTCATGGTAGTTGTAGTCTAAGATATGGTGTACATGTTTATTGGGAATATCAATCCAAGTACTCATTTATCATAAAACAGAGAAAAGCCATTTTAAAATAAAAACAAACTGAATTGGTTTCAATAAAGCAAAATAATCACTTGACTCTCAACATCCTCCTGCCTCGTGTTGATGTAACGAGAACCCTTGTCAGTGGTTGACGTGACCCCAAATGAATTAATTATAAGGAGCACTGACGTCCCCATAACTTCTGTTTTGCAAACATATGCATCGACAACATCTTTTCCCTCGCTGCTTTCGTTTGCCGAGAGAAACATTCAGCCTCACTGCTTGCATATCTGATCAAGATTTAGATCACACAACTAGATTATGCTAGTGCATAAGTGTATTGTGAAATGCAGTAGCAAAGATAGCTATCGACCGTAACGAGTTATTCGATTTACCTACATTTTATTTAGACGCTTGTTTGTTTACTTCAATTACTGATTCAGCTCGCTGAAGAGGATGATATATTCACTGAAATCTTCTCTGAAAGGCTACTGTAATCCGTTTGAGAATAAAAGATTAAGAGATGTCGTAAATCAGTGGTGTTTTGGAATTTGAAAAGAAAAGAAATCATGATGTCTGGAAAGTTTAGAGGCACCAAATCTTTTTTGTCATACATCTGAATTTTTATCTGCTATTCATAAATCAGGACTTTCTTTACTGTATCCTTTTTAAAATTCGTATTCACTCTCAGTTTTATAAGGATCGATCGCATCTGTATCCAATTTCATGTCTGTAAATTTTAATTACAAATGTATTTTTACATTCCTAAGAGTATTTAACGAAATTTGCTATTTTTGTACTTTAATTGAACACTCTAAGTGATAAGTTCCTAATTTGAAAATTCTCGTGAATTCGACCTCGAGAATGCAAGACTCGGTGCTAATTGATTTCTCATCCACGTATGGAAGTCAGGTGCTAGAATGTGGATCACTTGCAACGATTATGCGTCTAATCTTTTTCCAAGAGAGCTTTGTGACATCATCGGATTTTGAGGTCAGTAGTCCACGATGAATTGACTCGTCAGAGGACCGACTCGTGCCACTTTTATATACGAGCAACGGTTAGAATCGATGAGCATTA
>JBAGKK010000247.1:629515-674485 GCA_037177015.1 Euceroptres primus
GGAACAATGGAAATTGTAAGGTTCAAAATTGAAAATTTAGCATTCCCGAAAATTTTACCGATTCACAATTATTAAACTAATCATTCGTTTTCAATTTCAAAAGTTTAAGTTTTTAGTGTCGCCTAATTATGAATCTACGAATTATCAATTATTTGAAAATTGTAAATCATTCACAAAGTTTCCCAAAATTTCTTCCCAACTAAATAAAAATGTTAAAAATAAATTATGTCCATCTTCCAATTCAGAAAAAAAATAAAATAAAAAATTGCACACATTGCTTTTGAAAAAAATGTTGGCAATATAGAATTTTCAACCCTTGAAATTCATTCGAATATTAATAAAAAAAATTTAAATGAAAAAAACTCTTAATTCATAAACAAATTATTTAAAATCATTTACTTACAATTAATGTAAATCGTTTAAAATTAATCAAACAGTGAAGAATAACTTTCACTGTTTTCCGATTTCCAGAAATATTGGAATAACATTGTTTCCTTCAAATAATAAAAATAAAAAATTCTCCTCTTCCATATCAGAAAAAATTGCCCCCTCACATCTTAGAAAAATGATAAAAACAAATGTAAAAAGTACCCTCTTTCACTTCAGAAAAAAATTATGTACCTAAATTTCCTCCATTCCTACACAATACAAATTTTGAAAATAAAAAATGTACATCTTGCAATCTTCCACTGTAGAAAAAAATTAAAAATCAAAACTTCCTCCTTTGCAGATCAGTAAAAATGTTAAAAATAAAAAATGTCAATAAAGATTTTACACTTAAAAAATTTTCTTTTTCCAATTCTGAAAAAAATGAAAAACCAAAATTTGTTTCTTTCTAATTCAATGTAAAATGAAAAATTAAATTAAATATATAACATATATTTATACATATATTTTTTGAAAGCACTTCTTAATAGCTATAACACATTTTTTTCAATTTTTTTTTTATCATAGATCCTTTAAAATTAAGCATATTATTAATTCAAAGTTTCCGCGCACATTATTGCAAACTTAATGGCTTTTATAATACTTTTCTCTCAGGGAAAAGTTGGGGAAATGTCAGGGAAATTGAAAAATCGAGTCTTGTGGCCACCCTAACAATTCACTACAGTGATTGGTCTGTAGTTGATTCTACTTAAGAAAAAGCAAAATTTCTATATAGAAAAATGCTCAAATAATTAATCTGTTAACTAAATTTGTTTAAACAGTATACAATTGATGTCTAAGTGTAAAGTAAAACAGCAAGACACATTGGCAACATATTAGTAATTACTAGTAATTACTAGTTATTGATTTTGCTGTAAAAACGAAGCTTATCTATTGAAAACTTGCCAAATAATACGTTTGTTTATTAAATTTATTTAAACAATATGCAATATTGTCCAACTGCAAATTCTCATAGCAAAAGGCAATTAGTGAAATATTTATAGTAAATTCTGCTAAAAAAAACGAAACTAATTTATTGAAAAACAGCGAAGCAACGCATTTGTTTACTAAATTTGTTTAAATAATGTACAATTATTGTTTAACTGCGAATCATCATAGCAATAGACTATCTCTGAGATGTTTGTAGTTGACTCTGCTGAAAACACAAAATTTTATATTGATAAATGCTCAAATAATTAATTTGTTAACCAAATTTGTTTAAAGAATAAACAATTGATGCCTAAGTCTAAGTGTAAAGTAAAACAGGAAGACACATTGGCAACATATTAGTTATTGATTATACTGAAAAAACGAAGCTTATATGCTCAAAAATGTCCAAATAATGCTTTGTTTATTAAATTTGTTTAAATAATACACGATTGTTGTTGCAGTGCAAACTATCACAACAGAAGGTCATTTGTGAAACATCATTTTAAATGAGTCTTTGCCTCTATTGAAAAATTGCCAAACAATACCTTTGTTTATTAAATTTATTTAAACAACATGCAATATTGTCCAACTGCAAATTCTCATAGCAAAAGGCCATTAGTGAAATATTTATAGTAGATTCTGCTAAAAAAACGAAACTAATTTATTGAAAAACATCCAAGCAATGTATTTGTTTACTAAATTTGTTTAAATAATGTACAATTATTGTTTAACTGCGAATCATCATAACATAGATTACCTCTGAGATGTTTGTAGTTGATTCTGTGGAAAAAACAAAATTTCTATATTGAAAAGTGCTCAAATAATTAATTTGTTAACTAAATTTGTCTAAACAATAAAAAATTGATGCCTAAGTGTAAAGCAAAACAGCAAGACACATTGGCAGCATACTAGTTATTGATTCTACTGAAAAAAGCGAAGCTTATCTGCTCAAAAATGGCCAAATAATGCATTTTTAAAATTAAATTTGTTTAAATAATACACGAGTTTTGTTGTAGTGAAAACTATCACAACAGAAGGTCATTGTTGAAACATCATTTTTAATGAGTTTTTGCCTCGGTGTGGACCATTTTCGGTAAAATAAAAATTTTTTTAACTACTTGTGATTTTGACTGCATAATTTAAAAAATATTTATTTTACTGTTACGCAAGTTTTAAAATATGTTCTTTCGATTAATATTTATCACTTGAGTCTGTGATTAAAGATAAGTTTGGCACGTGTAAATAAATAATTATTTTCTTTACGATATAAATTTTGAATATGTATATTATGTTAAAATTCCCATTTCTATGTTTATCTTCACTTTAAAAAATCACAAAAAGACATTTTTAACTTGATCCGGGAAAAAAATTGGCCGGAAAAAAACCGGGAATTTTAAATGGCCTGATCGCTAGACACCCTGAGGTGCTTTCAATTCTTTAAAAACTTGAAAATGATCTAATTAGGCTTCTACTTCCACATTGAATTTAATATTCAGATTCTGGAAATTAAAAGATATTCCTTTTATAATCTTTAAAGCTTTTACATTTCAATTTATTGAATATATTATTGAATTTATTTAATGGATTACATTATAATTTATTGAAATTATCCTCGATAATTTCAATTTTCAAACGTCCGAATTTAAATATTTTCAAGTCTTCGAATGTTTTTATACTTTCGATAAATTGTTTTGTTGACTCCCTGTTTTTTTTTCGTTTTTTGACTTGGATAATTTTTTTTTAGGAATACACTGGAGAGGACGATTCCGATCTTTACTTGGAAGAGCGAGAGACAGCGTTGCGAACAGCTCAAGAGGACAAGAGGCGGCAACAGATGGCCGTGCCTGGAATCCTTAATCCCCACGAAATGCCAGAAGAGATGCAGGACTGAATCGACCGTGACCTCCAGCCAATTTTCTCATCACACCCGAACGAGAAATGCTTTGCCGTAGGTACTATCGTATCCCCTTATCCGCCACCCTACCACTATCGCATCCACCACCACTACATTGCAAGACCTCACTACAAAAATCACAGAGCTGGTCACTAATGTCTTCCTCCGATTTTTAAGGGCAATTTTAAAACAGATCTTGAATTCGCTAGCCTATCAGGAAGCCACTAATCTCCAGCACTGTGCTTGAGCCGCCGAGTGTACAATACTACGCCCTTGTTACGGAAATAAGCCCGAACTGCGGTGACTGTTTGTTTGTCTGTTATAGGATTTTAAATGAAACGGAGTTTTTGTTGTCGATTAAATGCGATTAAATACCTGCTTGGCGATGCTGTTTCTTGTACTTTAACTACAATATTTTTCACGGAAAAGTGCGCCCTTATCTTCGGGGGGCGTCCGTCAGTGAAATCCAAAGGTTACAATTTTTAGTTTTATAATAGAATTCGCGTCGAATTTGTCCGAAAGTTAACGAGAGATTGAACGAACTTTGAATGTGTCTGTGTGCTGCTAATTTGTACAAAGAAGTAAATCAATGAATTCGTCAGAAATGAGAGACTTTTGGTTGAACACATGTTGGAATGAACTTAAGCGCTTAATTTGTTACATGGAATAAAGTAGCGAGCGATTCTAGAATTTAATTTACGATTTTCTTTTTCATTTTTTTAAAAATACAATAATTATTATTAGTCTGTGCTTCTTTATTCTTTGTATTTGTAAGACGTCCTCCGGATAAAGTTACGCGGTGGATTGACTTCGATACCGATGATAAAAAGAGAAAAGAATGCGAGAGAGAAAGAAGAGGTGAGAATGATTGTGACTGTGAAAAAAAGACGAAACAACCAGATTACTGGTGTACTTTTTGATTGGAAAGTATGGTGTCGAATACTCTTTTGGTTCGTGAAACAATTGCATAATTAAAATGATAATGTGGCATTAAATAGAATCGCCGTAGCAGGATTTTAAGCGATATAAATATGCTAGATGAATATGTGTGTTTTTATCTGAGTGAAGCTGTATTATATACTACTATTATTGCTATTATAATGGATTGCGAATCTTGAATTGGCAATTTGTATATTAAAATTGATCATAACGCACCTAAGTTGCTTTACAGGAATTTCCTTTCCCGTTCGAGTGATACGAGATCGTGATTTCTTTTAGCGAATAACAGTCATTACTTCCGTTACAGTTGCAGTTTCTGCATTTCTTCAAACTCACTCTCAGCTGTCTCTCGATTCAATCGTCGATTTGTAACAACTCGAGTCGCCTTTGTCGGACTTGGATTTAATGCTTTAGGCTGATCTTGTTTTTTTCCGTATTCCTTTTAGAGATAAAATATTTAAAGTCATTCAGATAATCCGATGGGATTTGAGGAGCATTTAATCGGAGGAAAGGCGAATGTCAGAATGTCGAATGAACTTTTACACCGGCAGTGAATCTAGGTAGCGAGAATCTAGAGATATTTTCTACGAGTACACGCGACCTTTTTATAAAAAGCGGTAGAAGAAAAAAAGAAGCGAGGTAGAAAAAAAATCCTTGTGGATGTTGTATAGTCGTTGAATTTCATTCGAATGATTTTGTCTAGCGTATATTATATAGATAGGCCAATGCAAAATGATTGCGGACTATAAAAATAACGTATGAGACAAGGCATCGCGCTTTACTTCCGACCGGAGAACCGAATGAATGTTATATGCATTTCACTGAGCCGCGTTTTCGAGCGTTGGCGTCATAACTTATAGGGTAATTGTATAGAAATGTCCTTTGGCTAAATAAATGTGATACGATCGATTTATAACAAACTGTTCATATAATAAGAAACACGTGAATGGAAGCCATTTACTTTTTTCCGTCAGGAATTTAATTTAAAACCTGCCATTCTCTACATTTGCCAGATTCTGGATTAAACACAGGAATTTTTCGGAAATTAGAAAGAGAGGAAAAATTGATTTTACACTTTTGAACGAAAGGGCGAGACCAAACATGAAGGATAACATATAAGAAATTTATGTTAGAGAAAAAAAAGGTCAGCATAGAAGCTTCAGAGCCATTACTAATTGTACCATGCGACTCCAGGTTTAAGGGAATTTGTTACATAATGACGTCACAAATTATCGACCGTTCCTCATTTATATTCAGCGGGTTTATTATTAGAGAAATGCAAATATAGCGCTAAAATTTTGGGAAATGATAAAGAATATATTGAGGCATTGATATCTGGTGAGTTTCAGGTTTTATTTTGAAAAAAATTGTTTTTCAAAATTTAGTGTTGCCTTATAATTGGCAAGTATTTTTATTATAAAAATGTAATGCAACCTAGATGGCGCCCTTATCCTTTTCTAAAGTTCCTTTCTGCTTTGACAGCATCGCACTCTCACCTCGATTATACTCAGCGACTTTATTCCTTCGTTTTAATTACAAACAAGATTTCGCGCATATTTTCATTAGCCTCATTTATGATAGCATCGATGTTATCTTCTTCAGTTAGCTGCAAATGCACCAAACGTTAATAATAAACAAAAATATCTCAGGTCATCCATGTGCAATGACGCCTTCAACGCACCGGGATTTCACGGTGAACACAATTTAATTAAAAAAACAATGTTCCGGTCCATATAAAAATTCAAAGGCACCAAACATCGATGTCTACATATATTCCTTATGAGTTCCTAAATTTTCAGCCCTATATTTGCATTCCTCTAATAACGCTGTATATAAAGATATTCCATATCTTTGCATTCCTCTAATAACGCTGTATATAAAGATATTCCAATCTTTATATTCTTGGAATGTGATACATTATGAATTCATATTATGCGAATGAGGGTTCTAAAATAATTTAAAATAATTTAAAATGACAAAATAGAACTTATTTTACAAAATAAAATTTGTACCATAGTTAACATCAATGCTCCGTTGGCTTTTATCATTTCTCAAAGGTACAGCGATCAATATATTAATTATTTTAATTATAACTCCACCGAATGTAAAACCAGGTAAAACTTATATCATAGTCGCCCTAATGGCATTAGCAATCATATTTCAAAAATTAAATTCGACGGACTTATAATTAAAATAATTATTATATCGATATGTAATTTTGGGAAATGATAAAAGACATCACGGAGCATTGATGTTAACTGCGGTACAAATTTTATTTTGGAAAGTAAGTTCAATTTCATTTTAAATTATTTTAAAAGGGCTTTAAAACCCTCATTCGCATAATATGAATTCATGATGTATCACATTCCAGGAATATAAAGATATGGAATATCTTTGTATACATCTTCATATCTTTATAAAGATATGGAATATCTTTATATACAGCGGGTTTATTATTATAAGAATGTAAATATAGGACTAAAAATTTGCGAACTCATAAGGAATATATGTGGGCATCGAGGTCTGGTGCCCTTGATTTTTTATATGGAGCGGAAGGTTGTTTTTTTAATTAAATTGTGTTCACCTTAAGGGGGTGTGATACTTTATGATGTCACGAATTACCGACGAGGTATAAAAAATATTCGGCAATCCCATTTTAAAACAAACAAAGATATCAAGTTGAAACTTAAGAGAATGATAGGAAATATGAATGGGCACTTCTGTTAAGTGTCATTTTTTCAAAATTTTGAAAAAATGACATAACCGATGTGCCCTATCATATTTTCTACCATTGTCTTAAGTTTCAACTTGATATCTTTATTTGTTTAAAAATAGGATTGCCGAATATTTTTTATACCCCGTCGGTAATTTGTGACATAACGTATCACACGTCCTTAAAGTCCCGGTGCGTTGATGTGATTGCGCACATGGATGACTTGAGATATTTTCGTTTATTATTATCGATGTTACCATCGATAAAATCAATGTTATCATAAATGAGACTCATGAAAATATGCGCGAAATCTTATTTGTAATTAAAACGAAGGAATAAAGTCGCTGAGTATAATCGAGGTGAGAGTGCGATGCTGTCAAAGCAGAAAGGAACTTTAGAAAAGGACGAGGACGCCATCTAGGCTGCATTAAATTTTTGAAATAAAAATACTTACCAATTACAAGGCAACACTAAATTTTGAAAAACAATTTTTTTTCAAAATGAAAACTGAAACTCTCCAGACATCGATGCCACAATATATTCTTTATTATTTCTTAAAATTTAAGCGCTATATTTGCATTTCTCTAATAATAAACCCGCTGAATATAAATAAGGAACGATCGGTAATTTGTGACGTCATTATGAATCAAAGGCCCTTAAAAAGCAGACCTTTGAACATCGAAACAAAATTGTTCATGCGCGTCTTCCGAAATTATTATTTTTCACTGTGTCTAGTGTAACTTTCAAGTTGCTTGATTTGTTAATTTTAGTATTAAATTTCTAATTTAATCCTTTGAATTTTCAGGGTCTTGAAATTCGAATTTTTAAATCAACTAGTCTTTCTATATCAAGACTACTATCCGTCCATAAAATATAGAGCCCAAAATCCTTTACAGAACAAAAGATTTTGGGCTGCCCAATAAGTCCAAAATCCTTTACAGAAAAAAAAATTTTGGGCTCTATATTTAATGGACGGGTAGTAACTTTTTTTCTCACTATTAACACTGTGAGAAAACAGATTTGTTTGGTGAAAAATTTATTTGACAAAAAAAAAGTTTATTTGAATAAAAATTTTTTTAATTAAAATAAATTTTTGTTTGGATTAAATGAAAAGTTTATTTGAGTCAAATTTTCTATTTGATTCAAGCAAAAAATTGTTTGAAACAAACAATCTTTGTTCAGTTGAAGAGATGAGAATGCCAACTCGGTAAAGACCATTTGAAGTTGGCCCCTAAATTAGGTTATTTTCACTATTACTTGGGGGGCCAACTTCAAATGGACTTAAACGAGTTGTCATTCTCATGTCTTCAATTAAAACTTTGGTTTGAAAGAATTTTTTACTTGAACCCTGTTTATGAGGATCAAATCTTTTTTGTGCTTGAAATTGAATTTGGGAGCTTGATCAAGATAAATATCTTAATAATATAATATAATTATAATTACCTTTTTTTATAGAAAAATACTGAGTTTTTGCTTGGATCAATTCTAAAAAGATTGGAAGCTGATAAATTAAAAAATCCAATTAAGAAGACGCGCGTTTACCCAATTTTGAAAATTTCCTTTATATAAAATAAAATGAACCACAGTTTAGACTAATAAAATAAAATTTCAGAGGGGAATTCAGATTTGCTTAATAATAGAAATAATAGAAATATTATGGCATTCGAAACTTAAGATTTATCGATTATCGAAGATGGTATTAAAATAATTTTAACCACTAGCTTAATATCAAATAAGATGTTTGGGAAAATTAGAAATTTTTTTTTAGGTCGCCGCCCAAGTCCGTGAGATGTTCGATATTTATGTACTAGCTGAGAGGAGAAAATCTTTGATTTGCCTAATTTTATTATTTCGAGAAATTGGTATGATCAGTTTCAAAGATGTCTCCATGCATATATGATCGTATTTTAATTTAATTAAATCCCCGAGAACGTACAGAGTGTAGATTTTTCTAAGCCTCTGAAGAGTGGCAGTAGAGTAATTGAGAAGAGGACCGTGTGATAGTTTGTAGTTATGGAAATAGTACGTCGCGCGTGCCTGCGTGTGTGGATGTATAAGTTAAGAATTCTATCGGTTATTCATTATAACGACGAAGTATGTAAAGAGTTTAATAATACTTACTAATAAAATTTAAAATACCGCTGTATTTTTTCACTTTTAATTTTCCAAATTAAATTTTCTTCCGTAAGAAAATTCTGTAATTTTATTATAATATACACTCATCGCTCGTAATAAGCCCGGCCTCGGGGGTAGACGGCACTATAATAGGTACGATTAAAGTCCAGTTTGAACCGGATTTAAAGCGACGGGTGAGCACTCTTATCTCAACAGTCAGGACCTCGAATATAGTCTCTGAACGTACAAAAGTAAATGCGCAGAGAGTCGCGATGTAAAGCAGTCAAGCGTGAAGAACCTGGAAGCCGGCCTTATTTCGCGCGATGAGTGATAAATATTATGTTAATATTATGATGAATAATGTAGTTGTAAAATTTTTCAGTTCAAAGTTTGTAGAAATATTTTCCTACTTAACTTGTAATTAAAATTTTTAAGATTAAATCAGAGTGATCAATAATTAAATTAGTCACTTATCAGAGTGAAAATTAAGGAACTTTTTAAATTCTTAATAAATTGGAATTACCTTTAATTAAAATAACTTGAACATTCTCAATCAAAAACTTCTTCAATAAGTCAACCAACTCAATTTAAACACTTCAATTAATTCTCCTAATAAACTCCCCTAATAAAATTCAAAATTGTATAATTTTAAAAAACTAAGCCTTTTAATACTTGACCGACTATAAATTCGGAACACTCAAAATCGCAGTTTAAATATATTAATTATTAATATAACATAAATTGTTCAGAATTAAATAATTTCCAATTAAAAGCCTTAATAATTGGAAACAATTTTAAATAAAGAATAATTTAAAGAGTAATTTCAATGAAACTTTAAAAATTAGAGAATTTCACATTAACGCAGCGTTTAAAATTCAGGAATTAATCATTATTTTTAATTTGAATCGCTCAAGCTTGTATGTTTTTACTTTTGAATTTGTAGTAGTAAATGAATTTTTTGAGGGCCTCGAAATAAAGGGTTCAATTTGAGTGGTTTATTCTGCTTTTTAATTGTTTAGTTATATTTTGCTAAAAATTTCAAGTTTTTGGGAAAACCAAATTAAAACGGTTTAAAATTTGAAACCATTAGTCAACTGTTAAAAATTTTATGAAAACTTTTAAGTTTAATTAACAGTTTAAAACTTTATGAAAACTTTTAAGTTTGGAAGTGTTAAAATTTGAAGATTTGTTAAACCTATAAGCTTTAATTTTTTGAGTCAATAAATTTTGAATTTTAAACTGAAAAAAACTTTACTATGCTTCAAATTTTCGGAATCATCAAATTAGCAATTTAAGTATTTGTAAATATATAAATTAATGCCATAAACTGTGGATACTGTAAGGAGTTGGGACATAATATGTACTTTTAAAAGGTTATAAAAAATGTTAGAAAATTCGAATTTTAATTTTTCCGTTAGTCATATTTCTAATAAAGTTCTTCGCGTAGGTATAGTTTTATGAAGTCGCTTCACGTTAGCGTAGGTTTAGCCACTCCCTTTTTTAATCCTGAAATACTGCTTAGAATTATTATTTAACTGTTTGAGAATACTTTCTTGTGTTAAAATATATTTAAAAAAAAGAAATTCATATTAGTTTGGAATTTATCAAGCAGAAAAAAATAAAACAAACCAACATTAATATTGACGAAATACATACTTAGAAGGATCTATAATTTGTTTAACATCCATCTAAGATTCTGAGGTGCGGAAAATATGCCTATTTTTTTAGTTCCTAAGGTTAAAAATCTAATAAGATTATGGCAAATTGCCTTATTATACGATATCAAACTTAAAGCGGGTGACGGAGTTTGTCATCATTTTAACCCGGTCGATATATTTTATATGAGAAACTAACCTATGCGTCTGACAGTGTAACGATTTTGGGAAGGGTAATTAATTCAATTCATAAACATGAATTGTTTATTTTTTAAGTTACTTTAATTTAAATATTTTACGTGTTAGAAATAAAAAATAGTTAACAAAAATACGTTAAATAATTAAGTTATGAATTTGATACTGTAAGTGACCCAGTAATTTTGATACGAATTTTTATCTTTTTCATTAGTGGTTGGGAATGTCGAGGAAAATGTATATAAATACGAGCATAAAATTCTTTTAACTTTCATATCGAATTAAAAATTCTTTTAATAATTAAAAAGTTGATAAGCAGTTTAGAAACAAACCTTTTGGTAATATTTGATTTGTACAAAACATTTTAAGAATTTTTAATTTTGAAGCTACAAATCTTTTTGAATTTCTGAAGTAATAAAAAATTAATACACCATGCATAATTAAAAGAGACGTTTATCTAAACAAATGTTTTTTTTTAATTTTCCAGGATTTGTTTTAATTTTAAGAAAAATTGAAATAATTGTAAAAGTTAATTAGAAGGTTTAGAAATTTTGAAAAGATTCGAAATAAATTTGAAATTTAAAAAGATTTTAAGAAAGTTTAAACAAAATTTAAACAAAATTTTAATGATTTTAAAAACAAATTTAGAAGCTGTTTAAGAATTTTGAAACGTTTCAAGAGAATAAGAAATTTTCTTAAGATTCCTGGGAAAATTTTGATTATTTTTTATTTTGAAAAATTAATTTTTAAATAAAAATTAAAAAGGATTTCAAAAAATGTCGATAAAGTATCTGAAAGATTTGAGGTCAATTTGTTTAATTTTTCAGGTTTTAAAGAAATTTTAAGAAAAACTTAAATCATTTTAAAAGATTATATTTAGAGATTTAGAGAAAGATTAAATTAGATTTAGATTTAGTAATCAAAAATTAATACACAATTCATAATTCAAAGAAAAGATTATATAAAAAAATGTTTTTTCCTAATTTTGCAGGATTTTTTTTTAATTTTAAGAAAAATTCAAATAATTGTAAAAGATAATTAGAAGGTTTAGAAATTTTGGAAAGATTCAAACTAAATTAAAAATTTAAAAAGATTTTTAACAAGTTCAAACAAAATGTAGAATTTTAAAGATTTCAAAACAACAAATTTGATGCAAAGTTTAGTGTAAAAAAGTTCCAAGTTTAGCAAGAAAAGAATTATTGATTGATTGTTTCAACTTAAATACAAATATTTATTTATAATAAGCATCTTCGTTTCTCGTTTTTATATATTTTATAATATATTTAAAATGCTTTGAAACAAAAAAGTGATAAAACTTAATGAATTATTAAATAAAATAGTACAAAACTGTAAATTATTGATTATTATTTATTACGCAGACCTTCGTTTATTGTAGTTTTTTATATTTTAATAAAGGGATTTTATAAATTGTTCGCCTTTGTTACTTTTATAAAATGTTCGTTCTTTTGTGTGGAGGTTTTTTATGCAAAGGCCATTTTTATAGAAACTGCAGCCAGAAATTTTCAAATCTAAAATACAAACTCTAAAATAAAGAAATCTAATTTTAGTTTAAAACTTTCTCATTGTTTTGTGTGATTGTTTTGTAATTCAAAACAATATTTTTAAGTTTTTAAATTTTAACGTATTAATTTTTTTAAATTTAAATTATTTATTATATTAATTATAATTTTTAAATTATAATATTAATTTATTATATTAATTATAATTTTTAAATTATAATATTAATTAATTTATTATATTAATTATAATTTTTAAATTATAATATTAATTAATTTATTATATTAATTATAATTTTTAAACTATAATATTAATTAATTTATTATATTAATTATTAATTAAAATTTTTTAAATTAATTTAAATTTAATTAATTAATATATAATTTATACATATACACTTATTTATTATATATATTTCAATTTATTAATGATTCTAAATATTAGTATCAATATCTATATGGAGATAACCGAACTTTGATTTGAACTTCCCATCATACATCAAAGCGAATTTTCATCCAAAGCTCGAGCATCTGACCTTTTTTGGTAATAAGTATTGCTTTAAAAAATATTTAAAAGTTTCTAGATTAATGTCTCGTGAAAGAAAATTTGATCAAATAGTTTTTATTTAAAGAAAACTGAATTTTTACCATTCAATGTACTCTGGGCAAAGAGCAAAGGGGCTGATTTCAACCCTGCCTCCAATTAATATACAAAATTGGAGACAGGATTGACATTAAACATGAAAATGCACTGTCACCTACTTTCAGCAGGTGTTTTCGTGAAAAAGGATCCACTTCCGAAACTGGAAGCCAAGACTCCAGGAGAATAGTTCAATTATTGAATTATTCAATTAATTGAAGATCTTCAAACTAGACTATTTCTATCAAGACTAGGTTCATAAGTAAAATGAAAGAGCTTTCATAGATACAATAGAAAGAATTTATTTCAAGCTTAAGCAACAAATTCGTAAGGAATAGGTGCAAGTAAAATCGGTGCTGCCCTTCCGGAGACAATGTGAGCTGTACGGGGTTGAACAGGTTGTCGTTTAAGTTGCACCTGAACATTTTGCTCCTTGGCCTGTTTCCTCAAGCGCTCGTTCTCCTTGACTCTTTTAAGGAAATCCTCCCGGCATTTAGAGTGATTCACGTGTTCCACTCGAACGCTAATCCTCTTGGGGATGATTCTTCCCCTGACTCGTTTGTTGACAACAACTCCAAGAGCGTGGGGAGTAACATTGAAAACGCGGCCTGTCTTTCCATAATAGACTTTGTATGGCAAACCTTTTTGGATGGCCGAATTTTGTTTAATGTCCACACGGTCTCCAATTTTGTACACTTTCATGTACGTCGAAAGGGGAATCGTTCCACGTTTTCTGAATTTGCGAGAGAACAAGTCTCTCGTTCCACGGCGGTATCCCTTCGAATTCGTCATTTTAACGTTAGAGTTTCTGGAAAGAGAATAAAAACAAGGTAATTAGAATTTATTTTCTGAATTGAAGGACAAGAGATTTAAATAATTAGAATTTTTGTTGGGTGACTAAACATCATTCTATCAGAAATAGTATATTATACAACATGTGCGTAAAATGCGGTTTTACACACGCGACCACCACAAGTGGGTAAAACCGTACGCACGTGTTATATTTTATATTTATATTTTTTGACACAGTGTGCGTAAAATGCGTTTTTAACACACCCATATTAGTGGGTGTGCCATAAGCTGTTTTACGCACTAATATGGGTATGTAAAAACGCACTGTGCGCACTAATATGGGTATGTAAAAACGCATTTTACGCACACTGTGTCAAAAATTTCATTTTTTCTAAAACAGTATCAAAGTCTGGGATTAATGTTTTTATATTTGTACACAGATAAAAGAAATTCCGCTTCTTACAAACCAAATTGTGTAATGAACAAACTTTACACAAAAAGGTCAGCACAAAAAGCAAACTTCCTAAAATCCAATTTTTGGGTCATTAGAGACAGATATATGACCATGAAAAATGCCATATATCTATAATCTCTATTATAACTACAGGGTTTCAACATGTTTCGAAGTCAATTTAGACTTCCTCATCAGGAAAAATTTATAGGAATCTAAGAGTTAATGTTTTTTTTAATTATATTTTTTGAAAATTTTTGCTGAAAAATTAAAAATCATTCTATAATAAAATCTCTCTTCTTGCGAGTCTCTGAAGTTTCTTTTGTGACTAGATAGGACTAATGGAAAATATAGATATTGAAAACGATAATTGAGAAAAAATAAATGGCAAACTCAAACGAAAATAATAAAGGTTCAACTTATCCCTTAATATTTCTTAAGATTAACTTAATGTATTCCACATTCAGGAAATATTAATTACAATCTAAATCACATGACAATTGTTTTTTGATCTCACATATCCAATCGAACTTTTATAATTATTCTTTAAAATTTGGCATCTATTATAAAAAAAACAATTGAGAATTTGAATTTCTCTCGCGAATCGAGTAAAAGCAATCGTATTAAAAAACCTAAAATTTAGAAAAACATTGTCTAAACTTAAAATAAGCAAATATAAAAATATAATTATTAACACTACGGGACTAGGGTGTCGATTCAGGGGACAATTACAAATTCTCAGCTTATTCCGGTCAAATTTTTAAATATTGCTGATAAATTTAGTCATTTATATTTTTCTGAAAACGTAAAAATTTATTTTAACTTATAACTTTGTAACAAAATATAAATTACTTTATAACAAAACTTTGTAACTTTCATTTAAAAGGTTCTATAATACAAATGGAGCTAAAAATGCAAAATTTCTTGTATTTGTAATTTGAGGTTCAAGGAACATTTATTTAGACTGAAGCACAATCAAAATAATATTTTCTGACACAAAGTCGCCGTCATTATCCGGTTTCCAAGTTTGATTGACACTCGGATTCAGATCACAATTTGAATAATCGCGCCAAATATTACTAGCGCCCATGTTTCTGATTCTTAATTCCGACTCGCCTGCAACGTACAGTAAACTAATTTTATTTCTATCAAATCCGGTGAACACAAATAGTTTCCGTCAAACTACTTATTCCATATAATTAAAAGAATGTTAAATTTTAATAAAAAATATATATTATTTCTCTAAATGAGCTGCTGATCAAACATATTTGACAAACTACAAGTGAATTTGAGGTTATGTTGAACGGCATGCAGACACGTGGCTTTAAAAAGTTCTTTACGAACAAATTACATTACTTGTGGAGTAAAAAACTTGTACTGCATATAATAGAAGACAATAATTTGAATTATTTAAAATTAATTATTTAAAAGCAACTACAATTTTTAGAATATTAAACTGGAAAAATTGACACCTACCTCGACTGTCGTTCGTCGAAAAAGCGATCAAAAACAGAAAGAAAGTTCTAAACAGTGGTGCCGTGTTTGAAAAATAAAATTCTCTTGCAAATTCCCTAGCTAGATATATTCTAGTGTTTTTTGTGCGGAATTTGCGTCAATTCAGTTTCAGTTGACTTCAGTTATCAGTTGACTTCAGTCGACTTGAATCGTAGCAGTTGAAAAGAGTTATATTAACTGTTGCTCCAAACAGACGTTTATATGTATAAAAACAGATAGAAAATATGTTTTCTGTACATTTTATTTTATTAGGAATCAAATATGAAAGCAGGTATGTATATTTGATCATCGTATATTTTTTTTATTTTAAAGGAAATCAAAAGCACAAATTTTTTTAGGTTAGTTTTGTGTCCCAGCGATTTTATTAAAAATAATTTTACATTTTAATATGAAAGAAGTGTGCCTCGTATTTTTATTTACTGAACTATTCTTTTTAAAATACATTTTAATACATTTCCTTCCACGAAAAGGATGTCAAGTCTCAAAAATTTAGTCAATTTTTACCCATATGTTATGTGCTTGAAGTTCTGAACGTTCAAGTAAATAAAATTTTGATTTAATTTCATTTTAAACTCAAATTTGTTCTAAAATATTGGTTTATTAGCAAAGAACCTAATCCAATGATAAGAAAGCTCATGATGATTCTTTTATTTATAATTTAAATAATATTTCAAGATAAATTTGAATTGGGAAAAAAAATTTTGTTTATTTAAACGTCAAAACCGTAGGTAATTTCATATTTTATCTTCGTGGATTAAGTGATTATTTTATCTTTAAATTAAAATTTAATGTCACAAACAAATAGAAGTAGTTATTTTTACATATAACATCGCAAAACTATTAAGACTCACAGGTAATTCTTCAAAAATATTAATGGCCAGAAATTCAGTCATAATATCTGAACGTTTAATTGATAGGTCATGCCTAGCAAAACAACATGTGTAATACTCTCTCAACTATGGACAAAGTCACCAGCAAAACCAGCAGCCTCAAGGCTCTTTTACTCAGAGCTTGGCGTGAACGCTGGAGCGATTTGCAGTGGGGCATTAACATCAAAACAGTAAGATTAAGTTTTAATAAACGACTTTCTTGAAATACTTTATAGAAGATTTCGTATAGAAACATTGTCTTTTTTCTGTTTCTTAGATTTTAGTTTAAACATTGTCTTTTTTCTGTTTCTTAGATTTTACCACGAGGTGTAAGTGGCGACGTATATAATTTAGCCGATTGTATACTGCAACAGGCTTTAGTTGGCCCTGGCCCAAATTATCTAGTGCTGTCTTATCTCAAACATTCGCTTAGTTCTCAGGTAATTTATCAATCACTTAAATGACTTTACTATAATTAAAAACGAAAATTACTAATGAAAAACAATGTTTTAGCTGGTTTCTTATGCTGCTGTCTTGCAACGAATTAGCAAATACGACGCTTTTCAAAAGCCTCACTGTATTCTAAGTCTTCTAAATTTCTTGGAAACAATTCACATTGGCATAACGTGTCGAGGAAAGCCTGAAGAAGATCTTTTAGCCGCAGCAGTATTGTCAGTCGTTCACTGGTTGTTGCAATGTTACTTCCAAGCTCTTTCTTACTTGCTAGCTCTTTCCAAAGCACCACAAAGCAATTCTCTGATTCCTCAACCATCAGAATTGATGGATAAACCTGCCAGTATTCTAAAAGAAATGCTCAATTCTAATTTCATCTGCGCAATGATGTACTTAGCTAAGCACGACGATAAAGGTAAATCTATAAAAGTACATCTATTTTGGTGTTGATTCAACTTAATGTTATTTTGTTAATTATATTTAATTTACTTTTTTCAGACCTTTACGCAGAAGTTGTAAAGAAATGTCAAGAAATTGAAGTTTTCCAGAAAACAAATAATATAAAATCCTCAGTTTCTATCGAGGAGACTCTAAAGAAACTGTGCATTCTAGAAATAGAAAATTTGTCCCTGAATTCAGCAAGATCAGACATGGAACCAATAACGCATTGTTTGCAATCTTTGTTAGCTGTTCAAGTTTCTTTGAATTCAAGCACTGAAACCGCTACTTTCGTTAGTCAACTCTTGATGATTCAGAGGCTCAAAAATTACACAAATGCCAGGCTCTACTGTGAACTTATTCGCGCTAGTTTAATGAGTCTGCACAGTGTCGCTGGATCTTTCAATGAATCTCACTGGGGAGCTTTCATTTTTTTGAAAGTGCCGATTATTTTAAAGGAACTTCACGCTGCTAGCTTAGCCAGTCAGTCTTCAGATTACAAATATTTTCTTAGCTTTTTTAGCTTTTCTGAGATTAATCATCATGTTTTGTTTTCAGATGATGAAAAGCTCGAGTACTCCCAAGACATTCTGGACGCTTTCGAACTTCTATTACACTTCACGCCCTTGCTAGATAAAATCGACGCGACTTATTTGTGTAACTGTATCGAGAGTATATTAAACAAATTACAGAAAGTGAACTTAGTCACGGAGAAGCAGGTTAAACAAATCAGCAGTCGAAGGTAACTCACTATTCATTTACAAATTCAAGTTCAAGTTAATTAATTACTAATTAATTAACTAATTACTTTGATTAATTCTTCAACGGATGAAATATTTTTAGAGAGGGACTGACGGTAGCTTTACAAAAACTCGAAGCTCCACTTACTTCAACTTCCGTTATTCCTAAAGTGATTATGCGCGCTGAGCAAACATTAAGTGGATTATTGAAAACGCTCAACGCAGATTATTCAAAAATAAAGGAAGCACTTTTGAGCATGCTTCATCAAATCCTCGCTGGCAAAAGTTTTGATCTCATAATGGCGGTGGCCTCTGTGGAGGGAAAGCTGAAAGCATTCGTCACGAAAATGATTAAATTCAACGAGGCCAGCAAACAAATAAACGATCCAGTTACTGAGAAAGCCGCATCGTCGCGAGCTTTGCTATTCGACGTGACTTTCCTGATGCTCTACTCGATTGTGCAAACTTACGGATGCGATGTACTAGAAGAAGGTGGAGATTCATTTTTCGAGCAGTGGGTTCGCGAGTGTATGCCAGAACGTGGTAAGCCGAAGTCTCCACATAAGATGCTTCAGAACGTCGATCCTGCAGTGGTTGACGCCCTTCTGCAGCAAATCATTTCGGGAGAAGGAGATTTCATATCAAGCACTTTAAATTGGGACGTGACATGCCAGGCTGCTATGGGAGTTGTGAAGGAACTCCTCATTGGATGGGAATGCGGAGGTTTGAGTGCTGGAGATGTCAAGAGAGCCTTGGACAGATTACGTAATGGATTTTGCTGTTTACCGGTTTGTGCAGCTTCTTGGCTGTGTGCACATATGAGTATAACTCATCAGGATGCACTTCTCAAACCTATGAATATGGTACAACAATTTCTGACGCCTGCTGCAAGCGACGAGACGCAGGAATATTTCAAAGAGAGGTAAAATTACCAATGGTTTTTTATGAAAGTTAAAAACACTTTCGGTTAGCTTAAAACGATTTTTTTATCAATGTGTATTTCAGAGTATTCAATTAATTTATTGAATACAGGTCCCAAAGTCCCCTTTTCCCATATTATTCTCAAAATGCCTTAAAATCCCTTTACGTTTGATTGAGAATTTCATGTTTTTAAGAATATTAATAATTTAACAATAAGTCATAATTTCAACAAACCACTATATGCAAAGAAAAAATAATTTTTGCAAAAATGGTTCGAACCTGAAATGCAAATAACCTTAATTTCACTTTCTTTAAAACAGAGACATTAAGCCCCAGACTTTGGTTCTGTTCACAAAATTAAATTTTTCGAGAAAGAACGGTTCTTTAGTTGCTCAAAAAAGAATTTTATTCCTTTTCCCCCCTTGTTCACTTTTTTATGCAAAGTTACGACTAATTTTCCAAGATTTATAAGAAATAGAAATTTATGACGTTCAAAAACTCTTTCAATGTTTTCTGAAATTTTCCATAATTTACCAAATTTTTAAATCTAAAATTTTCCATAACCGACTAAACTCTTTTTGGTTTTACCAAAATCTTTTAAATTATTCAAAATCTACAAAAGACTCCCAAAATCTAATAAAATGCTCCAGAATCTTTTAAAAATTAATCTGAAATCCTTACAAATTCTATATTCTTCTGGATTCTTCGATAATCTTTTAGAATCTTCTGGATTCTCGTACACTTAATAATCTTTTAGAATCTTCTGGATTCTCGTATACTTAATAACATTATAAAATCTTAATGATAATCCCAAAATTCTTTAACATTCTACCGAAAATGTTAGCATGTTCTAGAATTTTCTAAAATCTTCTGAACACTTCCATAATCTTCTAGAACCTTCCAGACGTTTTCAAAATTCTCCAGAATCTTTTGCAATTCTTCAAAATCTACAAGACTCCAAAAATCCTCCAGAATCTTCAAAACTTATTTGAAATTTGTAAAAATTCTCCAAAACATTTGAGACTGTTCCAGTATGTTCTAAAATCGTCTAAAATCTTCGAGACGTTTCAAGAATTCTCCAGAATCTTTTACAATCCTTCAAAATCTACAAAAGACTGGGAATGGTATCAAATCCTTCAGAATCTTCAAACCTTAAAAAAAAAACTATCTAAAATCTTATTCTAAAAATCCTCCAGAATCTACAAGACTCAAAAAATCCTCCAGAATCTTCAAAACTTATTTGTAATTTTTAAAAATGCTCCAAAACATTCGAGACTATTCCAGCATTTTCTAATCAAATCCTTTAGAATCTTCAAAACTTATCTAAAGTCTGTAAAAATTCTCAAAAATGTTCCAGAATATTCTTAAGAGAATCCGACCTTGGGCGAGTCATTTGGAGAATTTCAATATTTTTGTCATTTTGATCCCTACTTTGGAATTTTTTTCATTTTTAAAAAAACTCCTATTCACGGTTGATTCTTAAAGGTTTTTCGATCCTGAATCGAATGGTGGGCTTAAAAAGTCGTTTTGACCACTGGAAGGGCCCGAAAATCCACTTTGAAGACCTTTTTCTCAAGTCCTCAAAAACAACTTTTTTGGGGTTATTTTGACCCCAACTTTGGACTTTTTTTTCATTTATTAAAAAGCTCCTTTTCGCGGTTGATTCTTAAAGGTTTTTCGATTCTGAATCAAATGGGTTTTGACCACTGGAAGGGCCTGAAAATCGACTTTGAAGACCTTTTTCTCAAGTTCAAAGAGAGGTAAAATGACCAATGGTTTTTTATGAAAGTTAAAAACACTTTCGTTTAGCTTGAAACGATTTTTTTATCAATGCGTATTTCAGAGTATTCAATTAATTTATTAAATACAGGGACCAAACTCCCCTTTTCCCCTATTATTCTCAAAATGTCTTGAAATCTCTTTACGTTTGATTGAGAATTTTATGTTTTTAAGAATATTAATAATTTAACAACAAGCCATAATTTCAACAAACCACTATATGCAAAGAAAAAATAATTTTTGCAAAAATGGTTCGAACCTGAAATGCAAATTACCTAAATTTCACTTTCTTTAAAACGGAGAAATTAAGCCTCAGACTTTGGTACTGTTCGCAAAATTAAATTTTTCGAGAAAGAACGGTTCTTAGTTGCCCAAAAAAGAATTTTATTCCTTTTTGCCCCCTTGTTCACTTTTTTATGCAAAGTTACGACTAATTTTCCAAGAATTATAGGAAATAGAAATTTATGACGTTCAAAAACTCTTTCAAAGTTTTCTGAAATTTTCAATAATGTGTCAAATTTTTAAATCTTCTCAAATTATTTATAACTGACTAAATTCTTCTTGGTTTTACCAAAATCTTTTAAATTATTCAAAATTTACAAAAAACTCGGAAAATTTAATAAAATGATCCAGAATCTTTAAAAAATTGATCTGAAATCCTTACGAATTCTATATTCTTCTGGATTCTTACATAATCTTTTAAAATCTTCTGAATTCTCGTACTCTTAATAATCTTATAAAAGCTTAAAGATTATCCCAAAATTCTTTAACATTCTACATTTAAATTCTAACATTCTTTAACCTTCTGGATTCTCGTATACTTAATAATCTTATAAAATCTTAAAAATTATCCCAAAATTCTTTAACATTCTACCAAAAATGTTATCATGTTCTAGAATTTTCTAAAATCTTCTGAACTATTCCATAATCTAGAACCTTCCAGACGTTTTTAAAATTCTCCAGAATCTTTTGCAACTCTTCAAAATCTACAAGACTCCAAAAATCCTCCAGAATCTACAAGACTCTAAAAAAATCCTCCAGAATCTTCAAAACTTATTTGTAATTTTTAAAAATTCTCCAAAACATTCGAGACTATTCCAGTATGTTCTAAAATCGTCTAAAATCTTCGAGACGTTTCAAGAATTCTCCAGAATCTTTTACAATCCTTCAAAATCTACAAAAGATTGGGAATGATATCAAATCCGTCAGAATCTTCAAAACTTATCTAAAGTCTGTAAAAATTCTCAAAAATGTTCCAGAATATTCTCAAGAGAATACGACCTTGGGCGAGTCATTTGGAGAATTTCAATATTTTTGTCATTTTTACCCCAACTTTGGACTTTTTTCATTTATTAAAAAGCTCCTTTTCGCGGTTGATTCTTAAAGGTTTTTCGATCCTGAATCGAATGGGTTTTGACCACTGGAAAAAAATAATAATAATTCTCAAAAATATTCGGGAATATTCTAGAATCTTCTACAATCATCTAGATTCTTATGGACTCCTCCATAATCTTTTATAATCTTCTGGGTTCTCTTATAATAATCTTATAATATCGTACAGAATTTGATAAAAATTATTTTACAAATTTTACTAGACTGTTCCAGAATCTTCTCGACTTCTCAAGAATAATCCAGAATTTCCAGAATTCTGCAGAATCCTCTAAAATCTACTAAAGATTCTCATAATCTTGAAGAATCTTCTAGATCTTCCAAACTCTTTGAGTGTCAAAGTCTTCTTAATCTTCAAAAAATTTTCCAAAATCTATTTCAGTTACACAAAATATTCTAGAATTTTTTAGAATATTCTAAAATCTTCTGAGCACTTCCATAACCTTCTGGGCGTTTTCAGAATTCTGCAGAACCATTTACAATCCTCTAAAATCTAGAAAAGACTCCCATAATCTTGAAGAATCTTCTGTTTTCAGAACATTCCTTAAATTTTGCAATCTTTTTAAAACTCTTCAAAGAAAAAAGAAAGAAGAGACTAGAAGATTTTAGAAGTTTATGACAGAATTAAAAAGATTTTTGAAGATTCTAAAAGATTCTGAAACAGTGTCGAATATTTTTGCAAACTATACTAGATTTCCAGATGTTTTTGAGGAAGATTCTAAAACATTCGAAAAGTCCACAAGAATTCATGAGGATTTTGATATACAGTAGACGAGTAGACTCTCTATCATTTCATATCGGATCTCCTTTTTCTTCCTACAGGACTACTGAGAAGAAAAAGGAGATCTGATTTGAAATGATAGAGTCTACTGTATTCTCTAAGTATTGAAATTTATGGAGTATTTTGTGAGATTCTAGATAGGAATAAAAAATTTGTGAGAATTTTGTAAGATTCTGGACAAGTTGGAAACTCATTTCCGAAATTTGATTTGTTGAAAATTTTAAAATTCGAAAATTTTTTTAATTCAGAAATCTAAATTTTTCCTTCTTCAAAAAATAAATCCCCTATTTTCCCTAAAATTGAACTGCTGAACCACTGTGATTCCTGTAAATGTACACTCATCGCTGGATTCCGAGCCGGGCTCGGGGGTAGACGGTCTTAAATTCAATGCTATTAAAATCCAGTTTGAATCGGAATTAAAGCGCCGAGCGAGCACTCTCATCTCAGAATGAGAGTATATATAGTCTCTGATCGCGTATATAGTCTGTGAACGTACAAAAGTAAATGCGCAGAGAGTCGCGATGTAAACAACTTCTGGTGACCCTGACTGCCCGAGCTATAGCGCCGTCGCGGGACGCTCAGGGGCGGAGGACAGAACCAGTCGAGCGTTAACGACCATGAAGCCGGCCCGAAATCCAGCGATGAGTGTATACTTCAGAGGATTCCAATTAATATATTGAAAATAAAATATTGACTAACATTCTTCTTAAACCTTCTAGAAACTGATAAATGATCCACTTAATAGTTAAAAGATTCAATACAAAAGTAATACATATTTTAAATGTTTTGATATTACAGGATGTTTTTCGTTTTCAGGTCTTCCCTTATGTTTCAAATCATACGCAAGATGCAATACGACGTCCGTCCACCTACGCAATCTAAAAAAGTGCTTACTGTCTCTAATAGGTAATTTATTTTCAAAATCTAGCATTCTTATACTAATATAATTACGATAATTACATCCGCTTAAAATATTTTAGCCTCATTTCTCGACAACCGATTTTGGAACAGTTGGAAACGATATGGCAGGATATTCACCACCGGGGCTGGATAAATATTCAAGCAGCAGAAGCTCTCGCATCTTTACTAAACACCGGTGGTTCCCTTTGGTTCGTTTCTAATCTGGTGAAAGCGACATTAAAATATAAGTATCAGGAGGAATTGGACAGAGCTGTTGATTTGACTTTCGCTATCTTTCATTTTGATATCGAGAACTGCACACTGGACCTCTTGAATAAAGTTGTTCCCCAATATTTGTACAATAGCTTGCAGTAAGTATAAAACTTTCTAATACTCATACTTTAAAATAGCAGAAAAAGTAAACTTTTGAAATTATGTAATTTAAATATTCGATTATTTTCCAGAAGCGAGGAATTGGTTGAACCGCAATCATCTGTACTAGCAAAGCTCTGTGTTTATTGTATATTTTCTACTCTCGAATATAACAATACGAATCCTCAACATGGAAATAGTAGAAAACGTACTCGACGAGATTTAGACGCGGAGGAATTGGACGCTCTCGGTGTTCCCGCGAATAAGATTTTAAGACTGAACGATGCAGGAGATTCAAATCCAATATTTGGATCTAATTCTCCGCAATCTCAAGGTCCAACTAACGGACAGAAGCTAATCGTTTTAAGGGATCCGCTGCTGACAGCGTTAAATAAACTCTTTACTAACTTCGCCTTTCTGGCTGGAAGAAACGGCGAGGTCTCGCAACAAACTCACTTTATACTTCAGTTTCTCCGTTTAATGGTCCAATGTGGAAAGGATAGGACGCGAATTGTTCTACAAGAAATGCCGCAAACTTTGGTAAGCTTAACCGAGAACTTCACGAATAAAAATTAGCAGTATTAGAATTAAATTAAATAACTAAGTAATTATTTTTCCAGGTGCCTTGTCTTCTTAAAGCACTGCCAGAATGTTTCACAACCGATCTGCTCTTAAGGTTGTACGACATTCAAACAGCAGCGGGTCGAAAAGCAACTGCACGCGATCTGTGCATGCTGCGGAATATTAATTTGAAACCCGCCAAATAAACGTAGGAACTTCTTCTTTCTCAATAATATGAACAAGTGATACGTTATTGGTTCTGCAATGTACATAATTTTTTTAAATGAATTTTATCCGAGTCAATTTAACTTTTAGATCGCCACAAACTTACATGTGGAATTTGAGATAGTATTTTAATTTAATTTTAATTTCATCTTTCAACTCTTATTTTAAGCTTGGTTCTAATTTATGATAAATATTATTGGAAAATAAATATTTTTCAATGTTTGACAATTCAGTCGTTTTACTGTTTGTACTTACATTTACCAAAATACCTATAAATGTTTATAGGCGAATATAAAGCATTATCACTGGAGAAAACCATTTTTCTTTTAAATCATCGGTAAATCTTTTTGGACTGATTATTTATTTGTATCCTTCGTAAAGCATAGCTTGGGCAACTTTAAGTGCCGCTTCCTTGTCCAACAGCTTTTCGACAATTGCCAAACCGAACGCGTAAGCAGTCGCTGGACCTCTGCTCGTTATTAAATTACCTAAAATGATTGACATTGACTTTTTATTGTTCTGTGGAAAAGAGGTAGAAAATTGATAGAACAGTAGGTAAAAGAAATATCGTACCATCGGTTATCACCATTTGATCTTCGACGTATTTGTAATCGCTCGTCAGTTGTTCCTTAGTGGATGGGTAGGAAGTAATTTGCTTGCCTTTAGCAATTCCATGAGCTTTTAAAACAGCAGGAGCTGCACAAATTGCAGCAATTACTCCGTTTTTGGATTCCTGGTCTTTTAGTAAGCTTCCAACGTCTGCTGACTGAACAAAATAAACTTAAACTGTTGACTTGAACTTTAATATGCAAACTCTTAAAAAAAACCCAAAAATCCACCGATAAAATTTGGACTAACACCGTGAAATGTTTCTTTATAAAACCAAAAAGGGGCCCAACAAAGGAACCCACAAAAATAAAAAAGAGGAAAGAAAAATGAGAAAGCAACCAACCAAATCCCCTTTCTTCTCTTTTTTTATTTCTCTCGTCTTTTTTCCCACCGCTAACAAAATACCATAAAGAAACATGCAAATGTGCAAATATACATTTTCCGACGAGAAAAAAGAGAAGGAGAGAGAGAGAGAAGGGGATTTGGTTAGTTGCCTTCTCATTTTTCTTTCTTTTTTATTTTTGTGGGTTTTTTTTGTAGGGCCCCTTTTTGGTTTTATAAAGAAACATTTCACGGTGTTGGTCCAAATTTGATCGGTGGATTCTTGGGTTTTTTTCAAGAGTTTGCATATTAACTTGATTAATGGATGTTAAATGGGATTTTGACTTTGATTTCGGTCTTATTTCGATTTCTTAAATTTTAAAATAAACTTTGTTCAACATCGAAATAATTTATTAAGGAATTAACTTTTTACTTCAGTTGATAAAAGTTTAAACTCACAGCTGCCAAATTTTTCCATCCAACACCACCAGGTAAAATAACAGCATCGTAACTTTTCTCTTTAATCGCATCAGTAAGTTTTGCATCTGCGCAAATTTTCACATCTCGGCTGCATTTTATGCAAGTATCGTTAGTGATGCTGGCGATCGTAACGAGAACCTTTAATAGAATAATTTGTTAATCTACCGGCTCTGAAAAAATTCTTGGTAAGCTGGACATTTCAAAATAAAACAGGATAAAGGTACAACATTTTTGAACGGCTTTTAAAAGTAAATGTTAAAGCAAGGTGTCTAGTGTTTCTCCTTAAAAAAATTCAAAGACCTCTCCAGCGTTTCCAGGTCAAAAAAAAATCTTTCCAGGTGCCATTTTTTAATTATTACCATAAACTTTAATGGAAAAAATCTTTTTTCTTGAACATGTTAGAAATAATTGACACAACTAAATAAACTATATAAAATGTTTACTATATGATTTATGAAATTCTTGAAAATTAAGTATTGAAACGCATAAGTATATAATTTGAATGGAATACATAAATGCGGCTAAAAAAGGATAGGAAGATGAATAGAAAATGATTAGGACGGATACATTTTCTATCCGTGACAGGTGACGAAAAAAATTCCAAGCGGCTTGCGAATAGACAGGGATTAAATTACGGATAGAAAATGAAGGATTGAAACCCATAAGTATCGAAACGTATAGCTGACGGATTTAAACTGATAGGCTTTGAATACTTTTACTTCTAGCAGGGAACACTCTTTAAGAAGAATTAGTAGTTTTCTGCTAATGAAATAGTGCAAAGTCGTTTAACAATTGCTTTAATAAGCATTTCTACTAATCTTTAATAAAAAGCTACTATTTTATAGTAAGAAACTATGCATTCATTTAGTATATAGCCTAATTAAATAAATTAGTAAGCCTAACTAAATGAATTAGTAAGCCTTACTAAATAAATTAGTAAGCCTTACTAAATGAATCAGTAGTTTTTTACAAAAGCTTACTAAAACAATTGATAAACGACTTCTCATTATTTCGTTTTTAAGAAAACTACCAATTTAGATGTAGAGAGATAAAAATTCCATGACTAGGAGTGAAATTCAAGGACTTTTCCAGGTTTTTCCAGGTAAAAAAAAATCAAGGATTTCCAGAACGCTATAGACACCTTGGTTAAAGTCGTTGACGTTTAGAAAATAATAAATAAATAACAGTGATAGAGGATTAGTTTTTACGGGGTTTGTTACTCTCATAAATCACGTTACTCTATACAGAGTAAGAATAATGTTTAATTTGTTTAATATAAAAACGATAAATCTTGAAAATTAGAAAACATAACCTCAAAACTTACCCCGGCACGTCGTAAAACATCCACTGTTATTACAGCTTCCATTTCTTCGGCTCCTTCAGCCAAAAGCAAAATCGCTGTTTTCGACATTTTCAAACAATAATTAGCAACGAAAATCAAATGACCAGACTTAAAATAAGAGTTCGAAAGTCTTGAAAAAAGACTTGACACCATTTATAAAAAACAAAGATGACAGTATCTAGGATATCAAAGGCCCTGATCATGACCCTGATTCTGTCATTGAAAATAAATTGAACATTTTAAAAAGAAATAATAATTCCCATACTAAATTATTGTCTGTAAAAATGTATAATTAATTTTCACATTTTATTCAACATTTAAAATAAAACTTCAGGCGCTTTCGGGACTTTATGCGCCCCTTCTTGCATTTGCTAATTATTGTTTTTTAGTGTCAAAAACTGGTATTTTTTTAAGTGTGAAGTTTTTCTTAAAAGTCTAATTTTAAAAACACCCAACTTAAAAAAAAATAGTTACATTTTGCCCATCAGTTTCAAAAAAACAATAATAATGATAATAATAATAATAATAATAATAATTATTATTATTATTATAAAGAAAGTACTTTTTTTCATTAAAAAAAAATAGTTACAAGGTCGATATTTAATTTCAGAACGAAGGAAAAACTCTTCTGAACGAAATTTCGTGGATAGAAATCCAAAACAGAAAATCTGCTCCGAAATTCAATTACTCCTCTTTTGAGTACCTTTAATTTAGTGGTATTCAGGTGCGTATCAATTACTCCCTTACCTCCACAGCAAAATTACAATTTTATCTTCAGAAAGATTGACGAAAAAGAATGCCGATTGTCACTCACAGGGTGTCTAATTTTTTTTAACTGATCACAGGAATTTTTTTAGGTGCGAATTACCTCTAATTCATTTTGTATATTTTTCATAAAAATTTAATGGGGGTGAATGTCCTTTGTCCATATGATTGTCACGGCACTGTATATTGAAGCGTCCTGAGTGGCTGTGTTGGTGCGGTGAATCGGATGAATCAGTGAAGAGAATGCACGTCGTACATATGTTTACACGCACACAAACGGCGATTAAAGTACACACAGACGTTTAATGTCAATAGGAACGAGCGGAATCGGAACACACCCCCACGAGAAAAGCGAAACAAATCGCAGTCATCGCAGTCAATCGCAGTACAAGATGGCTTCCCTCGGGTGTTGTGGTTGACGATATTTACAAGATATTTTGTACATTCTATACCGTAATTAGGTCGTCGTCGACCTAACTAGTTTCTTTGTTCGTAATCTAGTGCCGTGTAAAAGCAACGAGAATAAACTCAACGGCGAGAGAGCGTCGCTGCAAACAAAATGCGAACATCTCAAGACTGAGGCACACTTCTGACTTCTTGGTGAGTGCTTCCGAATAATTTCCGTTTTACGGTGCACGCTTTTGCAATCGCACTCGAAGTAATCGGGATGCATAAAAAATTTCGTGTAGAAATGAAAAATTCGTGGCAGATGGTTCGATTTTTAATTGCTCAGTTTTATTGGACTTGACGTTCCACTTTCAGTGAAGCGTTATTTATTGTCATGGTGCACGAGGCACCTTATTGGTTAAATGGTTATATTGCATTCTCCTTGTGTTGGTGAATTATTTACGACTTTTGAAAAGACTTGATTTTTTGGCCATCCCGATTGTCTCGACTTGCGACGTCTCGAAGCTTTGCTTTAAAGGCAAATACCGTAGAGTACACTTATTTTAGAACTTTCGCCGTGACTTAAGACCACTTAAATCGTTCAATTTGATCCTTTGATTTTCCTAGGCAATAATAGACGATTTTTCTTGTTCGTTATGTAACTTTCCTTTTGGAAAAAGCAAGCAACGAATACGAGTGGCAATGATTAGTCGAGAGAAAATGTTGCTAAATGAAGACTGGATTTTGAAAATTAACCCTATGCTAGTGACAGTCTGATGAATATATGTAATGGCAAACTGCTCGACTCAACGGCAGTAATTTTTGAAATATTGTAGCTTTTTTATTATGAATTTTCCTAGTGGTTTGTTGTTTTTCAAAGCCTTGCTGAAATGACGTCTCAATTTTGGAGTCTGTTTTCTAAGAATTTTCAATTTTCTATCATCAACTTATCTTACAATTACTTAAAATCGATATCATTTCTTTAATTGACTTATTTGCTTTTCTTGTTTTAATTTATATGGACCTAAATATCAATTTTTCAATTTGCACTATTTATAATAGTGCAAATACATTTGCACACACATTTTTTTACATTGAAAAAATTGTATAGCAATCAGTTGATCTTTGATAATTGTTAGAAACTTATGAGACTGAATTGAATAACTGTAAAATTGTCTAATAGAATTTACCAAAGAATTAAAAGAAACTCGTAGATATCAATCATTTTCAAAATTATTTGTTTTTTCAAATTAAAACCTGAACTGCGCCTTAACAATTTTTAATATTAAGACTTTTCTTCTATTGACAACAATTTTGTCCAAGAGATAATGCGTAGATAAATATATGAAACGAATTGAGGTAATTACTGTAATTATGAGCTCAATGATAATATTGTGTTTTCTTTAATTTACGCAGATAACTTAAATTCTTACACTAAGTAACATTTGCTCTGAATGTATTATTAATATTTTTTATTTTTATATTTAGTTAATGCTCCATAGCTTAAACATTTCTAAATGAATAAATTATCAATAATATTAATTCGAAATTTTGCTTAATTATAAGCAGAATTTTAGAATTTGTTTAAATTTCAATCCTATAAGAAAAGAAAAAATCGGGAATAACTTGTAGATTTTAATTTTCTTGAATTTCTGGAATTTGAGAATATGGAAAGCAGATTACTTGTGAAATTTTCAAAGTAAATTGGTCATTGTGAAACAAAATATTAAAAGCTCATCCGAAAGTAAAACATCATTACCAAATACAATTACAAGAAAGATGCACGTGCCATAATACTTTCAGATCTATTAGTAAAGTCATTAGTCACAGTCATTAAAGATAATTACTAAACTTCTTAGTTTGCTGAAATTTCACGATTAAAGCTTGGTCAATTGAAAACAATTCTCTTCAAAGTGAACTACATACTTTTACTCTGAAAATTCAACCCTTTAATCAAAATATAATAAATCATGCAAAATTGCATGCAAACTTGTCTGCATCTGTAATCTTCTGAAATTACAGATTTTGCTTTATAGTTATATATATATATAACAGGATCAGGGTGTCTAGTTTTGAAACTTGAAAATAACCCAAAAAAGTTTTGCTTCGGGCTGTCTTTCTGTTACGAAACTGATTTTAAACAAATTTTTTAATTTGATGGCAGTAAAATATAATTCAATATCAAATCAATAAAATTGTGCTAGACACCTTGAATTGCTAGTTTCTGTTAATAACCATGATAATAAATTTACTGATTATCAGTAATTCGATAAGAGCATGTAAAAATGTAATCGAATCTCAAAGACAATGATCATAAAAACTGATAGACTACATGTACGGTTCAGGGGGTGGATGATAGAAATTTACCTAAAAGGCAAGAGTGAAGCCAGTCAAAACACTGGAGAAAGACGGCGGAGCTTTGGAGGAGGGGGAGATGTCCGCCGGCACCCAGGGAGAGATTCGGGTTGGTCCATCGCACCAGGTTTGCCATATTCCTTGAAAAAACTCTTGCCACTTAGCTATATCGCAGCACAACGTACCTAACTCAAGGCTTGTTTTTTGTACTTATTTATTCCATATTTTTCTAAATTCCTCTATAAAAAAAGAACAAATCAGGTCTAGGTCTAGAACTCTAGAATACAAAATTTAATTATCCCAATTATTAAAATCTTCCCCATTTCTGGAATTCTTGACTTAAATAATTACTCGATATTGTCTTAATTCTTAATTAAAATGAGATTTTATTTACTACAATCAAAATATTTCTTATCAGCAATCTTCGAAGGTTCCAAAGATGAGCAGAAAAATTTATTTTATTGAATACAGCAGATAGAATACATTTCTTGGTTTTAAAGCCTAGGAGAAAGATTTAATAATTGTTTTCTTTTGAGGTTTTTCGAATTTAATGACTAATTTGTGGCAAAGTAAAATTAGAATTCAATTTTAATGTTTAATTTACTTGTATTGCTAAGAAAATAATTGACTGCAGAGAAATCTAAATTTTTTAATAAAATAATAAAAATAATACAGTTTTATTTTATTTCTACACATGTCTTCATTAGAAATAATTGTAATCTTTATTATTTAGAGTTATTGAATTATAAAATATATTTGTTATATATCATCGTATTCACGAGAACATGTTTTTTAGTATTAAACAAATTTTGATCTGATTACAATTGTATAACACAAGGTGATATGAAAGTTAATAACAAAGGGAAAAGTGTACTCTCTCAAAATTTAATTTAATTTTATTGGAAAGAAATAGCAATTGAAAATAAACTAATTATAGTTAAGTTCAGTGATTTAAAAATATTACACTGAAAATTTGTGTCAAAATCTGTGAATACGATGAACTTAGTTTAGTACAAGGTGGTTTTTAGTCACGGTGAAATTATCGGCACGTGGTACAGAGGGAAATAAAGTTTATTCCATTTTACTTTAAGAATTTATATTTTTAATTACTGGTTAATATAAATATGTTAGATATTTAAAATATTGTGTAGCAGTGAAAATTAAGTGTTCTTGAAATTTCAAGCTTTTTCAAAATACCGATTGTTCATCAATGGCAAATCTCACTTTTGAATGGACATCAGCACTCATTTTGAATTTGAAAAATATTGTAAGTAAAACTAGAACTTAGATTTAAAGTAAAAAAATCGATAATAAAAATAGTTTACCAAACTGAATTCTTAATTTTACGTTAATATTATTTTTATTCACAAAGTTTAAATATTCCTAATGTTGTTTCTACTTTCAGATATTATTTTATTTTCAAATTGATAAAATAATTCAAGACTCACTTAGTTTTTTTTAAATTGGCAGGATTTATTAACTCAATTGTTAATTAATTCTTCTTGAAAGTGTCCATTCAATTTTGAGGCCAATCATAATAAGCATTTTAGTAGCATTTCAAAATTATTTTTTTTTTTTTAATTGGCAGATAAGAGGGGAAAACATTGTAGGAGATACGAGAGTAGTGGGCCTTTAATTAGAATCTTAAAGAAACGTAGAATGTTTGGAAGTTTGATTAAACAAGCCGGAGTGTAGGTGCGTATAACTAACTTGCTTTGGCAATGGTGCTAACCGCACAAAATCCCGAATTTTGGGTACAGGAGTTGGTTTCTTGTCAGGCCCGTTTGCCTGAGTATCGGCCGGGTATTCCTCCTGGCGAGCTGCTTCCTGATCCAGAGTTTTCCAAAGAACGAGAGGAGTTAAGATGGGTCCCAGCAATGGCATTAGATGGAGATCTTCTCATGTACCTGAGGGCGGCTCGATCGATGGCCGCATTCGCTGGTATGTGTGATGGAGGATCCCCTGATGATGGTTGTGTGGCAGCTTCGCGAGACGATACAACCATCAATGCCTTGGATATACTCCATGATTCTGGCTATGATCCAGGAAGAGCGTTACAAGCCCTCGTTAAATGTCCCGTACCCAAAGGCATCGACAAAAAATGGTCTGAAGAAGAAACGGTATGTTGTCATCCGTCGAATTCAACTCCATTCCAACGTCTAACAATTCAGTCATCTTTAATCTTTATTTCTTTCCAGAAACGATTCGTTAAGGGCCTTCGACAATTTGGGAAAAACTTCTCTCGCATTAGGAAAGATCTTTTACCACATAAAGACACGGTAATCTTTTTAAATTAAATAAATCTTTTTAAAATTTTAAAATTACATACTAACAAGATGGAGCAGATTGTCTAATCAGTTTTTTAAAATTACAGCCTGAGCTCGTCGAATTCTATTATCTGTGGAAGAAGACTCCTGGGGCGAATAATAACCGACCGCATCGAAGACGTAGAGCCCAGGGCTCTCTGCGTAGAATTCGAAACACTAGGAACTCTAGGGCCGGTACTCCGAAGGAGGAGGTTCCTACCCCACCAAAAGACGTGCCTCCAAGTACGACGAACGTCAAGGAACCAGCTTCGGAGCCGGAGAGTGCTCCCGCCGGCACTCCGGCCAATAATGGCAACCCCGGTGGAGAAGTCAGTTCAGTGACTGAGGATGACAATTCGGAAGAGGACAGTGACTCCCGCGATACGAATACGAATGGTGTAACTCACTCATGTCAGCACTGTTTCTCCACGAATTCAAAAGACTACCAAGTAACCGGTAAAGATAGGTTGCTCCTTTGCGCAGAATGCAGAGCACACTTGAAGAAGACAGGAGAATTGCCTCCTGCACCTCCCTATCTATTCCGCCCAGTGCCAGCTGAATCGCCAGACAGTCCTGGTAGAATGCGAACGAGAAATAAGGCGAAGGAAATTCCAAGACCGGCTAGACCCAGACGCACTGGTGGAACTGATACCCCTGATCAGGACAAACAACAGCAGCAGTCCACTGACAAAGCAAAGAAGAAGACTTCCAGTAAACCAGACACGCCCAAGAAAGGTCAGAAGCGTCCAGCAACCGATGAGGTAGAAGAGGAGAAGGATCCTCAGAAGCGAAAACGCGGAGAGAGACCTGACAGTCCCTCGGAGTCGCTCACCACTGATAGCAATTCTCTTATGGATGAGCCCGAGAGAGAAGCTGAAGGAGATTCTACGGAACAACCTCCTGTCGCAGTTCCAGCGCCAGTCGAGGAACCCGTGAGTCCAGCAACCACAACCACGCCAGAGGAAACCCGTGAATCAACACCGGCATCCACGCCAATTCCGGCCCCAATTCAGAGCTTGCCTATATCAGTTCCTGTTATTCATACCTTAGAGAAAAAGCCTCCGGTTGAGGAACCTCCTGAGATGAAAGAACAAATTGAACAAGTGCCATTACAGATGACTCAACCCATGAAACTAGAACCTCTGTCTACTGAACCCGCGGTTACTCCACCCAGCGAGGAACCAAAGGAATTCGAACAAGTCAGTCTATCTACTTCCCAGCCTCTCAACATCCCCGAGATTAGCCAGAACATTCCTCGCAATCTGTCTCAACCCATCGGAACTCCCATTTGTCCGTCTTCCGCTGCGCAGAATTTACAAAACTCCCAAATCCCACCTCCAGCCCAGCAGCCTTTGCCCCTGAATATGCAGTACACCAGCAACTTGTCAGTCAGTCAAAACGTGCCTCAGAACTTATCGCAGAATATTCAAATTCCATCGAGCTTGCCACAGAACATGGTAACCGCACAAAACATGGGACCAGCACAAAACCTCTCTATACACGCCGAAAGTATACCCAACGCACAAAGCTTACCTCAAAATATCCCCGGACCGCCTTTGAATTTGAATATCCCACAGAACATGACCACGACCATGACGCAAATGCAAATGATGCCCGGTTCGCCACAGCCTCTCGGTCTTACTGTCATGCCCCCCGAAAACAGAATACCCGACGATCGACTATCAGCTGATCGAATGTCAGATAGATTATCAGCAGAACGATTATCAGCTGATAGATTATCGACAGATCGAATGCGCGACGTCAGGATTCCAGAAAGGATACCCGATCGCTCTGAGAATAGCGAACCCGAGAGACTCGAACCTCCTAATCTCTTCCAACCCATTCAACCTCCCATCATGCCTCCCGAGAAATCTTCTGTTTACAATCTCGCTGGCACTCCGCCAATGGAACCACAGAACCTCGTCAAACAGGAAATAATTCCTCCAGAACCGGATCCTCTACAGAGTCTCAAGGAAGTCAAGGTACCAGGATTCCAAACCAGCTTCCCAGGACCGAGCATAGACAACATTAAAAAGGATCCGGACAGCACAAGCAAGCCTTCCACTCCCAGCAAACACATTCACTCGAGCAATCCTCAAGTTCCTCAGATGCAAGCCGTCGCAGCTTCTCCAACCTTACCTCCACCTCCCACCTCACTTTCTCAACCGGTAATGCATCCCTCACAACAACCCAGTCCACACATGGCTCATCCCTTCCATCCACATCATCCTCTTATGCATCATTCCCTCTTCGCAGCCATGCATCCTTACCATCCACACGCCTATCCCGGTTATCCTCCAGTCAGTGGCTATCCCTCTTTTCCCCCTTATCCCTACGGTCCCGTTCCCCACGCCATTCCTCCACCTTCTCCTCAAAGGAGTCAGGAAAACGCCAACATGATGGCTGCCCATCACTCGACAAGTTCGAGTGTCGCAAGCAGAGAAGAGGAAAACATGATCGCCTCTCATCACGCTTCCAGCATGCACCAGGCGAATCTCCATCACGACAAGCTTCTAGCCATCTCCTCTCACAGTTCCCACACACATTCATCTCCTCACACCTCTCACAGCTCACACAACAGTCAACGCAAGCCTTCCCTCGTCTCGGCCTCGTGCTTGATATCTTCTAGCTCCGCTCATCATCATCATCATCGTCCACCTCAGCAGCAGCATCAGCAGCAGCAACATCAGCCACCACCGGAACCGAAAATGGAGCAGGAGATTGTCGAGCCTGAACCGGAAGAGGCTCCTAGTCCTAACAGAGGTCCCAGTCCTGAACCGAGAGTTGATGATTCCGAGTGTCACAGGTCACAGTCGGCGATATTCCTCCGTCACTGGTACCGAGGTGACGATAATTCCTGCACAAGGACGGATCTTATATTCAAACCTGTACCTGATTCGAAGTTGGCGAGGAAGAGGGAGGAGAGATCGAGGAAACAGGCCGAGAGGGAGAGAGAGGAACGTGATAGGGCTGCTGCTCAGCAGAGGAAGATGTCCACTCCTGAGAAGCAACCTGAGGTGTGCAAACCACCGAGTCGTGGTCCAATGGAGCCTGTGGTTTCTCCTTATGATAGATATGCTGCGAGGCCAGGATCTTACGCTGATACTCCGGCGCTGAGACAGTTGTCGGAGTACGCGAGGCCTCATGCGGCATTTTCACCTGCGAGGCATCCGGCTCCTCCGGATCCGATGATGCATTATATGTATGGACCTGGTGCAAGAGAGAGATTGGAGTTAGAACATTTGGAAAGGGAGAAGAGAGAAAGAGAGCTTAGGGAGCTTCGAGAAAGGGAGTTGAATGATAGATTAAAGGAGGAATTGTTGAAAGGGACTCCGAGGCCAATGCCAGCTCCTGTTGATCCTCACTGGCTGGAGATACATAGGAGATATGCGGCTGCTGGACTCGCTCCTGGACCTTCCGGGCCTCCACAGGGTCTCCATCAGTTTGGCTTGTATGGAGCACCACCAGGACCTGGACAGTTGGAGAGGGAAAGATTGGAACGACTAGGTAATTTAACATATCTTGGGAGTAGATTAAGGGATTTGTTTTTGGGGTTTAGTTCCCGTTTTTAAGGAGGTGTTTTTTTTTTAGCATGTTGGATGAATTGTCATTTTGAAAGTGTTGAAATCCTTTCTGTATCTTAGTTCCTTTCTTTGCTACGCGCTTTTTAAATCTTTAAATTTAAATTTCAGGATTTTCTATTTTCTTTTTGATAATTAGGGGCAGTCAGGGGGATCGCAGGTCAGGGAAAATCAGGAAATCAGGGAAAAGTTAGGGAATTTCGTTGGTCAGGGAAAGTCATGGGAAAGTTAGGGAATTTTGAAGAAAACTTGAAAAAGTCAGGGAATTTTGAAGAAAACTTGAAAAAGTCAGAGAATTTTTAAGAAAACTTGAAAGTTCAGGGAATTTCAGTATGAAGTTATGTAAATAAATAAAAATTTACAAAAATCCATTTGAAATTGTAAGCTTGACGAATTGCAAGTTTGCTTTATTCCTTTATTCCGGACATCAAAGAATGGTTATTAAGAAAATTAAAAGATTCAAATTCTGAACTTAAAAGATATGTATCGTCAAGGAAAGTGAAAAATTAGTCAGTGAAAAGTCAGGGAATTTAGAAAATGAAAGTGGCCCTCCTGGACAGTATTTTTTAAAATTAATTTTATTCGTACCAACAGTTTTAATCATTATTTTAATAAATGATTGTGCACATTAGGGCCGACCAAAAATATTAAATTTTGACCAATATAATCATTCTGCAATCAAAATTTGAGGATCAAAAACTTAACGTTCCAGAATAAATTAAAAAAATTTCAGGCAACCCAAATTGGGTCCAAATCAAAAAAGGAAGTCACAAAGAAAAGGAAGCCTTCTATTTTCTTTCCCCTTCTTTGTGACTGCCTTTTTTGATTTTGTCCAAATTTACTAGCATGAAATTGTTAAAAATTTAAGGATGTAAATTTACCAAACTTTACTTAACTTAATTTACCTAACTTAGTTAATTTACTTAACTTCACTTAACTTAGTTAATTTACTTAACTTTACTTAATTTACTTAACTTATTTTACAAATTTATTAGAATGCGATATTAATTGAAAGTGATTAAAAATTGATTTTGAAAATTAAAAATTTTGTGGTAAAATGTTTAAGATAAGCTAATTGAAAATTTTATAAATTTTGAAATGAATGAAACTTTTCAGGCCAACATCTCTATTAAAATGCAAAGGATTTCGAAATTTTGAAAATGACTATTCTGTGTGCAATTTAGTTTTTCTGATTTAGTGTAGTTTAGAGTTGGATGATCCAGAAAAATAATTTTTTTGTTCGGATTTTTCTTTTTCTCTAACTTATTCTGTTTTAAATTGAAGCATAGTCGCAGCATTTTTCAATTTTTTTAAAAATATCTTGAAGTATTTAAATAAATAATTTAATTTAAATAATAATTTAAATTTAAATATTTAAAAAATCCTTTTAGATTAAAAAAATAATATTCGATGACAATCTAAGGAATATTAAACCTAATTTAATATTGAAGACCAAAAACTTTACGACCAAGAATCAGTTTCAAAATTTCAAGCTATCAAATTTAGACAAAATAAAAAAAGGAAAAGTCTTCTATTTTCTTTCCTCTTTTTTTTTTGTAACTTCTCCTTTTCTTCTGATTTTGTCCAAAGGTTGTTTAAAATTTTGTAATTTAATATTTTTTTACTATATTTTATTTTTAATAGGTACAAACTTTGTTCAAGATACGTTATTAAAAAATTGTTTAAAATTGTTTAACTATCTTATTTTAAGATAGAAACAAACCTGGTGTTGCTTTATCCTATTCGATAAAAGTTTGGAATCAAAATCAATTGTTTTAGGAGAAGTTAAAACGTAAAAATTAATTTTCAATATTTTTCCCCCTTAAAAAATGTGAGGAAAGGGAAAATGAGAACAGAAGAAAAAAATTTTGGACCATCCGATTGTAAAGTTCCCACCTAAAAATTAAAATGTTGCAGAATGAAACCTGATTTTTCTTTTTCAATTTAATGATTTTTCGATTTATGAGAAGAAATTCACCTGTTTTTAAAGATTTTGAACAATAAATGTAGAAAAAGCAATCTGTATAAATATTGATAAGTTTAAAAAAAATCTAAATGAATTTGTAAACTGATTTTTCTGACAAATAATGATAATCCTTAAACATTTTCATTTATTTATTAACCGTTAGCAATGAATTTTCAAATCTAAGGATTCAATTATTTTCAAAAGTCGAATTAATTTACTGTTTAATGAGTAAATTTTTTATAACGAATTAAATAATTATGACATTCAATTTTTTCGTATCCATATAATTTCTCTATTTTTGAAATAAATCTTCTGTTGTGATTTACATTACTAATCTTTATAAATTATAACTAACGAAGGTCAATAGAGAAACTATCAGAGGAAAAAGTTTATTCATTTAGTTTTGGATTACTGCTTCAAAAATAAATAATCCAAATCTCTATTCAAATTTTAATTATTTAGTTAAAATCTAAAATTTTTTTTAAAAAATGCTTTAAATTTTTAAATATTTTAATTATTTTTTAAAATGTTGAAATGAAATGAAAATGTTTGTCGTAACTTTCTTCTCTGAAGTTGAAAAATCAGGTCACTGTACTTTCCTTTTTCGTAGTAATCTTCTAATTTATATTTTATGTTGCAAAACCTAATGGGTGTTGAGAAGTATGAAAGTCACACGAATGCATTATTTTCATACATCTCCTTAATTTTCTACACATTTTTTGTCTCTGTGGAACAAAAATTCTTTAAAATCTGTATGAATGAATTACGATTATTTTATTGCAGTCACAAAATTGATATACAATTCGTTTATTGCATGTGATGCTTAATCAATATTTTCAAAGTCATTGAGTGATCTTCACACTGTGTCAATCAAACTACTGGGTAGCGTGAATAAAAATTAGTGAGTGGCTGTTTTTTTTAAATGTCTCACAAAAGTTCAACTCTTTACTCTTTCTTTTTTTTTTTTTAATAACGTTTCCTCTTTTTTTTTTTTATTAAGTATGCAATTGAATTTCGACTTTTTTCTTGAGATTCAATATTAAAAGTAACTGGAATAACTATTTGAGCGTCGATGAAAGCAATATTAATTTTGTGTAGAATTTTCCCACTAGAAAGTCCTTGCTTTTCTTAAGTGTATAGTCCAATTTGTTACAAAACGTCAAGAGATTGAGCAGAACGATCTCTCTGGTAATGGGAAACAGTGGGAAAACAATAGAGCATGCTTGGCAAGTTTCTCACTGTCTAGAACGAGTAAAACAGAAACTAATCTAGTTGGTATGTTAGCATAAATAATGCCTTCCTCTTGTTACAATTAGATCAATGCTCTGATGTGTTAATCTTATTGTCACCACAGGAAGCATGTTGTTGGCTTCAGAGATTTCAGTTAACAATTACTTCATATTTAATTTAATAAATATCAATATAAATAGTTTAATACAATTAAGAACAAGAAACAAACAAAACAGGCAATCCTACTTTGGAATTTTTAATCCTGATTGGTATTCTCACAAACCTAGGGGTTAAGGAAATCTGATCCTGAAATTTCGAAGTATCTTAATAACCGGAGGTTATTAAACGATTAAATTAAGAAGTTACTATGTTTAGTAGACCAGCTGCGTTCCTTCAATTCCTTCAGCTGCAGTGATTGTAATATAAACCGCAGTTGTCATAACAAAATTTTAAAAAAAAGCTGATAATGGTGATTATCAGCTTTATAATAGTGGCTGATGAGAATTCTTCAGAATTATTTTCTGTTGGAGGCGTTACGATCAAAAAAGATTAATCAATTTTAGTTGAAAGAATTATTTCAGCAGAAATAAATTCAAAATAGACAAGTGCAAGCTGGAAAGAAATTAAAGAGCAGGAACACTGAAAACAAGGAGAAATGAAGTGTTGAAACATTGGCGCATTTAGGAACAGTACTTTTAGCTGAGAATTAATTCTTGTTTCGATAACTTAGGGTGGTAAAATTAAAGATGCTTCGAGATTAAATTTATTTTTATTCACTCTGCCCACTGATCTTGATTGAATATCTCTGTTTGAATATTGGAGGCACGAACAGGGATGTGGAAGATGATTAAATTATAAATGGAGTATACACTTTCACATACAAGTTGAAAGGATCGATTGGGTTTCAAAATATCAAAATTTTGAGAACGACTATTCCAAGGCTTTCAAATTTGGTCTTTTTTCCAAATTCAAAGGTTTTCAGATATTTTTGGTTGTGAATTTAAAGACCTCCAATTTTTTAGGGCTTTTTAAAATTACACTGCTGTTTGAATTTGAAAGCTCTCGAATATATCATTTTTATGATTGAAGAAAGTCATAGACCACAGAGATATGAAATTAGAAATGTGTTGAATAGTTTGGATCGAACAAAAATTTGGAAATCGAAAATAATTTAACAATGAAAAGTTTCATTTTGGGTTCCATATAACTTGAGTAAAAATTAAAATAAATCGACTAAATATTCTCAGGTTTTTATGAAGCCCTTAAAAAAAAAAATTTTAATCTAACTTGTGCTCCGCACAATCTCGAGATATTAATTGATTTATTTCAAATTTTCACAGATTATAAGGGACCCAAAATAAAACTTTTCGATGCTAAAGGCATTTTTGATTTCTATTTTTATTTCAATCCACCCCCAGTGTTGAATCGAATCGAGTCTAGTATTTGAAAATGTGAGGATATAGTTTATATACCTACCGTCAACTGAAGTAACAGAGTAGGGTATATTATTTTCTAAAAAAGAGAATTTAGTAAAAGTTTGCAGAATTCGCTAATTTTAACTGAAATTTGCAAACTTTCATAAAATTTTTATTTTTAGATAATATTCCCTTCTCGCTGTAATAAATAAATTGTTAACAATTTTTTTTGAGAATGACTAAAATGCTTAAAGAAAGATTTCAATATAAGGTTGAAATCCGAGAAAAAATTGTTTAACAGTAATAATATATAACAGTAATAACAGCAACAAATAATGCGTGTCCTAAAGTTACCCTGGATTCCGAAATCATTTTCGGACGATTTGGAGCATTTATAGCTTGTAGGAAAAATTTTCTTTACCAATGGGACTTTCCACAAGTGCTTAAAATATAGACTAGAAATTATTTCAATAGTTCAAAAAACTCTGGCACTACAGCTGAGTTTTGGTAATGCCAGGGATCACAGTCCCTTTTCCTCCCTATAACATAACGTATTCTCAAAATCCCCTAAAATCCTTTTGTTTGAGAATTTTATTCCTTTTTCCCCCTTTGTTCACTTTTTTTTTTTCATTTAAAGTTCCAAGAATTATGAGAAATAGAAAATTTTGAAATTCATTTTTCTGAGATTTTTATATTTTTCAAATTTTCAAAGCTTTTAAATTCTCCCATAACCGACTCAAATCTTCTAGGTTTTTTTTGGAACCTTTTAAAGCCCTTCAAAATCTACAAAAGACTCCCAAAGTCCTCTAAAATTCTTCAGAATTTTAAAAATTTATCTGGACTCTTTAAAAATTCTTTAAAATATTCCAGACTGTTTCAGAAGCTTCTAGACTTCTCAAGAATATTCTGAACTTCAGAATTTCCAGAATTCTGCAGAATTATTTAGAATCCCAAAATCAAAATGAATCCAAAATCAAAATGAATCCAAAAGCAAAAGACTCCCAAAATCTTCTAAAATCCACCAAAATCTTCCATAATTTTCAAACGATTTTACAAATCTGTTAGAATTTTCTAGATGTTTCTAGAATTCCAGACTGATCCATAATCTTTCAGGCTCTTTCAATCTTCACAATTTTTTTCAAAATATACCTATTTAAATTTTCCAAAATATTCTTCACGGTTCCAGAATCTTCTAAAATCGTCAAAAATGTTCTGAACTCTTTCGTAACCTTTTAGAATCTTCTGGAAATTTTCTGAATCTTTTAGAATCCTGAAAAAGTTACAAGACTCTCGAAATTTTTTCAAATCATTTAGAATCTTCAAAACTATAAAAATGCTCCAAAAGATATTATAATTCAGAATTTCCAGAATTCCACAAAATCATTGTTGGAATCCTTTTAAATATTCTAATATCTACAAAATCTCTCATAATCTTGAAGAATTTTCTAGATTGTTTTCAGAATCTTCCTAAAATTCTGTAAACTTCTAAAAGTCATTAAAAAATTTAGAAGAGACTAGAAGATTTTAGAAGTTTATAGCAAAATTCAAAAGATTTTTGGAAATTCTAAAAGATTCCAGGCCTGTCAGCGAATCACTTTTTTCACTTAAGGTCATTTTTTTCAAAAGTTTAGTCACTTTTTTCATTGAAAATAAAAATATATATTTTTTTTTAGATTTCGTACTCTGACAAAAATGATTGCCATGCTGAAAGGTGACTTTGTGTGTCACATTCCAAAAGTTTATAATTCAAATGCCAATAAAATGACAAAATTGTTTTTTATCACTTCTTAAACTTACTTTTAGTGTTATTCTTTCATGAAAAGGCATATTATTTAATTTTCTTTAAAAGAATATAACTATAACCAAAATTTGTTGCTCACGTTTTTGTCACTTTTTTTTTCAATTTTGAACATTGCTAACAGGTCTGAGATTCTGAAACAGTGTAGAATATTTGTGAAAATTATAATAGGGGCCGTTCAAATAATACGTAACGCTTGGCTAAAAGAGAGGTGTGTATAATTCACTTGAAATCGAGACAGATATACCAAAAGCGTTACGTTTTTTTTTTTGAACAGCCCCATAGATGTTGGGGTGTTTTTAAATATTTTAAAAGACTGATAAACTCTGGATATCTCTGTAAGAGTTTAAAACATCCTAGAAGATTTGAGAAGGTCTTAGAAAGTTCTGGAGGATTTTAGAAGATTTTAGAAGAATCAGGAAGTCTCCAGAAGATTCTAAAACGCTCCAAACAATCTAGATTGTCAAGGATTTTGAGGGCTTTCAGAAGATTTAATGGAAAGATTGGAAAAAATTTCAAGATTTTTTTTTTCAAGATTTCTTGGAAATCCTTGAAAACCTGGAAAAGTTCTTGAATTTTTTTACCTGGAAAAATCTGGAAAAGTCGTTGAATTTCACTCATAGTCCTGGAATTCTTATCTCTACATTTGAATAAGTAGTTTTCTTTAAATGTTAGGGCTGCTACATTAGGTCAGAGAATTCTGGAAAGTCAGGGAATTTAAAAATGGTCAGGGAAAGTCAGGCAAAAACTTCAGAGTCAAAAAATTTTTTTTGATTGAAACAATTATAATTATATCTCAAAAAGTTATAATTTTAATTTAATAATTACTATAATTATATAATTATAATATTACAAAATCAGGGATCACAGTCAATCCCCTATTCTCCTTTTTCTCCCTTTCCCCTATTAATCTCCAAATCTCCTGAAATCATTTTTTTAGAGTTTCATTCCTTTTCCTCCTTTTTTCCCTTTTTATATTCAAATTTCCCAATAATTTTCCAAGAATTGTGAGAAATAGAAACTTGTGACTTTCAAAAACTCTTTTAATGTTTTCTTCAATTTCCTATGATTTTCAAATTTTCAAAATCTATGAAAGTCTCCTAAGATCTCTTAAAATCCTCCAGAATGTTTAAAACTGATTTAAAATCCTTAAAAATTCTCCAAAATATTTTAGACTGTTCTAAAATCTTCTGGGTTCTCCTACA
>JBAGKK010000247.1:674585-685019 GCA_037177015.1 Euceroptres primus
TTCTTTCGAATCTTCAAAACTTATCTGAAATCTGTAAAAATTCTCCAAAATATTCTAGACTGTTTTAAAATCTACAACCATTTAGATTCTTCTGGATTCTTCTAAAAACCTTTAAAATTTTCTAGATTCTCATATAATAATCTTTTACAATCTTAATGAATTCTTAAAAATTCTTTAATATTCTACAAAATATACGAGAATGTTTCAGAATCTTCTAAAATCTTCTATAGACTCCTCAAGAATATTCTGAAATGTATACCTAAAGTTTTGAACGTTTAAATGAACAAACTTTTTTTCTGAGATCAAATTTATCTTGAAATTTCGTTCAATCTACAAAATAAAAAGAAATATCGTGGCCTTCTTTATCATTACACTAATTTCTATATTAATAAATTAATATTTAAGAAAAAAATTGGAGTTTTGAAATGAAATAAAACAACAAATTTGATTCATTTGAACACGTTTAGAACTGTAAGCACATTATTCTGAAGTGCATTCAAATTTATAGAATTCTGCACAATTCTGCAGAATCCTTTAGAACTCTCTCAAGTCTACAGAAAAGACTAATAACACTACCTTGCATGATTTTGCTCCTGGACAATGAATAGTTATTTCTGAAGTAATTTTTCGCGCTGAAACCGAATCCGGCCTCAGAATTGCTCTATCATGTCAGGTTTTTGAGGTATCCTAACCGAAAAGTGCAAAAAACACTGTTTTTTGACATATTTGAGGTTATGTAGCATCGCGATTTTTTTTCTAAAAAAACTGTACACAGCATCTTGAAGTACAAATCTTTCCGAATGCTGTTGAGTTTACTCAAATTTATTTTTTTTTCGCCGAGATATCGCATTTTGAAAATTTATTCGAAAATGCATTAAGGTCTACGCGGACATCAAACAGTTGATTGGTTTTTTTTTTTCATTAGGAAACACAAAATGTTTAAAAATCAATAACAGGTTAATGTTTTCTTATGTAAAAAGGTCTGCTTTTTCAGAATGCAAGGTCAGATTTTCAAAATTTTTGAGAAAAATTCAATATGGCCGCCCAAAGTTGACTAAAGTTACAGTATCATCTGTTCAATTTTTATGAACATATTCAAAAATTCATAAATATAAAATTTTCAAAATTCGATATCTCGGCGAAGAAAAAGGTATTTGAGCAAACTTAACGTCATTCGAAAGGGGAAGATTTATACTTTTAAGATGCTGTGTATAGTTTTTTCAGAAAAAAAAATCGCGATGCTACATAACCTCAAATATGTCAAAAAACAGTGTTTTTTGAAACTTTCGGTTAGGATATCTCAAAAACCTGACGTGATAGAGCAATTCTGAGGCCGAATTCGTTTTCAGCGCGAAAAATTACTTCAGAAATAACTATTCATTGTCCAGGAGCAAAAAATTTTCAAAATCTTGCAGGGTAGTGTAATCTATCTATCTAATAATTAAAGATCTAATAATCTTCTAGACTGTTTTCAGAATCTTCCTAAAATTCAGTAGACTTTTTGAAAGTCTTTAAAAAAATGTCTGGAAGACTAGAAAATTTTAGAACATTGTGGAAGATTTTAGGAAGAATCAGGAAGTCTCTGAAAGATTCTAAAATTCTCAAAAATCTAGATTGTAAAGAATTTTTTGGGATTTCGAAAGATTTAATCACAATCTACAAGTGGTTTATGGAAAATAAAAATATTCTAAAAGAGTTTAAAAGTTTGTTGAAAACTCCAGAAGTCATGAAGGATTTTCGAAAATTCAAGAGCATGCCAAAGATTCTAAAAGTTCAGAAATTTGTTGAGTGTTTTATTACACTCAAAAAAATGTCTGGTTAAATTAACCAGAATTCTGGTTAAATATGCCCTTACTATTTTTTCTGGTTAGAGTAACCAGAATTCTGGTTAAACTAACCAGAAATTCTGATTAAAACAATCAGAATTTTGATTACTTTAACCAGAAAAAATAGTAAGGGCTTATTTAACCAGAATCCCGGTTAATTTAACCAGACATTTTATTGAGTGTAGATTCTAGATAGGAATCTAAGATTTCTGACGATTTTTTTTTAAGATTCTGGAGAATTGCAGCTTCCTTCGTATTTTTAAAAGAAAAAACTTTCTTCTTTTTATCTTTAATCCCCTTTCTTGAAAAAGGAATTCCCTATTTTCCCTGAAATTGAACCACTACTAAACCATTGTGATCCCGGAATTATATAATTATAACGGCAGATAACGGTCAGGGAAGATGAAAAATTGGTCAGGAAAAGTCAGGGAATTTTATAGCATTCCTGAATGAAATCAAGAGAAGTCATTTATCAATTGCTTTAGTAAGCTTATTTAGTAGAAAACTACTGATTCACTTATTAATGCTCAATAATTAGTTTAGTTAGGTTACTAAATGAATTTGTAGTTTTTAACTGTAAAATAGTAATTTTTTATTAAAGATTCATAGAAACGCTTACTAAAGCAATTGATAAACGACTTAGTAGAAAACTCCTAATTCTTCTTCGAGAATATTTCCTTAAAAAATAGTTTTTTGAACTTTTACAGATAAATGCAGTTAGCTAAACTCAAGAGTTTCATAAATCGCATAATAAATATTTTATATTGTTCATTTATAATTGTGTAAATTATTTCGATCGTATAGGTTCAAGAAAAAAAGATTTTTTAATGAAAGTTTATGGTAATAATTAAAAAATGATATCTGGAAAAATTTATTTTTTACCTGAAGAACCTGGAAAGGTCCTGGAATTTTGTTTAAGGAGAAACACTAGACACCCTGATTTAACGGATCTACAAGTAATAAAAAAATATTCTAGAAATTTCTAAAAGGTTGTCGAAAAGTCTAGAAGATTTCATGAAGGATTGTAGAAAGTTCTAGAGAATTCCAAAGATTCTAAAAGTCTAGAATCTAAGTTTGGACCAGAAAATTCTGTTTTTAAAAAAATACCCTTTTTCGAAAAAGAAGTCCCCTATTTTTCCTAACATTGAACTACCGAACCACTGTGATAACTGCAATGCGCAAAACAAAAACAAAAATGCTAACTTTGTCCTACCAATACTCCAGTTGACGGTAGAATTAATTTCTTGGAGGAGCCTATATTTGATTAAGGCACTGTCAGGTTTAGGGATACCAACTGCAGCCGGCGGGTGGCCAGCAGGGGGAGGGGCTGGCCATTCCGCAGCGGCTCATCATCATTGCCAGCAGAACGAGTGGCTTGCTCTAGCTGCTGACCCGATGGTCCGGTTGCAGATGGCAGGTATCTCGGCTGAGTGCACTCACTTTCATGCGCATACCCACTTGCACCTACATCAGGGACAGCAGCAAGCTCAGCAACAGCACGAAGCAGCTGTCGCTGCAGCTGGATTCCCTTTGCCTGGTAGGTGCTAGGATCAGGGTGTCTGTCAATCTTTCTACCAAGTTTTCGTTTCAAAGATCCTTTATTTTGGTGGTCAGTGCCTCTTTGCAGCTTCCTATAACTTGCTAAACGAGTCCTTTTGACACGCAACTGGTCTGTGTTAATCGCTTATCGTTATCGGTGAAGGCAATATTGCTTCTGATAAATTAAATAATTATTTACAAGCATTCTTAAAAAACCAAATGCTTTTGGATGCCTGTGTTTGATTTGCCTAATATTAACAAAAACCAGGCCAATAATTTCACAATGCAGAAGGTGATGAGGCAAATGTTTTATATATGGAGAGACTGTAGGTATAGGATTTGTGAAAGAGAATGATGATTTCAAATTTGGGTGCTTGTAAATTCAAATGGTTTTCTTGGACGATACCGACTTTGAAAACTTTTGCATTGGGAAGTTTTACAAATTTACAAAGATTTTACAAAGGTTTTACAAACCTTCAAGTGGGATTCATTTAAATTTGGACGCTTTTGAATTGATTGAGAAAGAGAAACCAAAGGAGGGTTCTTTTTAGAAGAGAATGTTGAAGATTCCATAATAGAATGAAATTCCTGTGGACAGTTATTATAATTTGTATTTGAATTTTTTGCAAACAGAATATAATTATATCTCATTTGTGTGTTTCTGTAAACTGTGTTTCATGCAGCGGCGGCGGGTGCAAATTATCCACGTCCAGGCATGATGCCGAGGGATCCAACGATGGGATTGCATCCAGCTGAACTCCTCGGAAGACCCTACGCGGACATGGCTGCGGCCCATCATGAACAGCTTCAACGTCACCTCATGGTGGAAAGAGATAGACTACCTCCACATGCGTCTTTTGTTGTCCACCATGAAGAGTATCTAAGGTTCGTTAATTACAATTCCATAGTCACTAATGATTAGAACCTTGGTTCACACTGAAAATCTATTTTGTTCTTTCTTTTACAAAAGATTATACTCCTATTTTTTCTCTTTTGTTCAGATAGATTTTTTTTGGAAATTGACACCGATTCTGTAAGGGGCAATCTCTCCAAAAGCACAATTTTGCACACAAACTGTTTACTGCTTATTCGGGCTGTGCGCTTTGACCGGCTAAAACGAATAAAAAGAACAAAACGAAAAAAATGAACAAAACGAGCAAAACGAATAATCGATTAAGAAATCAAAGAAACAAAAGAAGACTCCGACAAATGAATAAAAAAGCACAGTCCTACTGTTTATTATTATCAAATTACTTAATTTTTTACATTTATCTCCATTATATTATAGTATCATATCGAGGGGTTAATTACTCCTTCAATCTGGTGTACAATCTCTCTGCAATCTTATGCAATCTCATAAAATCCCTTGCAATCATTTGCAATCCCATGCAATCTTTTACAATACCTTGTAATCGCCTGTTACGAAAAAATATTAGGAAATTCAGTATAGGTCGATAATGATTTTTATATAATGAATTTCTTATGCATAATTCTTTTGCGATTCTAGAAAAATCATTATAAGAAAATCAGTATAGAAATTAAGAATGTTAAAATATTGAAAGAGTTAATGCAAAAAATAGAGGAAGTACAAACGAATGATCTATTTATTTACATATTTAATGTAGATTTCCAAACATATCAGAAGGTTTTAAGGGATTCCAAAGGATTTTAACAAATTTCGAGGGACTTCTACGGATTTTAAGGCTTTTAAAAGGATTTTAAGAGTTTTCAAAATAATTCAACTAATTCTGAAAGATTTCATCGGTTTTGAAGAGATTTACAAATATTTACACAGATTTCAAGAAATTTCGCAACATTTTGACGGAGTTTAGAGGATTTTAAAGATTTTCAAACATTTCTGGGGATTTTAAGGAATTCCAAAGGATTTCAAGAAATTAAAAAAAAAATTCAAGGGAGTTCAAAGAATTTTGTAGGACTGCCAAATATTTCAAGATATTTTTAATAAACTTGGGAAAATAAATTAAATTAAATTTGAAGGCATTCCTAGCGATTTCAAAGATTTCAAGGGATTTTAATTGTATTTCAAGAAATTTCACAAGATTAAAGGATTTCAAAGATTGATAGGGATTTAAACGGTTTTTTAACCTTTTAACGCCCTTTGGGATACTATTTTCCCACCGGGTCTCTTAAAATCACAGTGGGATAATATCTTTCCAGGGTCACTTAAGAAAGCAAAAAACCCATTTTTGTAAAGTTTTGCAGTTTCTCGGTTTTTTGCGCGTTAAAGGGTTAAAGAATAAGTTTAATTTAATTTGTATTCCAGAGAATTTCCATGGATTTTCAGAGATTTCGTCAGATTTCAGAAAAACACGGAATTTTAAAGCTTTCCAAACATATCAAGAGGTTTTAAGGTATTCCAAATGATTTAAACAAATTTCCAAGGACTTCCATGGGTTTTAAAGCTTTTAAAAGGATTTTATGGGAATTTAAAATATATAAACTAATTTTAAAAGATTTCGTCGGTTTTCAAGAGATTAAAAATATTTCCAAGGATTTCAAAAAATTACCAGAGATTTCTAGTGAACTTTGGAAAATAAATGAAATGAAATGTCAAGAAATTCCTAGAGATTCCATAGATTTCAAGGTATTCTAAGTCATTTCAAGGAATTTCACAAGATTTAAAGGTTTTTATTAAATCTCCAAAGATTTCAAAGATCTCTAGGGATTTTGACGTTTTTCTTAGAGTTTAATTCAATTTATATTCAAGGGATTTCAAGTGATTTATACTTTACGGAATAAGTTAAATTTTGTTTCAAGGGGTCTCTACGAATTTCAACAATTCAAGGAGAGAAGGTTAAGATTTGTGGGAGCTATTTATCTTATAATTGTCCTCTATATTATGATTTTCTATAATGAATTTCCTATAATCCATGGAATTTTTTGCAATCTCATGCAATATTTTGCAATCCCTTGCAATCTTGCAAGATTGCACAGAAATCTAGTGTATACCAAAAATCCTCGTAATTAACCCCTCGTATTATACGTACTTCAGTCAGATCACAAGTCGAGAAAAATAAAACTTTGAAATAGACTGCGAAATTCTGCTGATAAGAATTTAAATTCTCCACTCCGAAAACTAAAGAAAAACAGAATTATTTTCTCTCTTCATTCAATATATTTAAATTATTTTAGAGCATTACTTGCTTGTTATTTTATTCCTAATTTGATTTTTGTGTAACGAATTAAAAATCTTTGTATTTGACTTTCTGAGCATTAAATTAGTCTTACAAAGCTCAATTTTTCAATGTTCAGAGAGTTAAATACAAATATTGTTAGTTCGTTCTACAAAAATCAATTTAAGAATAAAATAACAAACAGGTAATGCTTTTAAAAATAATTTAAATATACTAAAGGAAGAGAGTAATTAATTTAAGAATTTCTCAGCCTATTTTATGGTTTTATTTATTTCCTCATGCGAGTTGACTGAAGCATATTTAATACTATAATGTGGCAAAGATAATTTTTAAAAAACTTATTTTACGATGAAAAGAAGTAAAAACTTTGAAAACTTTGCAAAAGTGTACGTTTTGAGAGAATGACCCATAAAAGCTTTCAAACTTTAGGATTTAAATTGATAAAATGTCCCAGCACTTTTAAAAATTCATAAATTTAGATAGAATAAAAAAAATTAAAATAAATACCTCACAGTTTTTGAGGTAATTTCTTTAATTGCTTTTTTTTCTTCTGAAATTACTTGAAAATCATGTTATTATTGCAAAGATGAGATTAAATTTTCAAAAAAAATCCTTTGTGTGGTATTTTGATTTTTTGTTTTTTCATTTATAACTTTCTTATTCTTTGGCACAAAATATAGAAAATATATTTGTTTTGCTTTGCTGGAAAATTTTCCGATCTTGTTTTGCTGATTTAAGGAAGAATTGGACAGACAGTCGGAAAAAAAGCCAAAGTGCCTATTTCTTTAGTTTTTTAACTTTAAAACAGATTTTTTATCAATTTTTTTTTAGCCGAAATGTAGAAAATTTTATTTCCGATCAGATAAGCCATCAAAAGATTCAATTGAATACAAATTACAGATTTTTTAAATTCAGAATCTTTGGAAAAATTTTAGCTGTTTTTCATCGAAATCTTTCTAGATTTCCAATTTAGAAAATGTGTAATTTTTGTCTGATTGAAACTTTTCATGACTTATTTAATCGGAAATAAAATTTTCCGCATTTCGACAAAAAAAGTTTCATTAAAAAACGGTTTAAAATAACAAACCTGACGAAATATGCGCTTTGACTAACTTTTTTCTATCTGCCCAATTCCTTAAACTTTAGAATTAAAATTGGTAAAATGTTCGAGCACTTTTTAAAAAATTCATAAATTTAGATAGGATCAATAAAAATTAAAATAAAAAAATACCTCCCGGTTTTTGGGGTAATTTCTTTAATTGCTTTTTTTTCTTCTGAAATTACTTGAAAATAATGTTATTAATGCAAAGATGAAGTTAAATTTAAAAAAAAATAATCCTTTCGGGGGATATTTTCTGTTTTATGGTTTTTTTTTTTCTATAACTTTTTTTTGCTCTAAGTAGAGAAAATACCTATATATATTTTTTTTTTGCTTTGCTGGAAAATTTCCGATCTTGTTTTGCTGGAAAAAGACTAATATTTTTTTGAAAATTAATTCTTTTGTTTTAATTTCTTATTTGCATAATTTAATTTATCTGCTCGGACGTTAAATAAGCTTTCGTATTTTTTAGGATTCTTCAATTTGATTGGTTCTAAATTAAAAATTATTAAATGTATAAATTAGAAGTTACGAATTTTTTTCACGCCTTTAAAAAATATGGGTGTTTCAAGTTTGAATTCTTTTCAATTCCAATCCCCTGAAATTTAAATCCTTTCAAGTTTGAACGCTTTTGAATTAATTACTATTAATTAATTATTTAAATATCACAAAGTTTCCAGTAATCATTTTTTTTATTCAAGGATAAAATAGGAGTTTCTTCTGAAAAAAAGTAAAGAACAAAATTAATTTAGTGTGTCATCCTGAATCGATAGAATATTTGAAATAATTCTAAAATCGGCCTCGTGTCGGAAAGAAACTAACGAGAGGTATTTTTTAGACAACAACGAGAGCGCGAGCTTAAAGTTCGCGCCTTGGAAGAAGCTGCACGTGGATCGCGTCCTTAAGTGTAACTAAACTTATATTCTAATTATCTTTGACAGCTAGCCGAGTAATAAAACAACACGCATGATTTGTGAGCTATAAATTACTGTACTAGAAATTAACGTGCAGAGATTATTTTCTTCACGTATCATGCGACTTTAGTTCCCTTCGATTTAAGAAACTATTTTTATGTTTTCTTAATGTTTATGTACGTACAGTGTAAGACATGACGAATGTCGTCATGTCATGTAACATGTTAGTGTAAATACAACAGCGAGATCTTCGATTGTTAACTCATCGTAGATCTAAGTCCTTAAAGCAATCTTTGATAACAATTGTAAATTAATTTCGAGTCTATGAATATCGCAGTAACATTCGTAAGCTCAATCAATTATTATTTTATTTAATTTTTTTTTCATTTACGTGGTGTCAGTACCAAAGTGTTCACACAGGAGATATTATCTTCTCGCAAACTTAACGCCTCACTCGAATTATTGTGAGCACTCTTTTAGAGTTATAGTATTTTTATTAGCGTGGATAGAAATTTTACATCTGTCCCAATTTTTCTTTATATATATCTTTACTGGAGGTTCAAGTCCTCAACTGATTCTGCTCACTTTCACGGAAAACCCACCGAAAATTAGGTGAAAGTTGAATTGGCATTGGTTTTATTGATTTTATTAGGTTATTAGAATAATATTATTGAAAGTGTTTAAACTTTCACTTTTAACCAATTGACGACAAATCAATCCATCAAATCACAGTCATTTGCATTTTCTCTTTGATTTTGAAAGTTTAACATTTTATTGCTTTTAAAACCAAACTTTTTACTTTTATTTGATTTTCTTGTATTTCTCATGTGTGACTTTATTATTCTTGCAGAGATCACAGTCTTCTATTCTTCTTTTTTCCTAGTTTCCTTCTATTATTTCCAATATCATTTAAAATCTCTTTATTTTAGAATTTCATTTCTTTTGGCTTTTTTATTCAAATTTGGGATAATTTCCCAAAAATTATGAGAAGTAGAAATTTATGATTTAATGAATGTAGGAAATTTATGATTCAATTTTTTCTGATATTTTCCATAATTTCCACATTTTTAAAACTTTTTAACTCTTCCATAACTGACTAAAATCTTCTAGGTTTAGCCAGATTTTTTTAGAATCCTTCAAAACCTACCAAAAAAAAATCCTAAAATCTCCTAAAAACTCCAGAATCTTGAAATCTTTCAAACCTCCAGAATCTGAAATCCTTCAAAATACTTTAAAATATTTGAGACTGTTTAGAATCTTCTGATTCTTCTATAATAGGGTTCTTCTATAATCATCTTTTAAAATCTTAAAGAATATCCCAGAATTTTTTAATATTCTACATTCTACAAAATTTACTAGATTGTTCCAAAATCTTCTAGAATATGCTGAACTTCAGAATTTCGAGAATTCTTCAGAATCATTTATAATCCTCTAAAATTTACAAAATATTCCCATAATCTTGAAGAATTTTCTAGACTTTTCAGAATCTTCCTAAAATTCTAAGGACTTTTTGAAAGTCTTCAGAAAAAATCTAGACGAGACTAGAAGATTTTAGATGATTGAGTTTTTGTAGATTTCAGAGGATTCTCAGGGTGTCTACTCACCCTGGAAGACCTGGAATTGTCAGGGAATTTTTTTATGTTTGGAAAAATCTGTAAATGTCAGGGAATTTTTTTCAAAGCAGGGAATTTTTTCGAGCGTACTAAAATTTTTTTTAATTGCAACAAAATTAAATAACGATATTTACAAGGACTGGAAAATATATTATTCATAATAAACTCGTGATATTATATACTTATTCCGATTTAAATTGAACGTGGGAGGGAAAAAAACGAAAAGCTTTGGAGGTAAAAGAACTTGGAGCGAAACGTAGGAAAATTCTGGAACAAGCACAAAAAGAA
>JBAGKK010000247.1:685119-701309 GCA_037177015.1 Euceroptres primus
ACTAAGATGGCGGACCTCCCCCCTCATTGCTTCAACCCCGCAATGACATGCCTAGTCCCTGGTTTCCTAGGTCCATGCGTCAGACTCCAAGTCCCATCACCCACGCTCTTGAACACCACGGGACTCACTTCCATGGTGTATACGTGGATGATGAATCCAACGGTGTTCCCCTTGTGTTGTGCAGTGAAGTTCCGTTGCCGTGAATCCCATCAGCTGATCGTGATAGAGGGTCAACGACCCTCATTTGGAAAAATACATGAAAATAAAAGATAGAGTCAGTGCGATAATTAATAATAAAATTCTGACTCTGGCTGGTACGAGACGAGAGTATAGGAGACCTAGCCTTCTAGGATTTAACCCAATTACAGGTGACATACTTAAATTTATGCGTAGATAGAAAAAAAGAAAGATAAATAAGTTGACAGGTCTTCAGGGTACAGACACCCGACCTGTCAACTCGAGTCTACAGGACTCGAATTGATTCGAGCCTGGAGCTTTATTTTTTAAATAATCACTTAAATCAAACCATGTAACGCCAGTAAGAAATACGGCGTTACTATATATATATATATATATATCGACGGCTTCACTGCAGACCGCTTCAGGGGGTCAGTCCTTTTAAAGCCCGAAAAAAGGTGCTTTTTGAAAAAATTTTTCAAATAAAAAAACAGCATAGACAATCAATCTTCCAGGGATATTTTCATCAACTTTTGAACAAAGCTTTAAAAAAATGACACCAAAATATTCCAAAATGGTGGAGTAAACCATGGTGCACTGGAATGTCTCGCCGCCGAAGTATAGTAGGAGAGCGTACACGATAGCGTCCGGAATTCGTAAGGGAAACAGAAATAATTGCCATTTTCTTAACTTGGATACTTTTTTACTCTATATGAACCAAAAAACCTAATGAAAATCGAATATTAATGAAAATTTCCACTGTTCCAACCAAAACTATGATTTTTGATGAAAATTTTTTAAATTTTTGAAGGGTGGCAGTACAAAACTAGATAACCAATATTTTTGTTGAAAATGGGCTTTTTACATAAAAAGTTCTTTAAAAATCAAATACACGTTGTGTTAACGGTAACCATAAAGTTACCGACAGTTTTTAAAAATAATTTTTACAATTTTAATTTAAAAATTCTGAGAAAATTTGTCAAGCATAAATGCATCTCAAAGAAGATTTTCCAGACAGAAATTAATTTTAAAAATTTTTTGTTTAGTTGCAGAAATGAAAAAGTTGGGTTTTCCAAAACTGTAATTTTCTAAAGAAATTTGATATTATATAAATTTGATAATACTTAAAGAAATTGATTTCTCGAAATAGTAGCAGCTTCATTTCCAATATTTTTTTAATTTATCTAAAAACAAAGTTTTTAATAAGATTGGCTTCATCCTGACTTTTGATATTTTACAGAAGTGTTAAAACGAAAATGGCGACTATCGTAAACATGACGCAACGCGATATTTAGACACGAATGTTGGCAACACTTCTCAGTCCTCAGTTCTGCCAATGTCACCAAGGAACAAAAGAAGTAACTTTTGCTACTTTCATTTCTTGAAAAATATATTGGTGGTAAATGTGACTACTTTATTTGTCCTAACCTAACCTAACCAAACAGCTAATCCATGCTTCAACGGGCATCCATAACACTATTTACTAAATATAAAAAAATTCTTTTACATGGAGTCTTCAGCTTCTTTTAAATCAAATAGCGAGGCAAGTCATGGAAATGAAGGTCAAAAAAAGAGATGCGATAATTCTTTTGAAACGTTTCGGTCACTGTTTGAACCCTCAACAGTCAAAGAGCTAGAAGCATTTATTAAGTCTGTAAAAAACATACAAATAATGTAGAATATATTATATAAAGAGAAAATAATAATTAGATAAAAATTTCAAATAACAGAAGGGTTGTCTCATAAAAGGAAGCCCTCAATTTTAAATCCATAATTCTTCATAATGCATAATAAATAACAGAAATAATAAAAAGTTTTCTGCTTTCTGGGATTTTGCCGCTTCCTTGTTATCAGCCATGTCGGCATAGTCGGCTGTTTTCGCTTGTTTCAAGCACAACTTTACACTAACGTAACTACATCACTAAACAATCATCAAATGCGCAGTGAAAACTGCGCATCTAGAGATCTACCAAATCTCAAATACAGTCAAGGACTACTTCGGCAACTCGTGCCGTAGTTATTCGCTTCCGTATTTGGGAAATTATTCTATTCGCAATCTTTTAACATCTGGAGGACTTTTTATGAAAAATTAGACTGTTTTATGAAACTTGGTCAAAAACTGTTTAACCCAAATTATACTGTAGTTCAATAATTCTATGACTTTTTTTTCATAATTTCGACAATGACAGTTTGTAGTGAAACTTATACCAGATTTTTAAAAAATTCTAACCTATCCTAAAGTGGATGACTAGTCACGTGAAATTTCATAGACTTATTTTTTCCGTACACCCAGAAATCTGATGAGAATTCATGACGTTATTAGAAATCCTTTTTTTTGGATATTTAGAATTCTTGGCAATTCCTCAAAAACTGGCATGGAAGTTCTAATTGAAGCTCCAAGAAATAAAAGAAATTTTATTGAGACAATAAATCCTCACAATTGTGTTTCAGATTCGAGAACAGTGGCGAAAAATCCTGCGAGTTCTGCGGAGAGAAGTTCCACTTTGTCACCAGATTGGTGGCCCACCTACGAATCGTTCACGGAATCCTCAGGCCCTTCAAGTGTGATAACTGTGGGAAAACCTATCCTCAGCAGTTCATGTTAAACGCCCACATAAAAAAATCCCATACTCCGAAGATAGTGCCTTGCAATCAATGTGACTTCATGGGAGTTTCAAAAGCAGACGTGGAACGCCACAGCAAACGATTGCACAAGGAGGTGAAATTCATCTGTGAAATCTGCAGCGAAGTCTTCCTCACTGAAGAATCTCTGATGACCCATACGACCATGCACGAATTTATGCAGTTCCATCAGTGCAACGCCTGTGGAAGTACCTTCGATGATCTTTACAGTCTCAGGGAACATAATCACCTTTATCATTATAATGTAAATCTAGGAATATCAAAGCAGAACGAGGAACAACCACCAGAGCACAAATGTGAAATTTGTGGAAAAACTTACAAATATCGATCTATGTTGAAGCAGCATAAAATAAAAGGTCATTCGGATCCAGTTGCCTGCGAGAGGCGAAGATACCTCTGTGCTCTTTGTGGCAAGGAACTCAAAACTGCTAAAGGTTTGGAAATTCATACCAGGTCTCATACAGGGGAGAAACCATATACTTGCGAAGTTTGTGGAAAATGCTTTGCTTGTGAGACTCTTTTAAGAACCCATAGTGTTACCCATACAGGAGAGAGGAAATATTCCTGTGATCAGTGTGGTAAAGCTTTTACCCAGAGATCTACACTTGTTGTTCATAAAAGGTACCATAGTGGAGAAAGACCTTACCTGTGTCCTCGATGTGGCAAAGGCTTTGTTACTAGGACTGTACTTAATACTCATCTGAAATCGTGTCGATGAAGTTCAATTGTGACTGTACTGGAGAATATAGAGAAACAAAACGAATGCGAAAACAACCTATATTAAATAATAGTTACTTTTGAAAACTCAGAAACCTTTAATACTGAAAATCTTTCAGTTCTTTTTCAATAAGAAAGTAAGATTTTAGTTTGAAGATTAGTTTTCATTTTTACTCATATTTATGGTATCAGACTGACAATCGATCTGATTTCTATCTTTTGTATCTTCCACCCTCTTTTGAGAAATGAGGAACTAAAGTAATTTTCTACTTAATGATCTCTAGATTCTATCTTATATTTTTTTATCCTCTTTTTATTACCGATTTCTTGTTGAATGTACCTTTAGTTTGTAGAATTTGTGAAAGTACATGAGATTATTAAGGTATAATTTTAAAATATAAAAACTATATACTGTTTTTTCTTTATCGGGGTGGCGTTTAAAAATTAATAGTCAGATTTTTCAAAACACTGCTCACGCAATTTTTTAAATTTGTTGTATGTGTGCAAAACTTAAAGTAAAATTTTTAAAATACAGTTTGAGGTAAGGAGTTAGAATATAAATTCAAAAATAGTTATTTGTGATACAAGTGCGTAAAGAAGGTGATTTCATGAGTTTGATACAAATCACACGAGTGAAATTATCTTTACGCACGTGCATCACATGCTATTTTTTACAACACCCTTTCGAGAAAGTTGAATGAAATTCACAGAAAACAATAGTATTGTGTCAAGAGCCCTGTCACCACCTGTCACTCGGAAACTGAGAACTAGGCATGTGCAAAATAAGTATGTGTGCCAGTTGTACGGAAATTTCCGTGACAATAGGCTATTGTCACGGAAAATTTTCCGTATCAATGACCTATTGTCACGGAAAAATTTACGTAACGATAACCTATTGTTACGGGAATTTCCGTAACAATAGCCTATTAACACGGAAATTTTTCAGAATAAATAACCTGTTGCCAGGGAAAAATCTCCGTAACAAAAACTTATTGTTACGGAAATTTCCATGACAATAGGCTATTGTCATGGAAAATTTTCTGTATCAATGACCTATTGTCACGGAAAAATTTCCGTAACAAAAATTTATTGTTACGAAAATTTCCGTGACAATAGGCTATTGTCACGGAACATTTTCCGTATCAGTGGCCTAATGTCACGGAAAAATTTCCCTAACAATAACCTATTGTTACGGCAATTTCCGTAACAATAGCCTATTGTCACGGAAATTTTTCAGTATCAAAAGCTTATTGTCACGAAAAAAGTTTTGTAAAAAAACTTATTGTTACAGAAATTTCCGTGACAATAAGTTATAATCACGGAAAATTTTCAGTAACAAAAACTTATTGTTACGAAAATTTATGTGACAATAGGCTATTGTCACGGAAAAAACTACGTAACAATAACCAATTCTTACGGAAATTTCCATAACAATAGACTGTTGCCACGGAAATTTGACAGTATAAATAGCGTGGTGTCACGGAAGATTTTCCGTGACAATAGCCTGTTGTCACGGAAATTTTTCCGTATCAGTGATCGAATGTCACGGAAAATTTCCGTAACAATAGCCTATTGTCACGGAAATTTTTCAGTAGCAATAGCCTGTTGTCACGGAAAAATTTCCGTAACAATAACCTATTGTTACGGATATTTCCGTACAAATAGCACACATATACTTATATAACTTATAAGTTTTGTTGTCTCTAAAGTTCTCATGCGCAGTTGGCAACGATACGTAAAGTAAGACACCGGTGTGAAAAGTGATCACTTTACACACCGGTGTGTAAAGTAATCGCTTCGCACACCGGCCCTGTAGTGTTTTAAAATATAATGACTTTACACATCATTTAGTGTACGTCAAATTCAACTTTAGAGGTGGGTGTTGTACAAAATATATGTTTCTCAAATTATTAGAATTTTTTTTTAATGGCCAAAAATTACAATTTACGATTCTGCTAAATTAAAATTAATTTTAAATAATTTCACGCATGGGGTTTTGGAATAGTATATTACGTAACTAGGGGAGAAAGGCAACGATTTCATCGAGTGTGAGGTTAGCTGCCCGAGCGAAGCGGGGGCAGATATCACACGGAGTTGACATCGTTGTTTCTCCCCAAGTCACGTATATAATTTTTCACAACACCTAAATTAAAAATTTGACTCGATGCCTGTACAGCGAGGCGAAAGAAGCAGTTTCAACCGTAGGGTTGAAAATAAAAAACAGCTGACAGAAACTGCCATTCGTGACGTGATTCCGTCGCTAAGCAGTTTCTGACAGCTGTTTTTTACTTTCAACTCTAGGGTTGAAACTGTTACTTTCGCCCCGCTGTACAGGCATCGAAAGTTGAATTTTCAATGTAGGTGTTATGAAAATATTTGAATTTAACGATTTTTAATTCTAAAGCGCCAACCTAATCCTTATCGTTAACCCTAGAAAGATAGAGCTCTTCACTAAACTATTAAAGGTAGGGATAAGTAACTTTTACTCCCTAGTTAAAAAACTTGCAGATACGCAAATACTGTTCAAAAACCTTTTATTCGTTATGTAGACTAGATACATATTCTTATTAGTAATCAAAAGGAACATATTTCTATCAGAAAATAAACACTGTAAGATTTACTCACGCCTATCCTTCTAGGGTTAAATGTGCAAAACCGTCCAGTATATTTCAGGTATTCTTTAAGTGGAGGTAAACTAATTTTTTTTTGCTTAAATTAATCTTAAGGATGGTAATTTAAGTTTTGTTAAATACTCGCGTATTTTTGTCTGTCTATTTCGTCAATAGTTTTGTATTATTATTAATTATATAATTATAAACTCCAAATGAAAAAAATTATAAGAGCGAACATTTTTTTGCAGAAGAGCATAATTTATAAAAGGAAATTAGTACTTTTTTCCGTTTGGTGCATTTCATAGTGCAAAATATAATTAATTCATTAAATAATTATTATTAATACTAGTTAAGTAATTGCTAATAAATCATAATTTGAATACAAATTTTTATACAAATTCAAATTTTTGTAAAGTTGCGTAAAGGACAGTTTTTTTGCTGCAAACGTTATTTTTGTAATTCTTAGAGTTAAATAAAAAATAATTCACCTTAACTGTTGGTTACATTTTATTTATTTTCATACTTACTTTTATAAAGTTTCTGATAATATTAAAAATGAATTCTTTATTTTTTCTAGAAGAAATTTTTATGATCATTATTAATTTTTTGTTTATAAATTTTCTTAAATAAAACCAAATTCTTTCAGATCTTTAATTTCTTTAAATCTAGCAATAGAATAAGTTAATTCGATATAAACAAATGCAAGAATAAATTTCTAATCTAAAATTTCTAATATAAAACAATAGAGTAGACGAAGCTAGTCAAAACCAATCCTAAAAAAATGTTAACCCATATTTTCAGACCATGCTGCCAAATAAATTTTCTATTTTCCAAATAAAAATTCGTTTTCCCAGGTAGTATTATTTCCATAAAATCATCAATTTTCAATGTAAAAATGTAAATACACAAATTATCGAATTCGAGCTGTTAAATGACTCTATCAGTGGAAACGAGAGGCGGTTGTTTTTAGTTTTCCTCGATCAACAATGCTGTGAAAAAGAGTACCATTTTCTTTTTTTCTCCCGTTCTCGTTTCTAGTTCGGATTTCAGTGTTTTTTAATTCGGTTATTCATTAGTACCCATTTGCGTTAACTACCACCATGTTCCTCTCACTAGAGTGCCGTCCTGCATGTTACAAATTAAACGAGGTAAGTCTCCAAACCAATATAAAAAAAATTGATTTCCAAAAACGTCTTAAACGTCGCCATTGCCGTCGTAAAAAATCGTGATTTCTCCCTTTTCACAAGAGTTCCGAAATTCACCTTCAGTCTTCACCCGGAGCTCAAATTCATCAAAAATTACCTTGGAACCTCGATCTAATCAGGAAAAAAATAAAAACACCTTAAAATTCCACTGTACAAACCTCTTGAAACGCTCGAAACCTTCAAAGACATTTTAAACGTCGGTTTTTATTTGCAAAATAAAAGGTTATTATTTTAAACATTTTTATTATCAACGTCTAAACGACTTAATCTTCAGTTGGTAACGAAACTACTTTTCGCGTTAAGTTCAAAATCCGAGTGACGTTTCTAGTGTTGTGTATTTCGGGTACACCATCTCGCGGGGATAATCACATTTCTCATTGACGATTTACTACAGTTTTCATGATTCGGGATCACACTCGACGTACGAGAATCAATCACGTTTGCGTTTAGCTTGCGTAAATATTTTCTGCCCTTCGAGGTTCAAATGGAAGGAGTTGGTCGCGCGGTGAGCCTGGCCAGGCGGCCATCTTGTAAAAGTGTTCCCGTGGTGTGGTGTTTGCAGGTTTGGTAAGGAGAACAGGAACTTCGACGGGGACTGGAAGTCCTTCTCGAATCGTCTCAGCGGTCCTTGCCAGTCCCTGGGGATCCAGGTGACCTTACGCGAGGCCACAGGACCTTCCACTGTTCTGACAACCAACGAACAAACTTTGCGCATTCGTTTCACTCGAAGATGGTGAGTACTGCCAAACCGTTGCCCAGTTACTCTTCATGTCCTTTGCACACATCTGACGCTTTCTCCCGTAGCTATCATTGATTTTTATCCTTATTCCTGTCACCTTACGTGATGTTTCGATAAAACCACGATGACGATGTGTCTGTGACAAACGGCGTCCGCGTTAACCTAGATTGGAATCGCGAATCCTGCTTTCCTATTCCGAATCGTTGACTCTCGGGGAGAAATCAGGACTTGTTGATTTACTAGTATCTATCTGTCGCCAGACCAACGATTCCTGGATGTGTCAAAACATTCGATGACTACTATTCGAGTTCAGGCTCTGCACCCTGGGGCAGATGTCAAAATTTTCTTGCGTACCATCGCCAGGGTCGAATATATAGAACACATTCTGTATGCAAGTTGTGCTTTACTGTTTTTTTTTTTGTTTTTTTTGTATGGATTAGAGGTGGAAAAGGTTGGTTTGAGAAAAATTAAAGATTTTGTGGTGTGGGTGAATATTGTTAAGGTGATTTGGATGATTAGATGGAAAATTGTCGTGGAATTTTCGGATGACAGTTGATTTTAAGAAGTGTTGAGACGCACCTGATTGCAGGTCAAGCTGTCAAATTCAATTAAAACTGCTGAAAATTTAACGTGGTTTTCCAGATAAATAAAGGGAAACGATGGAGGGTACGATTATTGTTTTCGGGTTTCTGTAGCAATTTTTAGGTTATGAATTTTGTTAATATCACGAAGTGATAGTAGTTAATATGTAACTTGAAGTAACAATTTAGAAAACGAATTGTTCAGCAGCTTCAAAGACTGAAACTTGTGTCTAAAACTGTAAAATACTGAAATCGAGTTAGTTTTACAATATTTAAAAATTCAAACATAATGTGCACGAAACAACAAAATTTTCTTTTAAAAACCTAATTTTAATTTTTTACTCATATTTCAGGAAATATTATCAAGCCAAGAGAAACAAAGCTAAAAATTAATTTAATGAAAAATAATTGCTTGAATTGTGTAAAAGTTAAGAATTTTATACGCGGAAGTAAAAATAAAAGTTACGTTCTCTTCAGATTTGAAATGCATGAATTTAGAAAAATTGGTTTACCCAGGAAAAAATCTTATTCTAGTTTCAATTCATTTATTCTTGGTGATGTTAAATAATTTTTGTCATTTTTATGTTGCTTAAACTTTGAACTAGAATTTTATCTATATGTGATTTATGGATTTATATATTATAGTTTAATGTGATTATTATTTAACTTTATTTTTAAGGTCAATAGTAGGTTCTGCTTTTAAAAATTCTTCCGGTTGTAGATTGAATTAATTTCGAGCTTTTGTAGTAATTTATTCAGCCATGTGTTTGCTCTTATCAAGTAAAGTCATAAAATGACAAAGAAATTAGGAAAATTAGGTCAATTATGTTTTTCTTTTTTTTATATCTGAATAATAATGTTTATTATTTATCACAGAGTTCAGCATCCACGGGGGGCACGGAGGGGTCCAGTCCAGCCTCCAGCCCTGCATCAGCTGCGAGTCTCGCAATGGCAGCTCCTAAATACGGTACTCTAGTGCCTAATCGCATCTTTGTTGGTGGTATTTCAGCAAGTACAAGTGAAGCTGAACTTGCTCAGCTTTTTTCTGCCTATGGCAATGTAAAAGCAACTAAAATAATCTCTGACCGCGCGGGCGTCTCGAAGGGATACGGATTTGTCACATTTGAAACTGAAGAAGAAGCAAAACGTCTTCAACAAGATGTGCGCATTTTTTCACTCTTATTCTTAAATGATAAACAAATTTTAAAACGATAGATGCTTTAAAATCTTAGATGTTTAGAATTTTAGGTCTTTAGAATTTTAGATCTTTAGAATTTTAGATCTTTAGAATCTTAGATCTTTAGAATCTACGTACTCCAGAGAAATCCCTACTATTCCTCGAGTAGAATATTAAACAATTTTTATTTACAGACCGAATGCATCGTACTGAGGGAGAGAAAGCTGAACATAGCACCAGCCATTAAAAAACAGCCTTTCAATCGATCGTTCGATGGCGGATCAGGTTCTCCTCCTGCTGTGCCTACCAGTACCTACTATTATACAAATGGTCAGTGACTTTTTAAACGATAAACATATCTTTATTGTTCATGCTTTTACTGGAAACAAGCGATTGTTTTTGTAAACTAGCTTAATGCACAAAAAAGTAATCGCTCTCAATCACCAATTAAAAACTTATTAAGAGAATTGAGAATTGTTGAATGTGTTTCAAAATTTATTCAAAAAACTTAAAAGTTTCTCCTAACTTCAGGTATGAGCCTCACTTACCAAAATGGAATGACGTTTTATAACGCAGGAGCTCCAGCACCTGGAACTGCGATCGCTCCTCCTCCGACTGATCCTGCAGCGCTTTATCAAGCCACAGGAGTCTTTGGTATGTGTATTTTCATCTCAAGGCACGATTCCGTTAGCAACCACGTGTTTTCTGTCACAAGAGTTCATTGGAGTTTTCATTGCTTTTTTTTTCCTAATACTCTCCTCTTCTTTAATACTTCTTTAATCCAGTTTTCCCCGCTCTCGACTTTTGTAACCAGAGCTAGAATTTCGGCCAAGTCGTTCAAGTTGAGTGCAAATCGCAACGAATTTAAATTAAATACTAAACACTAAATAACTTTCTATATGAAGGTGTAAAACTTGTAGTAAGTAGGGTGTCTTGCGTCTTGGGAATCCTTGAAAACCTGGAAAGTCTTTGAATTTTTTTTTACTTATAAAAACTTGGAAAAGTCCTTGAATTTCACTCGTAGTCCTGGAATTCTTACCTCTCTAAATTCGAATGAGTAGTTTTCTTCAAATTATGGGCTTGCTACATCAAGTCAGAGAATTCTGGAAAGTCAGGGCATTTAAAAATGGTCAGGAAAAATCGGGGAAAGTTAGGGAAAACCTTCAAAGAGTCAGGGAATTTTCGTGATTCAACAATAATCTTATAAAATGATATCCCAAAATTTTTCAATATTCTACAACATATATTTATACTCTTCCAGTATCTTCTAAAATTTTCTGAATACTTCTGTAATCTTCTAGAATTTTCTACAGAATCTTTTAGAATCCTCCAAAGTCTAAAAAAGATTACCGAAATTCTCTCAAATTCTTTAGAATCTTCAAAACTTATCTGAAATCTGTAAAAATTCGCCAAAATATTCTAGACTGTTTTAATGTCTGCAATCATTTAGATTTTTCCATAATCTTTTAGAACCTTCTGGATTGTAAATAAATAGTTTTATTTATCTATAATAATCTTATACAATCTTAAAAAATTCTTAATACAATGTTAAAGAATTCTGAAAAATTCTTGAATGTTCTACAAAATATACTGGAATGTTCCACAATCTTTGAAAATCGTCTAAAATCTTCTGAAGTCTTCGGTGACCTTCTAAAATCTTCTAAAATCGTCAAGAATATTCTGAAATGTACCTGAAGTTTTGAACGTTCAAATGAACGAACTTTTTTTCTTAACTCAAATTTATCTTGAAATATCGTTCAATCTAGAAAATAAAGAGAAATTTTATGAGCTTCTTTATCATTACATTAGTTTCTATATTAATAAAGCAATATTTTAGAACAAATTTGAGTTTAAAACGAAATCAAATAAAGATTTCGTTCCTTTGAACTTTCAGAACTTTAAGCACATTATTCTGAAGTGTATTAGAATTTCCACAATTCTGCAGAATCTTTTAGAACCCTCTCAAAAGACTAATAATCTTGAAGAATCTTCTAGACAATTTTCAGAATGTTCCTAAAATTCTGTAGACTTTTTAAATCTTAACAAAAAAGTCTCGAAGAGACTAGAAGATTTTAGAACTCTATGGAGGATTGCGGAAAAATCAGGAAGTCTCTGGGAGATTCTAAAACACTCAAAAGTCATGATTGCAGAGAATTTTTTGGAATTTTAAAAGATTAAATAGATCTACAAGTTTATGGAAAACTAAAAATATTCTAGAAGATTTTAAAATTTGGTTAAAAAGTCCAAAAGTCTTGAAGGATTTAAGAAAAGTTATAGAGCATTCGAAAGATTCTGAGAGTTTAGAAATTTGAGGAGTATTTTATTAGATTCTGGACAGGAATCGTAAGATTTTTGAGGATTTTTTAAGATTCTGGAGTATTGCAGCTTCCTTGTTATTTTTAAAAGAAAAAAACTCCACCTTTTTTAAAAATTCCCTTTTTTGAAAAAAAACCTTTTTTCGAAAAAATCGCCTATTTTCCCTAAAATTGAACCACTGTGATTCCTGTATTGTATAATTATAATTTTAATTATAACGGCAGATAACGGTAAGGGAAAATGAAAAATTGGTCAGGAAAAGTCAAGGAATTTTGAAGTTGGAATGTTATAGCAACCCGAAATGAATTCAGAAGTCGTTTATCAATGGCTTCAATAAGTTTTTGTAGGAAACTACATATTACCTTTGTAAGGCTTACTAATAAATTCATTTAGTTAGTTTACTAAACTTAGTAGAAAACTACTCATTCTTCTTAGAAAGTATTTTCTCAAAAAATAGTTTATTGAGCTTATGAAGATCAAGTTAGCTAAACTCAAGAATTTCATAAATCGTATAATATACATTCTATATGGTTCATTTAGTTGTATAAATTATTTCTATCATTCAGGTTCAAGAAAAAAAGATTTTTTCCATGAAAGTTTATGTTAATAATTAAAAATATCTGGAAAAATTTATTTTTTCCCTGGAAAATCTTGAAAAGTTATGGATTTTTTTTACTTGGAAAACCCTGGAAAAATCCTTGCATTTCACTCGTAATCTTAGAATTCTTACCTCTCTAAATTTGAATGAGTAGTTTTCTGCAAATGACAAGCTTCCTTCATCAAGTCAAAGAATTATGAAAATCGAGGGAATTTAAAAATGGTCAGTGAAAATCAAGAAAAGTCAGGGAAAACCTTCAAAGAGTCAGGGAATTTTCTGATTCAACAAATTATAATTGTTATAATTATGTAATTATAATATTTCAATATCAGGGATCACATTCAATTCCCTATTTCCCCTTTTTTCCCCGTTTTCCTTTTATTCTCCAAATCTCCTAAAATCACTTTTTTAATGGTTTTCAATCCTTTTTCTCCCTTTCTTCCCTTTTTATATTCAAATTTCCGAATAATTTTCCAAAATTTAGGAGAAATAGAAACTTATGACATTCAGAAATTCTTTTAATGTTTTCTTAAATATTCTATAATTTCCAAATTTTCAAAATCTACGAAAGTATCCTAAAATTTCTTAAAGTCCTCCAGAATCTTTAAAATTTATTTAAAATCCTTGAAAATTCTCAAAACTATTTGAGACTTCTAGAATCTTCTGAGTTCTCCTACAATAATCTTATACAATAATATCCTAAAATTTTTTAATATTCTTCAACATATACTAGACTCTTCCAGAATGTTCTAAAATTTTTTAAATACTTCCGTGACCTAATATTTTCTACAGAATCTTTTAGAATCCTCCGAAGTCTACAAAAGATTACCGAAATTCTCTCAAATTCTTTAAAATCTTCAAAACTTACCTGAAATCTGTAAAAATTTTCCAAAATATTCTAGACTGTTTTAAAATCTACAATCTTTTAAATTCTTCTGGATTCTTCTGTAATGTTGTAGAACCTTCTGGATTCTAAATAAATAATTTTATTCAACTATAATAATCTTATAAAATCTTAAAGAATTCTTAATGTAATCTTACAGAATTCTGAAAAATTCTTTAATATTCTACAAAATATACTAGAATACAAAATACATATACAAAATACAATACAAAAGCTTCTAAACTCTTCCATGATCTACTAAAATCTTCTAGAATCGTCAAGAATATTCTGAAATGTACCTGAAGTTTTGAAAGTTCAAATGAAGATTTTAAAACTTTATGGAGGATTTCGGAAGAATCAGGAAGTTTCCGAGAGATTCTAAAACACTCAAGAGTCTAGATTGTAGAGGATTTTTTGGAATTTTAAAATTTTAAGTGAATCTACAAGTTTAAGGAAAACTAAAAATATTATAGAAGATTTTAAAAGTTGGTTGAAAAGACCATAATTCGTGAAGGATTAAAGAAAATTATAGAGCTTTTGAAAGATTCTGAGAGTTAGAAATTTGAATTTTGCAGCAACCCGGAATGAATTCAGGAGAAGTCGTTTATCAATTGCTTTAGTAAGCTTTTGTCGAAAACTACTTATACACTTAGTGAGGCTTACTAATAAATTCATTTAGTTAGTTTACTACATGAATTTTTTAGTTTTTCCTGAAAAATAGTATTCTTTTTATTAAAGATTAGTAGAAACGCTTACTAAGTAACTTAGTAGAAAACTACTAATTCTTCTTAGAGAGTATTTAAAAAAAAATAGTTTATTGAGCTGATACAGATAAATAAAGTTAGCTAAACTCAAGAATTTCATAAATCGTATAATATACATTTTATATGGTTCATTTAATTGTATAAATTATTTCTATAGTTCAGGTTCAAGAAGAAAAAGATTTTTTCCATGAAAGTTTACGGTAATAATTAAAGAGTGATAGCTGGAAAATTTTATTCTTTACCTGGAAAACCTGGAAAAATTCAATTTTTATCTGGAAAACCTGGAAAAGATCTGGAATTTTTTTAAGGAGAAACGCTGGACACCCTGAGTAAATAATATCGTCGTAATAATATTCATCGTCGGGATTTGCAGCCAATTTAAATAGCCTCTAGCTGAAATTATATCTCTGTTAATAATTCACGAATGCACGTTACTTTTCCGTGCACTGAAATTTTACAGCATTTGCGAAAGTGTAAGAGAGTGCAAGTTTGAGTGTCATGGGAAAGTTGTTCTAACTATTCAGTGCTGAGCTTTTGCAGATTCAGAGAAACCGGATTTTGTCGTGGAAAGAAGTAGTCGAATTACATTTTCAGGATAGCCACTTAAGCGGGAAAACAAACGAAAATATTGAAACTCCGGATTTAATTTCGGATTTTCGTTCAAGTTAGATTAAATGAACTTACGTAAATTCTTTTAAAAGTTGGGTAACAAATTTTTTTTCTAAAAATCTCATGGTATTATTCAACTTTTTGACAATGACCCACATAAAATAAATCTGTTTTCAAGTGCATCGTCAATCTTACGGTTAGTTAGCAATGTTCTACAAATATTATACCTAAGATAATTAAATAAGCAAGTGTAGTTCTTCGAGTTTGATGATCGTAACCAATTGAGAACGGAAAATCTGCTCCTCAGGGCCACAAGCGACTACAAGTCATCAGACATTTGCTCCGGTCATGTATCCGTGTCCAGCGCCATCCTTATACATGCCGCAACAGTATCAGTATTCACCGATGCCGGTAAGTTTACCTCAATCGTCGAAATCCCTTTAAATTGTCGCAAAATGATATTTGAGAAATCACAAACGTGCTCGTTGGATTTCTCCTACTTTATATTATATTTGTACTCGTGTATTAAGTAGGGGAAAGCTCTGTCGTTGTTTTTCAATTAAATGGAGTATCGGTTACGGTTTGACAGACAAACGGTCTTATGGGGGAAGCAATACCACCGGCGTTTCTACCCAACCCTCAACAAATGCCTACTTACGTTCTTCTCGACGCTATACAGTATTGAGGTCTAAAGGTACATGGTCTCTATGGCGTCTATGTTTTGACTAGCAGCATGCACTGCAATTTGAGCATATGTTTCCATGTGTCAACTCATATTTATCGCATGCCCTGTTGCTATCGCATGCTCAAAGCACTTACCTGATTTTTTTGCCATGAATTTGCATTATTTATTTTTTTGAGTATTTTTTTATTTTTAGTGTTACAAGAACCGACTTAATATTTTATGAAATTAGACCAAATGCACATTAGAGAGTAAGAAAAAGATTTGTCTGATTCAGCAAAATATGGGTCAAATTTAAACAAATTTTTATTTTAATTGATGAAATCTTGTTTGAATTAAACCAAATTTATTTAAATCAAATAAGTCTTTTGTCTAAAGGAAACAAACTAATTGTTTGATCGTATAACAAATTTATAGAATATTTGATTTACGCAATTTAGAAAAATTGTATAAAATAGCGGTTTCTTTATGTTTGTTAAGAAATACG
>JBAGKK010000247.1:703758-730346 GCA_037177015.1 Euceroptres primus
GGTGGTCGAAATATCGACCACCTGTCAGGTTGGGGACTTAAAATGAGTTATCCGTTGAAATTATATATAAATTTTTGATCAAATGAAAACTCGATTTGATCCAAAATTTTCCCGTCCTCTAAAAGTTAAATGGGCTTTAGGATCCAATAATTAAAAAACTGTGTTTCTTAAATCAGACGTTTCAACTCACATGAGAATCCTCTTCAGTGATTTATTTCTAAACAAAACCGAAGTTACATTTTCACTAATATGCTTTTGATGCAGATAACAATGAAGAAAAAAGTATATAATTATAGAAACTAAAATGCAATTATAACGCTGTTTTTTGTAGCAGTTTTTGTTTTTAAATATATATTTTGTATAATAAGTTTTGTGATAATCAATTAAAAAGAAACACCAACTAATATTTAATTTATATTCTATATGTTTCTTCACATAGCAAAAATAGATTTATTGTTGTAGAAATTTTCAGTTTTGTAAATAGTACTATATGACTTTTAAAAACAATTTTATTTTTAAAAAAATTAATTAAAACAATCATCACAACAAATATATTTTTGTTCCTACTCTGGAAGGATTAATAAAATTAAACATCTGCAACATTTTATTATTTTTTTTAAGCTGTATGCTTCAAAAACTAGGATTATTATCAATTAGAAATTTTACAATCGCATTACAATTACAATTGCAGAAAAATATTATTTTGTTCGAAGTTGAAAACTATCTTTAGATAGTTGAAGTTTTAACTATCTTCCATACAAACTTTAAATTTTAACATATTAATATAGTGAAGGCTTTTTCCGGTATGTTAATATTCTAAGTACCGGAAAAAATTAAAATATTTAAATATTAGCCTTTCATTCAACTGTAAATATTTTTTAAGTAGAAGAGCATTCACCAAGAAATACAAGGTATTCAATTTATCCGAAGAGATAACGCCAGAGCCTAATAATTAATTAAGCAATTCATCATTCATTAAAAGCTTCAAGCAGAGAAACGCACATCATAATATAATTTTCATTTACAAATACCATGCCATAACTTTTGAGTCTTATTGTTCCATATTATTTTCTATGCATTAGTGAATGATATATTAATATTTTTAAGCGTTTGTTGAATAAAATTCAGTCTTGCTTGATTCTAATTTCTTAAAAAGCAATTTCTATTTTTTTATAAAATAAAAATTAATAAATCATAAAATCATTCTGAAGTTGAGAATCGCAGTCTACAAATTTTAATTACATCTTGCTTTTAAAACACAATACCGTTTGAAATCCTGCTACTTTGATATCGCAATAATATATTATTTTTTATTGTATTTCTCTGTGCTTTTCTTAGAAACCTGACTTTTTAAAAAAATTTCAAGCTTAAAGACTTTTTTATACGCAGGGATCACAGTCAGTCCCCTTTTCCCCCTTTTCCCCCTATTCCTCGTTTTCCCCCTATTCCTTGTTTTTCCCCTATTCTCCTTTTTTCCTATTCCTCTTTTTTCTCCTATTTCCCTTTTTCCCCTATTCCCCGTTTATTCCTCTATTTTTCTCAAAATCTCCTAAAATCCCTTAAATTGAGATATTTCCCCTTTTTAAAAAAGTTTTTCAAGAATTATCATAAATAGAAATTTATTAAATTCAAAAATGGCGATTGCTGTCAACTATCATTAATTTATTTTTTTATTATTTAAAAATAAAGTTTTGAATATGGTTTAAAAATTTTCTAGCGCCATTTAAAAATCAGTTAATTTATTTCATTTGCAATGTTCTATTCATTCATTATTTCATCAAGTTTACTCATATTTAAAATACGTTTCAACTACTGTTTTTAAAGTTAAATAATAAATTCATTTCTGTGCTGTAACCGTGAAATTTTCACAGCTATTATTAAAAAATTATGTTTGATTCTCTTAGGGACATTTCTTAGGAAAAATTAGTTTGGGTCAAAATTATTTATTCAATAATCGTTATTTCACATTTTTTTTTTTTCAAATCTTACTAAACATTGGTAATTTTCATCCAATTTGAATGAACAATAGCAATAGCTCATTTTATTCATTAGAATATTTTCTACAATTCTTTTCGTTGAATTTTATTGAAAATAATTTTTTTAGAAACTATAGACTACAAAATTTGTTTATTTAATAAATCATAAACAAATTATTTTTAATAAAATTCGAAGAATAGAATTGTAGAGAATGTTCTAATGAACAAAATGAGCTATTGTTCATTAATATTGGATAAAAATTACAAATGTTTAGTAAGATAATGCGACATATCATTTCCGAAGTACTTTCCAATGCTGAACACGAATCTGGCTTCCGTTTGTTGCTGTCACGTCTAGTTTAATAGATATTTGCAATTAAAATTGTTAATACAAAATTGTTTAACAACTTTTGGAAATTTTTTTCCGCCCTTAACGCAGGTCATTTCGATGCCTTTTTTAACGCAGTTTGCAAATATCGTCTTACTTTAGCGATATCTATAACGGTTTTTGAGATATTCTCAAAAAACTGAAAAAAAGTGCTAAAAATGTGCTGAAATTTCAGTGCTCTGTAATTCAGGACATATTTACTTTTTATTAATAAACAATAGGTCGATTTGTTTTTTTTTCATGAAGAATAATTATCTGGAAATAATTTAAATTCGGATTATCCGCTTCTGAAATATCTTGAAAAATGTGTACCCCTTTTTTTCAATTTCCGAAAACTTGTACTAAATGCTGTACTGGGCATCAGATCTTCATTTATCCATATTAAAATGTTCGACTTTTGCTTGAGCGAACATATTTTTAGATCGGATCGTCACGGATGAGACTTCAACAATAATTATTTAAATCATTTTTATAAACAAATGCACACTTCAACCAAATTTTCATGAATAGGCTTCATTTTTTTCTGTGCAATCAACTCAAAATGATTTGCCACAGTCTCCTTGCTGTCACATTTTTCATAATTACAAAAATTGTTAATTATATGAACAATTTTTATAAACAAATTGCACATTTTGACAATTTTGTCATGAATAGGCCTAATTTTTTTGTGGAATGAACTAGAAATGTCTTTCCAGGAACTCCTTGCTAGCATATTTTTCATAGTGACAAAACTTGTTAATTATCTACACAATTTTTATAAACAAATGCCCATTTTTACCTTTTTTCATCAATAGACTTCATTTTTTTGCGGAATGAAGACGAAATGTTTTGCCAAAGACTCCTTGCTACTATATTTTTCATAATGACAATAATTGCTACTTATATCAACAATCTTTATAAACAAATGCACATTTAAACCATTTTTTCATGAATAGGCCTAATTTTTTTTAGCATGAACTACAAATGTCTTTCCAGGGACTCCTTGCTATCATATTTTTCAAAGTGACAAAAACTGTTAATAACGAGGTTAATTATATAAACCATTTTTATAAACAAATTCCAATATTCACCTTTTTTTCATAAATAGACTTCATTTTTTTTTTTTGCGGAATCAACTTGAAATGTTTTACCAAAGTCTCCTTACTGCTATATTTTTTACATTTTCAAAAACTGTTAATTATAATTAATTATAATCTTTGCTACTATATTTTTTACAATTACAAAAACTGTTAATTATAATTAATTATAATTAATAGTTTTTGTAATTTGCTACTATATTTTTTACAATTACAGAAACTCTTAATTATAATTAATTATAATTCATAGTTTTTGTAACTGTAAAAATATAGTAGCATGGAGTCTTTGGCAAAACATTTCCAGTTGATTCCGCAAGAAAATGAAGTCTATTTATGAAAAAAAGGTGAAAATTGGCATTTGTTTATAAAAATCGTTTATATAATTAACCTTGTTATTAATAGTTTTTGTCACTTTGGAAAATTATAGCAAGGAGTCCCTGAAAAGGCATTTGTAGTTCATACCAAAAAAATTAGGCCTATTCATGAAAAAATGGTTTTAATGTGCATTTGTTTATAAAAATTGTTGATATAAGTAGCAATTATGGTCATTATGAAAAATATGGTAGCAAGGAGTCTTTTGCAAAACATTTCGAGTTCATTCCGCAAAGAAATGAAGTCTATTTATGAAAAAAAGGTAAAAATGGGTATTTGTTTATAAAAATTGTTTACATAATAAACAGATTTTGTGACTCTGAAAAATATGATAGCAAGGAGTCCGTGGAAAGACATTTCTAGTTCATTCCACAAAAAAATTAGGCCTATTCATGAAAAAATTGTCAAAATTTGCATTTGTTTATAAAAATTGTTCACATAATTAACAATTTTTGTAATTGTGAAAAATATAGCAGCAAGGAGACTGTGGCAAATCATTTCGAGTTGATTGCGCAGAAAAAAATGAAGCCTTTTCATGAAAATTTTCTTAAAGTGTGCATTTGTTTATAAAAATTATTTAAATAATTATTGTTGGAGTCTCATCAGTAACGATCCGATCAAAAAATATGTTAGTTCAAGCAAACGTCGAACATTTTAATATGGATAAATGAAGATCTGATGCCCAGTATAGCATTTAGTACAAGTTTTCGGAAATTGAAAAGAAGGGTACACATTTTTCAAGATTTTTCAGAAACGGATAATCCGAATTTAAATTTTTTTCCAGATAATTATTCTTCATGAAAAAACAAACACATCGACGTATTGTTTATCAAAAAGAGTAAATGTGTCCTGAATTACAGAGCACTGAAATTTCAGTACATTTTTAGCACTTTTTTTTAGTTTTTTGAGAATATCTCAAAAACCGTTATAGATATCGTTAAAGTAAGACGATATTCGTAAACTGCGTTAAAGAACGCATCAAAATGACCTGCGTTCAGGGTAGAAAAAAATTTTCACTCTTCAAAGAAATTGTTAAACAATTTTAATTAACAATTTTAATTGCAAATATTTATTAAACTAGACGTGATAGCAACAAACGGAAGCGAGATTCGTGTTCATCATTGAAAAGTACTAGGGAAATGATACGTCGCATTCAGCGAGGACATAGGTCATTTTCGTGGATCAGTGTAATTATTATCAGACAAATAATTTTGACTCTAATTGTTTCTGAAAAATGTATTGCTGGCTCTTCCAAAATGCATTGAAATTAATTTAGGTTCTTTTCTTCCTGCTTCTTTAAATATTCCATTTATTAATATTTATTTACTCCCCTGGTATTTTTAATTAAAAAAGGCCCCCTTTTTCAAAAATATATCCCCCTATTTCCCCTAAAATTGAACTACTCAACTGCTGTGATCCCTGTAAATGTACCAAGATGATCATGTGACTAATTAAAGACATGAAAATGACAACTCGTTAAAGACCATTTTAAGTTGGATCCCCCAAGTAATAGTTAAAATAACCTAATTTAGGGGTCAATTTCAAATGGTTTTGACCGAGTTGGCATTCTCATGTCTTTAATTATTTTTATCAAGATTATTCCTAGTCAGTCCATTTTATTTCGCCTAAGTCGATTGCAATCTATTTTTAAAAATTATTTCATTTTTATATCTAAAAAGTTTGATAATGAAATTGCAAGGGTTAACAAAATATATAAATGCATTATAAGTGCATTTATTTATAACTTATTATTATAAGTGCATTATAAAACGGAGAAGAAATCGAAATCTATAATGTAAAATTTAATTTAATCAAGTCTGACGTATTCCCAGTGTTTATATTTATATTTTATCTAAGCAAAAGTAACTTTATTGTCAAATAACAGAAAAATATTGTAGTTTTGCAACAGGTAAAAAATTACACAGCCAAACAAAAAAAATTCTGGTATTTTTGACGGGACACAGGTGTTCCTATGTATTTTGAGACGCTGAATCCGAATCTGAGGTCAAAATAGCACCTTTCACGATTGGTTTTCGACATAACTTTAAAAAATCGTATTTTTGAGTATATGATGGTGAAACATGGTTTTATTAAAGATTTCAAACTGCGGAATTCATATATAGTATCAGTTCAGTAATATAACTAGAAAATCGGGAACATAACCTTAAAACAAAATTGTTTGAGCGGTGCTACAGCTTCATTCTCACACCCTAACATCCCCCTTTAGGGCAGCGCGCCTTCGCTGGCTTCGTTACTGACTGGACTGGAAGGTGAATCATTCTAGACATCTCTTTTCAGAGCAGTTGTTATCACTTCCAGTACCTAGTGCAGTAGCAGGTAATGACACTTAATAGTTACACTGATCGCTGGATTATGGGCCGGGCTCGGGGGTAGACGGTTCTTAATTCAATGCTATTAAAATCCAGTTTGATCCGGATTTAAAACAACGAGCGAGCAGTCTTATGTCAACATTCAAGACCGCGTATATAGTCTCTGAACGTACAAAAGTAAAATGCGCAGAGAGTCGCGATGTAAACAACTTCTGGTGGCCCTGACTGTTCGAGCAATGTAGGCCGGTTAAGGGACGCTTGGGGGGGGGGGAGACAGAATCAGTGAAGCATGAAAGACCATGAAGCCGGCCCGAAATCCAGTGGCCCATAATCCAGCGATGAGTGTAAATGAATTCAATGGATGCAAATGAATGGACACTCCAGTCCAAAGATTTATGATTGAATCATAACACAAGAGGCTCAGAACTCATAGTTCAGAAGAAACGCAGTAAGCTTACTTACGATAAATATGGTGAGAAAGACTTCTCTAAGAGAAGATTGTTGTAATACAGTATGTTCTTGGAATAATATAACAGATTTGTTCGTTACTGTGCAGATTTGACTTAAAAACTGGGTTCTGCGACTCAAAATCCATAAAAATGCAATGCTGGCTGTTGCGGTTGTAAGAATTTTTTTGAGGTTATGTCATAGAATTCTCAGTTACATAACTAATCTGGCTCTATTTTTGGAATCAGCAGCTGGAATCCCGTTAAAAAAACACGTTTTTCCATCATATACTCCAAAATACGGTTTTTTGAGGTTATGTCGAAAACCAATCGTGAAAGATGCTATTTTTACCCCAGAATTTCGGATTCAGCGTCTAAAAATACATAGGAATACATGTGTCTCGTCAAAAGTACCAGACTTTTTTTTGTGGTTGTGTTATCGTTCTTCAAATACACAAATTTTCACTTCAAAGTTCGATACTTGGAGGTTTTCCTTATTTTCGGAGATTAATGTCTCTTAGGCAGAAAAATTAAAAAATATAGGATTTACAGGGTATTTAAATCAGTTCTTGATCTAATTACCCTGTAAATTTCGTGTTTACCCCGTACTTTTTTCTCAAAAGTAACGATTTTGAAAATTGTTAAGAAAATCACTATTTCGAGGTTTAGTTCTAAGTTGAAGTTGGATTTCGTGATATGGCAGCGATAAATTTGAATTCTAAAATATTTTGTTTATTCTATTTTCTTTGCAGAAAATTACAAATAATAAATTTTTCAGCTTAAATAACGCATTTGAAAATGTTTAAAAACGGTCATTTTTTACCTGTTGCAAAAATACAATATTTTTTTGTTATTTGACAATAAAACTACTTTGGCTCAGATAAAATATAAACATAAACACTGGTAAATACGTCAGACTGGATTAAATTAAATTTTGCACTATAGATTTTGATTTGTTCTCGGTTTTATAATGCACATAAATGTGACATTTTTCTTAACCACCACTTTCATCAGCAAATTTTTAGATAAAAAGTGAAATGCTTTAATAAATTCACACATTCTTTTTAAAATAAGTCCCAAAAACCTTTCTAATTATTATACTTAAGTATCGCAATTTTTTAAAAAGCGATCGTAACCGACTTAGGCGAAATAAAATAGACTGACCTCATAATCTAATAACTAAAATTTTTTTGCTGTACCAAAAAGACGTAAAGGAAAGCACGAACGTCTCTTTGGAACAAAAATCCCAATTCACTTATTATTTTATGCATAATCTTGCTTTAAAAAATGTCTCCGAAGGATGGATTGCATCTCACATCAGTATATGAGTGTTTTATCGAGGAAACTAATATGAAATGTGCTTGTGTTTGTGCAGTTTGAGCCATATTACACAGGGGCAACTGCTACTGGAGCTCAGTACATGTACGCACCCAGCAACTCTCAAAACACAACGACTGGTAGTGGCAGTGGTTCAGGAACAAATAGCAATGGCACAGGTGCAACTAGTCCATCAGCAGGTCCACCACCTCTTCCATCTCTGCCTCCACCACCTCCGACCCATTTTTATGCACCCGCTGCACCACATCATCATGCACCAGTGCCTGCGGGTCCACCAGCGCCTCAAATGGATCATCTCTATTACTCATTTGCTGGACATCATCCTCCACCACCTCATGCACAGATCGGTCTGGGTGATCAGCAGTTGCTTCTTTACACAACTGATGCGCCGTGCCAACAACAGACAACTGAGAGTCAAGGCAGTCAACAGGAGGTAAGACCTCTACAATTTCAAGTAGCTTAACCAGGGTGTCTAGCGTACTGGAAATCCTTGAAAACCTGGAAAAGTCCTTGAATTTCACTCATAGTCCTGAAATTTTTATCGCTCTAAATTTGAATGAGTAGTTTTCTTCAAATGACAGGCTTGCTACATCAGGTCAGAGAATTCTGGAAAGTCAGGGAATTCTGGAAAGTCGGGGAATTTAAAAATGCTCAGGGTAAATCAAGGAAAGTCAGGGAAAACCTTCAAAGAGTCAGGGAATTTTTGTGATTCAACAAATTATAATTATATCTCAATAGTTATAATTATAATTTAACAATTGTTATCATTATATAATTATAATATTACAAAATCATGGATCACAGTCAATCTCCTAAAATCACTTTTTTTTATAGTTTCATTCCTTTTTCTCTCTTTTTTTCCTTTTTATATTTAAATTCCCGAATAATTTTCCAAGAATTAGGAGAAATAGAAACTTGTGACATTCAAAACCTCTTTTAATGTTTTCTTAAATATCCCATAATTTCCAAATTTTCAAAATTTACGAAAGTCTCTTAAAATCTCTTAAAGTTCTCCAGAGTCTTTAGCCCTTAAAGGACACACATCCAAATAATTCCATGAAGGATACATGGGGTCTCACTGGACCCACCAACTTAAAATAGCTGTCAGATCAAAAGTAAACGATATTTTTGGCTGAAAAAATCATGAGTGATGTTGAAACAGTACAAAAACAGGAATAAAATATTTCCAAAGCCTCAGTGATAACTTAACTACACTCAGTGCGCGTAATAAGACCGGGCGTAATAGGGCCGGCTTCAAGGTTCTTCACACTCGACTGCTTCTCTCTGCGCATTTACTTTTGTACGTTCAGAGACTATATATGCGGTCCTGAATTTTGACATGAGTGCTCGCTTGTCGTTTTAAATCCGGTTCAAACTGGATTTTTATCGTACCCATTATAGTGCCGTCTACCCTCGAGGTCGGCCTTATTACGAGCGATGAGTGTATTTGAAAAAAATAGTTGAAAAGAAAAACGTAGAAAATCGAATTTTTTACGAAAAAATTCTTAACTTCATTAATTTTTAGTATTTCGTAATAAAAGTTTCTGGCCTTCTACAGATGCCGCACTTTGCATAAAAAATTAGTCTAATATGGAGCATTGAAAAAAGATATTTATTTTCAAGTATGAATGCGGTAATTTTCGTGAAAAATTAGGTAGGTGGATCGCAATGATTATGCTTATTAATGTGCATAATAATTATGGTTACAATTTTTATTATGAAAGAAAATCCTTCCGTGGGGTCACAGTGACCCCAAGTGTCCTTTAAGGGTTAAAATTGATTTAAAATACTTGGAAATTCTCCAAAATATTTGAGATCGTTCTAGAATCTTCTGGGTTCTCCTACAATAATATCAAAAAAATTTTCAATATTCTACAACATATATTTAGACTCTTCCAGAATCTTCTAAAAACTTTCTGAATACTTCCGAAACCTTCTAGAATTTTCTACAGAATCTTTTAGAATCCTCCAAAGTCTACAAAAGATTACCGAAATTCTCTCAAATTCTTTAGAATCTTCAAAACTTACCTGAAATCTCTAAAAATTTTCCAAAATATTCTAGATTGTTTTAAAATCTACAATCATTTAGATTTTTCTGAATTCTTCCATAATCTTTTCGAACTTTCTGGATTATAAATCAATAATTTTATTTATCTATAATAATCTTATAAAACCTTAAAGAATTCGTAATACAATGTTAAAGAATTCTGAAAAATTCTTTAATATTTCACAAAATGTACTAGAATGTTCCAGAATCTTTCAAAATCGTCTAAAATCTTCTGAACTCTTTCATGATCTTCTAAAATCTAGAATCATCAAGAATATTCTGAAATGTACCTGAAGTTTTGAACGTTCAAATGAACGAACTTTTCTTCTTGACTCAAATTTATCTGGAAATATCGTTCAATCTAGAAAATAAAAAGAAATATCATAAGCTTCTTTATCATTACATTAGTTTCTATATTAATAAACAAATATTTCAAAATAAATTTGAGTTTAAAACGAAATCAAGTAAAGAATTTGTTCATTTGAACTTTCAGAACTTCAAGTACATTATTCTGAAAGGTATTAGAATTTCCAAAATTCTGCAGAAACCTTTAGAATCCTCTCAAAAGACTAATAATCTTGAAGAATCTTCTAGACTGTTTTCAGAATCTTCCTAAAATTCTGTAGACTTTTTGAGTCTTTAAAAAAAAAGTTTGGAAGAGACTAGAAGATTTTAGAATTCTATGGATGATTTTGTAAGAATCAGGAAAACACTCAGAAATTTAGATTGTAGAGAATTTTTTGGAATTTCAAAAGATTAAATGAATATACAAGTTCATGGAAAACTAAAAATTCTTCTTGCAGATTTTAAAAGTTTGTTGAAAAGTTCAAAAGTCATGAAGGATTTTAAAAAATTCTAGAACATTCCAAAGATTCTGAAAGTTTAGAAATTAAAGGAGTATTTTATTAGATTCTAGACAGAAACCTAAGTTTTCTTCAAATGACAGGCTTGCCACATCAAGTCCGAGAATTCTGGAAAGTCAGGGAATTTAAAAATGGTCAGGGAAAATTAGGGAAAGTCAGGGAAAACCTTCAAAGAGTCAGGGAATTTTTGTGATTCCACAAATTATCGTTATATATCAATAGTTATAATTATAATTTAACAATTGTTATAATTATGTAATTATAATATTACAAAATTAGGGAACACAATCAGTTCCTTATTCCCCTTTTTCCCCCTTTCCCCTTTTATTCTGCAAATTTCCTAAAATCACTTTTTTTATAGTTCCATTCCTTCTTTCTCCCTTTTTCCCTTTTTATATTCAAATGTCCGAATAATTTTTTAAGAATTAGGAGAATTAGAAATTTTTGAAATTCAAAAACTCTTTTAAATAACTCATAATTTCCAAATTTTCAAAATCTAAGAAAGTCTTCTGAAATCTCTTAAAGTTCTCTAGAATTTTTAAAATTGATTTAAAATCCTTGAAAATTCTCCAAAATATTTGAGATTATTCTAGAATCTTCTGGGTTCTCCTACAATAATCTTATAAAATAATATCCCAAAATTATTGATATTCTAGAACATATATTTAGATTTTCCAGAATCTTCTAAAATTTTGTGAATACTTTCGTAATCTTCTAGAATTTTTTACAAAATCTTTTAGAATCCTCCAAAGTCTACAAAAGATTACCGAAATTCTCACAAATTCTTTAAAATCTTCAAACCTTATCTGAAATCTGTAAAAATTCTTGAAAATATTCTAGACTGTTTTAAAATCTACAATCATTTAGATTCTTCTGATTTTTTCCATAATCTTTTAGAACCCTCTGGATTCTAAATAAATAATTTTATTTATCTATAATAATCTTATAAAATCTTAAAGAATTCTGAAAAATTCCTTAATATTCTACAAAATATACTAGATTGTTCCAAAATCTTCTAAAATCGTCTAAAATTTTCTGAACTGTTTTGTGACCTTCTAAAGTCTTCTAGAATCGTCAAGAATATTCTGAAATGTACCTGAAGTTTTGAACGTTCAAATGAATGAACTTTTTTTGTAACTCTTGATCTTCAAATATCGTTCAGTCTAGAAAATAAAGAGAAATATCGTGAGCTTATTTATCATTACATTAGTTTCTATATTAATAAACCAACATTTCAGAACAAATTTGAGTTTAAAACGAAATCAAATAAAGAATTCGTTTATTTGAACTTTTGTAGCAACCCGGAATGAAATCAGGAGAAGTCGTTTATCAATTGCTTTTGTAAGTTTTTGTAGAAAACTACATATGCACTTAGTAGGGCTTACTAATAAATTCATTTAGTTAGTTTACTAAATGAATTTGTAGTTTTTTACTGAAAAATAGTAATCTTTTCATTAAAGATTAGTAGAAACGCTTACTAAGTAATTTACTTAGTAGAAAACTACTAATTCTTTTTAGAGAGTATTTTCTTTAAAAATAATTTATTGAGCTTATACAGATAGAATACAGTTAACTAAACTCAAGAATTTCAGAAATCGTATGATATATATTTTATATGGTTCTTTTACACTCATCGCCGGATTATGGGCCGGGCTCGGAGGTAGACGGTCCTCAATTCAATGTTATTAAAATCCAGTTTGAACCGGATTTAAAGTGACGAGCGAGCAGACTTATGTCAACATTCAGGACCGCGTATATAGTCGCTGAACGTACAAAAATAAATGCGCAGAGAGACGCGATGTAAACAACTTCTGGTGGCCCTGACTGTTCGAGCGATGTAGGCCGGTCAAGGGACGCTCGGGGGGGGGGGGATCAGTGAAGCGTGAGCGACCATGAAGCCGGCCGGTAATTCAGTGGCATATAATCCAGCGATGAGTGTAGTATAAATTATTTCTATTGTACAGGTTCAAGAGAACAAGATTTTTTTCCATGAAAGTTTACAGTAATAGTTAAAAAATGATACCTGGAAAGTTTTATTATTTACCTGAAAAAGCTGAAAAAATGTATTTTTTACCTGGAAAACCTGGAAAAGTCCTGGAATTTTTTTAAGGAGAAACGCTAGACACTCTGGTTTAACTTGCTGAAATTCCCACAATAGAGTCATTTCCAAAATGTACGAATCCACTGTATGCTTTTATTTAATAAGAAATGACTTTCAAAATTGTATAGTTCGTATGTTTAGAAAGGACTCTATTCATATTAAGATTATTTTAATAATTTAACGAGAGAGGGCATCAACGAAGACTGGCATGACAGGGAAAAAATTACAGAAGAAAAATACTTTTTACACTTTTTACACATACGTTAATCGTTGTCGAGACTTCACTCATTAATTCGCTCATTGACTGAGAAGGAAATCAGTAACGAGTGTTGAGTCAGAGTTTTTTTTTTTTTAGAGAAAAAAGACTGACGCTCGCTCGTTACTGAATTTCGTTTTCTTTTAGACTACTCTTAGTTCATAGACATATGTCAACCATATTCTAAACTGAATCGTAGGACTCTCGTTCAACATCGAGCCACTCGGAGCAGCAACAAAGTGAAACGCAGGCTACTCAGCCTTCAGGGTCATCAACACCTCTGGTATCCTTGATGCCCATCAAATTCCCCATTTCCGGTCGTTACACTAATTACCATCCACTTGCTCTCCACTCCTCTAACCTTCACAGCTCTCAAAACTGCTTAAACGAAACCGACGACTCTAACTCGAACCAGATGCACTGCAGGGCTTATGTTTATCATCCGACTGTTTACATTCCTCACTCTCATGCACCACCTTATCACACATCCGGCACCACTAGTCTTCTTCCCACCCCTCCACCCTCGACGCAACAGACGTTTGACTATAACCAAAAGCAAAACTTTAGAGACTACAAAGGCATTGTCATGAATCCACAGAACAATTACGCCTCTCAAAATCCAAACTACTTGATGAGTAGTATTCACCCGACCAGTTTTTCCAAATCTCAGGGTTCTGGAAACTCTCAGTTTTACAAGTACAGTGCTGATGCCATGCATAAGTACCAGTCACTCGGTATACCCTCTTCTCGTATATCTGGATATCATTACAACAAGCGTAACTACGACCCTGCGGGCTCGTCCTCGTGCTTCTTGTCTCAAAAACCCGCCTACAACTCCGCTCAGAACGCGCACAGGTCCTCGGGTCCGACCTACAACTCGGCTTATTCCAAATCGAATTACGAATACACCAACGGTCGTAGAAGCTTTAACGATCATCACTCAGACAGTAAATATTACCCATCGGGTCGCAAGAACGCTTATCGGCCGGGTAACTCGGACTCTGACGGTCTGAAAAACGGCCAAGCCAGTGATAGTAACTTAAACTCGAATCGCGTCAATTCGCAGAGCAACGCTAACTTGCAAAACAACGCGAACTCGCAAACCGGTAACAGTACAGAGACAGGAACTACAGACAAGCCTGCGAGCCCGCCTCCGGCTCCTTATTCTCCTATGACTCGTCCTCTTCCTACTCTCTCACCACCCACCTCTCAGGTCCAGTTTTACACCCCGGCTCAAAACCGATTCCAACAACCTCCGCCAATGCCTCATCAGCAGCAGTCGAATCAACGTCGCTACGCTGCTCCGCCACCACTTCGAAGGACATCCGACAAGTACTCCAGCGCCAATTCTCAGAACTCTGTTCTCCGACAGCCTAAGTACAAAGTCAACGGCATCATCCAGACTAATAGCAAGGTATCCGACGACAGCATCGGGGGCGCCGGCGACGCTCCTTCAAGAATGCCCATCACCCCGCCAGCCACGCCACGAAATCACTCCAGCGAACCGAATCAACTGAGTGATGCGTGCCATCAAATGGCGGCTCTCAGTCTTTAAGAAAAAAAGAAAAAACGTTCGCCACTTGTTGCTTGCGGGACGTTTCGTACTCCTTATTGTGATCTCAGTCCTGCACACCGAAATCTCCCGAGACTCTAATATTGTTGTTACTGATCTTCCCGGTCGAAATCGAAAGAGTCGCTGAATTGTTGAATATTTATAGAGTAAATACGAAACGACGAGATATCAGTATAAGGCGAGATATATCGACATTTACAGATTATAAGATATACTAGGTACGAGGCACGGTATACATAAATAATATTAAAAAATATATATAAATATATATATTATGAATATATATATATTATACTGCATATATCTAATTATACATTTCAGGATCAGCTAAATTCACTTTGAGAGAAAAGTCAGATATTATCGTACATTCTAGCAGTCTGACAATGAAGCTCAGTTTAATTTCGCTCGAAGATTACGCTTTATATAAATTCTACAAAATTCTACAATCTCTATAAATTCTACAAAAGGCTGATACATTTTTTTCTATGGTATCTTACTTATTAGTGTGTGTGTGTAACAAAAAAACATTTTTTTCTAGTTCTCACCGTCAAAAATGTTTCATTTGGTGAAAACTGAATTGTCAAATTTTTAAAAAAAATTAAACTGCAGTCCAGGGATTTAAATTTTTTTGAGCTCTGGAAATTTGTAAGTCTATTTAAGAACGGCTTATAGAGTTATAGAGATCTTGAATTTGTAAGTCTATTTAAAAAGGCTTATAAAGTTATAGAGTTACAGAGTTCTGGAAATTTGTAAATCTATTTAAAAAGGCTTATAAAGTTATAGAGTTACAGAGCTCTGGAAATTTGTAAGTCTATTTAAAAAGGCTTATAGAGTTACAGAGCTCTGGAAATTTGTAAGTCTATTTAAGGACGGCTTATAGAGTTATAGATTCATAGAGCTCTGGAAATTTGTAAGTCTATTTAAGAACGGCCTATAGAGTTATAGAGCTCTGGAACTTGTAAGTCTATTTAAAAAGGCTTATAGAGTTATAGAGTTACAGAACTCTGGAAATTTGTAAGTCTATTTAAAGAGGCTTATAAAGTTATAGAGTTACAGAGCTCTGGAAATTTGTAAGTCTATTAAAGAAAGGCTTATAGAGTCGAGTTACAGGTTCACGGTATAGAAAACATATAGAGGAAAAATATCTTCACATACAGAGGAAAAAACCCGAATATCAGTGTGAGAAAAATTCTCAGGAATTTCCTGAAAGTTTCCTTGGAAATTTGGTTTCCGAAAAAATTTCGAATAAATAATTTTTCTGTCCAATTCCCGATGGTGTAATTTCCAAAGAAACTCCCAGGAGGGAAAAATGAGAAAATGGCACATTTTTTAAGTTGGCGATTTTTTGAAGTTTGTATTTTCGAACATCCAATTTTTTCACGAGTTCGATTTGAGCTCAAAATGCCGAGATTTTTTTTCAGTTACGCTTCTGTATGTATAGTTGTAACCTATGAATGTTTTAACTATACATACTTAAAGGCCGTTATTAAATAGACGCGTAAATTTCCTAGGCCCAAAAACCCAGGACCAGGTTTATAATTTTTTTTTAAACTCCCAGAAAATTTGACAAATTTCCACGTCCTATTGTTTATATTATAGAGGTTAAAAATATACTATCATACTCTTTTTTTTTATTAATAAATATTTGCAACCCAGAAACAGAAAAAACCTATTATACAGGCTAAAAATATACTATCATACTTTTTTTTTTCTTTATTGATAAATATTTGCAACCGAGAAACAGAAAAAGCCTATTATAGAGGCTAAAAATATACTGTCATACTTTTTTTTCTTTATTGATAAATATTTGCAACCCAGAAACAGAAAAAGCCTAATAGAGACTAAAAATATACTATCATACTTTTTTTTTTCTTTGTTGATAAATATTTGCAACCCAGAAACTTCTTATTGATAAATATTTGCAATCCAGAAACCGAAAAAGCCTATTATACAGGCTAAAAATATACTATCATACTTTTTTTTCCTTATTGATAAATATTTGCAACCCAGAAACAGAAAAAGCCTATTGTAGAGGCTAAAAATATACTATCATACTTTTTTTTCGTTTATTGATAAAGATTTGCAACCCAGAAACAGAAAAAGCCTAATAGAGGCTAAAAATATACTATCATACATCTCTTTTTCTTTATTAATAAATATTTGCAGCCCAGAAACAAAAAAAAAGCCTATTATGGAGGCTAAAAATATACTATCATACTTTTTTCTTTATTGATAAATATTTGCAACCCAGAAACAGAAAAAGCCTATTTTAGATGCTAAAAATATACTATCATACTTTTTTCTTTCTTTATTGATAAATATTTGCAACCCAGAAACAGAAAAAGACTAGGTGTACAGAAATTCATTTAACTTAGATAATACGTTAATGGTTTTGATCGTAAAATTTATTTTCAAAGCTAGAACCTTTGTAATGCTAAAATGTTGTACCATTTTTCAGCCTTTTGTACAAACAAATTTGACATCTAAAAAAGAAAATATACCCTAAAATGTCTTTAAAAAATGTACCCTCTAAAAATGCACCCTCGGCCTTATTTTAAAAGTTGATATCTGAAGGGAATGAATCGGTGAAGAACTAATTCAAGGGCCTTTGAAAATTTACGGTGATGCTGATAGGTGGCATTCCAGCTAACTATACACTGCGAAATCACGTCAAGTGCCAGTTGATTTTGAAGTAAAACGAATTTACTTGCAACATCAGACCGATCTTATCTTCAAAAAAGCTTCACTAAATCGGCCTAAAACAAGACGAGTCATTCCTATTATTCAGTGGGACTAAAAGTACATATTTAAAGAAAGTATATGTGTTACTTTGTCTTGTGAAATACTCTATTTATGTTTATTTAATATATGTTAAATTAAAATTAGTGTTGTAAGATAAAAAGAAGCTTTCAAGCTTTCTAAGTTTATTCTCCATTTTTCTCCACGTACATGAAGTTTTATTTTTTGTTAAGTGTGAAAAGCCACAAAATCGCACTTATTTTTTCTTCCAAAATTGAGAATTTGAGTTCCCTTGCCTATATCGTCCAAATACTCAAAAAATCTCCATTTTGCTTTTATTAAAGTGGATTTTTTTCAGTATTTGTACTGAAAAAATCTCCATTTTTATTTTATTAAAGTGAATTTTTTTTCAGTATTTTCGCAATATCTGTTCGAAATTTTGTTCCAAGATACAATCCCTTTTTCCGAATACTTCTCAACGTAATCTTCGGCCGATGATTGAGCGAGTTTCTTTGTGAGTTCGAGTATTGTATCCATAAGAAATACGTCAGTATAACGGCGATATTTGACATTATGCGTGATAGGCTCGACAAAATATGAATCTCGCGAGCAAGGCTAGAGTAGTTAGACGGATCCGTTTTACGGTAGACAGAAACAAATAACGTTGTTATTATCGTACAAATATATATGAGCGATCTGTCATGTGTTCAAAAAGGAAAAAAACAAAAAAAAAAGAACAAACAAGGGTATTAGGGAGGCAGTTTTAGAGTTGGTTTTCGTAACAGTTGCTCAAGGCACTGCCAAAACTCCCTTTTCTTTTCAAATCCCGACTGTATTTTTTCATTCGAGTACTTACAGTAGGATCGCTCACTTCGCTCGTCGTTGGAAGGGACTAAACGGTCGAATTAATTTTTTTCGTGCTTTGTTGCTCAATTTAAAAAAAAGAAAAAGTAAAACGCCTTTACCCTTTTTGTTTGATCACTCGTTTCAGGCAATGAAACGAATGATTGGTTACTCGTTTCAGGCAATGAAACGAATGATTGGTCACTTGTTTCAGGCAATGAGACGAATGATTGGTCACTCGTTTCACTCAACTGGAATTTGCTACGCAAGAACCCACAATAAAGAAGAAAAAGAACTCGTTTCATTCAGGCAATGAGACGAATGATTGGTCACTCGTTTGACTCAGGCAGTGAAACGAATGATAAATAATGGAAGATAAAAGTCAAATCGATTACGTCTACCTTCCAACGAACGAGCGTTTTGATCAGTACTGACTTATAGTTTGATTAGGCAGGCAGCAATTGCTTTCTTTTTTTCACGAACACCCGTTTTCATTTCTTTCGAAAGTTTCGCTCAATCGTAAGAGAGAGGAAGAGAAAGAAAAAAAAACAGAAAATTGAAAAAACAGAAAGCCCTGTGCCCAAACGAATAAGATAAAAATATTTAAAAAAAAAAGATAATGAATTAAAAATGTGTCGGCTGTGAGCTTCCAAGCAAATAACAATAATTAAATTATTATAATATTAAAAGATTTAACTGATAATCTACCTAATTGTTATGAACGTGGATTTCTTTTACCTATATAAGAAAAGAAAAAGGACATTTGTTATCTCATATCTCGCATATTGTAGCTTATATTATATAATAATATCTATTTAAAAAGAACAAAGAGTCGATAAGTGAGAAAGGACATTTGCAGATTACGGTGTGCGATATGACCGTAACTGAAAGACGTGACTTTGTCCGATAGACTAAAACATAGAAGGTAGATGAGTGACTTGTCAAGGCCTAGAGTATTATATTTGTGCGTTGTTACAAAGAAAAAAAAAACATTAATTTATTAAAAGAAAGAGAGACCGAGCGAACGAGAGAGAGAGTGCCTTGTATTTGTTTCAATGGTTGTATCGTTGAATATTTGTTGCGTTACGTTCCAAGAGCCTCTAATGTTGTTAACGACAAAAAGCGTTTGAAAATTGTTGTTCTAATATTTATTTATTGATTTATACGGACTTTAAGGCGTCCCAAAACGACGCCCGCGCGAGTCCCAAAATAGGCGAGAGTGAAAAAAAACAAGGCACACCGTTGCGTTGGTATCGAATATGAGATTAAGATTTATAAGATGGCAACAAAGAGACTAAGATTTAAAATGGCAAATACGAGACTAAGATTAAAATGGTAAATGCGAGACTAAGATTGAAATGTTAAATACGAGACTAAGATTGAAATGGTAAATACGAGACTAAGATTGAAATGGTAAATACGAGACTAAGATTTAAATGGCAATTACGAGACTAAGATTAAGATGCAAGTCAAATTGTAAGATTCTCAGTCATGCCATTATGGAATGGACGAACGACTCATTTCGGCACCTATTTCTATGTACGATACACGTCATTAATCCGAACAATATTTAATTGTTAATAATGTATAACTCGTATATCGACGGTATTTAGAGTGTGCACGTGCGTGTGTAAACGACGAAAGTCCGTGTGTGCGAACGCTCAAAATGTGAATAGGTGGCTGTGACTATTGTGTGCAAGTACGTGTAAAAGTTTGCACGAATTTCATTAACGAACACAAACACGAAAAAAAGCACACTCTCCAAATCTTTACGCTCCTTTATTATAATTTCTACAATTGCCTTAAATCGAAGACAAACTCTCAAAAAGTATACAACGAAATGCTTTCTTGAATTTAAGTAGGAATTGGACACAGTCAGAAAAAAAATTTTAACATCAATTAATTAGTCGGAAAAAAGTTAGTCAAAACGCATATTTCTTTAGGTTTTTAATTTTAAACAGGTTTTAAACAAATTTATTTTTAGTCGAAATTTGAAATCGTATTTCCGATCAAATAAGCCGTCCAAAGTTTCAATAAGATTTTTTTTCATTCAGAATCTTTAGACAAATTTTAGCGGGTTTTTTTCATCAAAATCTGTCTGCGGATTCCGAATGTTTAAAAAAATGTCTAATTTTTATCCGATTGAAATTTTTAGTGGCTTATTTAATCAGAAATAAAATTTTCCTTATTTCGACTTAAAAAATGGATTAAAACACTGTTTAAATTGAAAAATCTGAGGAGATAGGCGCTTTGACTGATTTTTTTTTGACTGTCTGTCCAATTCGCCATGTAAAAAAATTCCCGGCAATTTGCTGAAAAATTCCTTGCGTTTCCCTGAAAATTTTGTTCTCGACAATTTTCCGGAAATCTCCCTGAATTTTCAGGGAATTTTTTTATATGCAACGTCATTTATATAACTTCTGAGCAAAAATTATTATACATTTTTTTTGCCTCTTTCTCCTGAAATTTTTGATCCAACTAAAAATAAAAATTGAGGATTACAGATAAACTTGACACAGGATGAGAATTTTTTTATCTAACTTTTGATCCAGCTACAAATAAAAATTGAGGATTTCAGATAGACTTCGCACAGGATGAGAATTTTTTTTACGTAACTTTTGATTCAGCTACAAATAAAAATTGAGGATTACAGATCTTGACACAGGATGAGATTTTTTTTTATCTAACTTTTGATCCAGCTACAAATAAAAATTTAGGATTACAGATAGACTTGTCACAGAATGAGAATTTTTTTATCTAACTTCTAATCAAATAAAAATTTTATTATAAATATTTTTGTGAATAAGGAAGCGAACTGGTTTAGGGAGTGTTTGCGACACATGTATATTTCACACGAGAGGAAAACATATATACGTACGTCCGTGTGTATGTGAATTCGCGAGATATTAGCATAAAAACAAGCAAAATTCTGCGTTGGATTCGGTGGTCCTTTGATTTTTTTTTCAGATGAAAACTTTATTTATCGTTATAATCGTCGTAAGAAAGTGTACGCACCGAGTTTAACGTAGAACGGTACTGATAAAAGATAATATATTCACCGTAAGGTATATAAAAGAAAAAATCTAAGCTAGAAGCTAGTATTGTAGGTAGCAAAGCATCGATAGGATGATAAATGTGTTGTACGCGTACGAAGACAGACGCGTTTGAGTTTGTGGACTGCCAAGTACTTGCTTTAAGAAAAAAGCAGACGGCAAGTGTTTGCCTCGAGCGTCTTTTTGATTTCGCTTTCAAATTGAAATCTATTAAGTTTAAAACGAGACTGACTGAAAAGTAGACAAAGAATCATTCGGTGCTTTTTTTTTTGTAGTCACTAAATCTTAAGATTTTTTTGTCTGTAGAGTGGAGTTCTTTTGAAATTAGAAAATTAGCTGTGATGCTAGAAGATTAACTTTGTGTATGAAAAAAAACCTGATTATTTTTTCAGCTGGTAGGCATCCATCTTAAAATCATAGTTTTTGTGATCACTCTGAATAGAAGCTTATATAGTGTACCTGACAATGAACCTGATGAATTAATTTTTTTAGTAGTTAGAACTCTATGATCAGTTTTTTTTTATTGCACCGCTTTAGTAAAAAGTAAGAGCATGTTTCTTAAGGATTAAAATCCATGGGAAGTACCTCGCACGATCCACAAGCTGAGCCCTTATAAAACAACAGAAAATTTATGTACCAATATAACATAAAAGTATACACAAAATAACACGTAGGTTGTTATTGCGGGATTAATTTACGATAATAAAAGTACATGATATTGTAAGAGATACATATTATATTTAAAAAGTCTATTATATATTATAATTATAACAATAAAAAGAATAAAGACGACTATGCATGAACATAGCTGGCAAAAAATAGTGAAGCAAGAGATATAGCGTCAATAAAATGTACATCTCTATCATAAGTGAAAGAATAATAAAACTTCATGCAACGTGAAACCTACTTAATTTTTAGTCTCATATCTCTTTTACCTATCTATAATAATAATAATAGTAATAATAACAATAATAACAAAGAAAATGCACCGAGATCTAACTCGGTGAAAGTGCCCAGATTCGGGGTACTGCCTTGATAATAAACACGGGTGTGGCACAATGGGCTTTTTAAAAGCCTGAGCGTCACAAAGTAGGGCAAAAAAAGCGTCTGTGGACAGATAAATTTTCAGACTAAATTACTCATCTGATTTGGACTTTTTTTTAAAAATTAAAGTATATTAAATTCCGCATCGTTACAATGGAGGACATTTTAAAAAAATTTTCTCAAAATTTTTTTATTTTATCGAAAATGGTCCACCACGAGGCAAAAAATCATTAAAAATGATGTCCAGCAGTATTAATTTCATTAAACAAAAATTTCAATTGTTATAAACAGATTAGTGAACAAAAGTTCACTAATAATAGTGTAATAAACAAATACGAAATTAAGGCATTTTTAATTAGATAGAATTAGCTTTTTCAGCAGAATTAGATATAAATATTTTATCAATGACCTTCTGCTGCGATAATTTGCACTGCAACAACAATCGTGTATTATTTAAGCAAATTTAATAAACAACTGCATTATTTAGCAATTTTTGTGTAGATTTGCTTCGTTTTTTTCAGCAGAATCAATAACTAGTGTTGCCAGTGTGTCTTGCTGTTTTACTTTACACTTAGACATCAACTGTTTCTTGTTCAAACAAATTTAGTTAACAAATCAATTATTGGATTATTTTTCAATGTAGAAATTTTGTTTTTTTCAGTAGAATCAACTACAAACATCTCAGAGATAGTCTACTGCTATGATGATTCGCAGTTAAACAATAATTGTACATTATTTAAACAAATTTAATTAAAAAATGCATTGCTTGGCAGCTTTTTAATAAATTAGCATCGTTACAACGGAAGCCAGTTTTGAAACATTTTGTCAAAAATTTTTCATTTGATAAACAAAATGAAAAAAAACTTTTGGACTTGTCAAGACTGCTGTATAGTCAAAAAAATTTTATTTTACCGAAAATGGTCCACGTCAAAGCAAAAACTCATTAAAAGTGCTGTCCAGCAGTATTAATTTAATAAAACAAAAATTTCAATTGTTATAAACAAATTAGTGTACAAAAGTTATATCTTCTTTATTTGTCACATTTAAACACTAAACGAATAATTTCAAGAGAAAATAGAAATAAAATAATGCTAACTTAAAATTACAAGACGTTAAATATCAATTCCTAATTTTTTATAACAATTTAATAAGCAAATACGAAATTAAGACATTTTTAATTTGATAGATTTAGCTTTTTCAGCCAACAGAATCAAATATTTCACCAATGACCTTCTGCTGTGATAGTTTGCACTGCAACAAAAATCGTGTATTATTTAACAAATTTAATAAACAAATGTATTATTTGGCCGTTTTTGAGTAGATAAGCTTCGTTTTTTTCAGCAAAATCAATAACTGGTATGTTGCCAATGTATCTTGTTGTTTTACTTTACACTTAGGCATCAATTGCTTATTGTTTCAACAAATTTAGTTAACAAATTAATTATTCGAGCATTTTTCAATGTAAAAATTTTGTTTTTCAGCAGAATCAACTAAAAACATCTCAGAGATAGTCTATTGCTTTCATGATTCGCAGTTAAACAATAATTGTATATTATTTACACAAATTTAATAAACATATGCATTGCTTGGCTGCTTTTACATAAATTAGCATCCTTATAACGCAGAACATTTTTGAAAAATTTGCTCAAAAATTTTTTATTTAATAAATAAAAAGAAAAAAAAATTCTTTGACATGTCAAAACTGCTATTTAGTCAACAAAATTTTTATTTTATTGAAAATGGTCCAAGTCTAGGCAAAAACTCACTAAAAACGATGATCAGCAGTATTAATTTAATAAAACAAAAATTTAAATATGAAAATGGAAATAAAATAATGTTAATTTAAAATTTGAAGACGTTAAATATCAATTCCTAATAACAATTCCTTTATAACAATTTAATAAACAAATACGAAATTAAGGCATTTTTAATTTGATAGATTTAGCTTCTTCAGCAGAATTAACTATAAATATTTTACCAATGACCTTCTGCTATGATAGTTGGCACTGCAACAACAATCGTGTATTATTTTTAAAAAATTATTAAAGAAATGCATTATTTGGCCATTTTTAAGTAGGTAAGCTTCGATTTTTTCAGCAGAATCAATAACTGGTATGTTGCCAATATGTCTGTTGTTTTACTTTACACTTAGGCATCAATTGTTTATTGTTTAAATAAATTTAGTTGACAAATTAATTATTTGAAAATTGTTCAATATCAAAATTTTGTTTTTTCAGCAGAATCAACTAAAAACTATTTCTTATTTAATAAACAAAATGAAAAAAAAAATTTTTGACATGTCAAGACTGCTATTTAGTCAAGAAATTTTTTATTTTATTGAGAATGGTCCACGTCGAGACAAAAACTCATTAAAAGTGATGTCCAGCAGTATCAAATTAATAAAATAAAAATTTCAATTGTTATAAACAAATTAGTGAACAAAAGTTATATCTTCTTTATTTGCTACATTTAAATGCACTAAATAAAACCAATATTTTCAGGAGAAAATGGAAATAAAATAATGTTAACTTAAATTTAGAAGACGTTAAACAACAATTCTTAATTGTTTATAACAATTTAATAAACATATTCGAAATTAGGGCACTTTTAATTTGATAGATTTAGCTTCTTCAGCAGAATTAACTATAAATATTTCACCAATGACCTTCTACTGTGATAGTTTGTACTGCAAGATCAATCGTGTATTATTTAAACAAATTTAATAAACAAATGCATTATTTGGTTTTTTAGTAGAAAAGCTTCGTTTTTTCAGCAGAATCAATAATTAGTATGTTGCCAATGTGTCCTGCTGTTTTACTTTACACTTAGGCATCACTTATTGTTTAAACAAATTTAGTTAACAAATTTATTATTTGAGCATTTTTCAGTATAGGAATTTTGTTTTTATAGCAGAATCAACTACCAACATCTCAGAGATAGTCTATTGTTATGATGATTCGCAGTTAAACAATAATTGTATTAAAAAACGAATTTTATCTATTGAAAAATTGCCAAACAATACATTTATTTATTAAATTTGCTTAAACAATATACAATTATTATGTAACTGCAAATTGTCATTGCAAAAGGCCATTGGTGACATATTTTTAGTTGATTCTGCTAAAAAAATCTGCCCGGCCCCCTTGAGGGGCGCGGGCCGATTCTCATCGCGTGCGGCACGCTAGTTTAAGCGTGTTTCCGGGCTCGCGGAATATTCGTCGTTCTATGCGCAGAGTCAAGTTTATTCGTCATGATTTACTTTTATTGCCGAAAGTAAATTTTGTAATTTTATGAATATGAACTTAACAGTGAGTCATATACATCTAACTACCGACTGTTTTTTATTTATATTTGACAGGTTTATTGAGAGAGAAATACAAATATTACGCTGAAATTATGGTAAATAATAAATAATATTTTGAGGCATCAATGTCTGGTGTGTTTTATATTTTTATATCGAAAAAAATTATTTTTGAAATTTTTTTCAAAATAAAAACTGAAACGCACCCGACATTGATACTTCAATATATTCTTTATTTTCCGAAATTTCAGCATGATACTTGAATTTATCTCTTATTAAAATAAGTTTGAGGCGATTATGCTTGCGACTTAGTAACATTTTATTGATTCTTTAGAAATTAAATCATGTTTAATTTTCTCAAAGCGCTCAACTTTTAAAGAGATTGTTAACTTTTTTTTTGATTTTAAGTTCAGAGGGCAATCAACTTACTTAAGGTTCTATCGACCTTAAGGAACACATTCTCATCACGATTCTCGCGCTTCGCGCTCGATTCTTTCACGGATTTCTAAAATTGTCTAATCCATTACGTAATCACAGTGACTTATTATTTTCCAAAAATCTTAAAAAAGGAACAAAATTTTACAGACGTTTTCCAGGCGAGCATTTGCTCAGGTACACACCTATACAGAAATTTTTGATTTAGCCCTTTGACGTAAAAAGCTAAACCAGACACAGTCCCAGTAAAAAAAAATTGGAATTAAATAAAATAATTAAATTAAATTAAATAATTCTTCCAAATTAAAAATTTGGAAGATGGAGCTGCAATATTCCATCCCTTAGATCAAGCCCAGCCCGAATTATCCCGATGATTTGCGCTTTCACACGCATTTTCAAATTCCAAG
>JBAGKK010000247.1:786281-803695 GCA_037177015.1 Euceroptres primus
TCAGAATTTAATGCACTTTAATTTTAAAAAAAAATTAAAAATCGGACCAAAATTGAAGGCTCTGGACATTTTTGAACAAAAAAAGTGCATTTCCTCCCAATGTGCATCTTAAAATACCGGGTTGCCTAAGACGGGAAAAATACATATTTTTTTCAACATCGAAATTTATTGCCTTTTAAAAACTTTTTTAACTTTTAAGCATATGAACTTTGTAAAGCTTCGATTACAGCTTGTAAAGCTGTAATCGCTTTTACTTCTGCAGTTCCTTAAAATCGAAAATTTTTGGAAAATATAGAAGAGAACTTAGGCAACTTTCCCCTATTTTGTGACTGAGAAATATTTCGTCAATTATCATTTCGCATGTAGAAAGGTCGCATCGATTCCAAACTAACACGTTAGTAAATATTGTTGATCTTTCTGCGATAATATATGTACGATATACGGCAGGGTGTAACGTTCGGCTTATGGGCGCGTAAGTCACGCGTTGAAGGATGACTTCACATTGCGTGTGTTTCCGGACAAACAACAGGCCAACCCCTGTGCAGGACGGGCGCGCCCTGCTAACTTCTCTTCACGTGAAAGTTATGTCCAAATCGATAATATATGTTTACGTGAAAGCCTTCGTCAATTTATTTAACGCCTGTTGGTCTGTAAGTCATGCCTCTTAATTGGAGACTTCGATCAGAGATGTTCACGAGCCAAAAGAGGATTGTGCCTGAAAAAAGTATTTTGGTTTCATCATTCCCCCTCTACCTTCCAACCCCTTTTCTGCTAAAGCCCTATTACGAAATTAGCGAGTCACGAAATAGCCCAAAAATAAAAAAGATAATATCGCAACTATGTTTTCCAGTTGTAAATAAATTTAAAAATACTTTTTTAATTAAATTCCCATCATATGAGAAAAGTATTGCTTTTTTATAGGTAAATTTTACTGTAAGAAAATACATACAATTGAAATTGTTATTTTTCTATAAATGTCTAATTTGTTTCTTTATTTTGGTGTTTGGAGTTGAAATGTTAAAAACCTTTTAATTTGATACAAGCATCTTTTTCGCTTGAAAGAAGAGAGGAGAAAGATTAGAGTAAAGGTATCGATGTCGCTGGCCTTTAGTGCCCCTTTGTATCATGGGTCGGTCGCCCCATTGGATTAGAAGACCCCATAGAGGGAAAAATGTAATATAAAAGGCTTATGGGCTAAGCTGTTAATATGTTGTACGACGACCGAGAAACTATGTATATATTACTATAATGTACAAACATATGTCCTTATAATCTTACACCATCTAAAAATGGGTGCTGTGGCTAACTTATTGACCTTTTCCTTATTTGAATTTTGACTCTTGCATTGTGCCAGTTTTTAATTTAGTTTCTGTATTCTGGGTTAAATTTCATTGCAACATACAACTATTGTATATTCTAATACTTAAAACTAAAATATGAATTAAGAATGCACATGTTTTGAATAATATAAGCAATTATTATTTAATTTAAATAAATATTTATTCATTGTCATAAATAGATATGACAATAATTTGGTTATTTCGTATTAATGACAGAATATTATAACAACATTTTATTTTAAATTCAATACCCCAATAACTTTAATGATGCCGTAATTGTCTTTAAAAATATTTTTTATTTAAAGTTTCCTTTTATCAATCATCTTAAAAATAAAACGTAGAAATGTAATTTTCTTTTACTTAAAACTAATTTTTAATAACTGGTCTGAATTAGGCTAAAAGCTTTTTTTAATTATCCTAGTTTTAATATATGCGAAAGTTACTAGAGTCAATTATTATTAGTTATATTTGGACTTAAATGATGTCAATGAGTTACAATCATCTAAAAAATAAAACGTAGAAATGTAATTTTCTTTTACTTAAAACTAATTTTTAATAACTGATCTGAATTAGACTAAAAGCTTTTTTTTAATTATCCTAATTTTAATAGATGCGAAAGTTATTAGAGTGAATTATTATTAGTTATATTTATTGGATTTAAAACGCACGAATTCTACAAAGATAGTTTGATATTTTTTTAATAATGGTAATAGCCGATTACGTGAATAATGTCTTATTAATTTTAGATATGCTTTTCAGAAACTCATTTATTTGTTTACAATTCACGGTGCACCAGAGCAAAATAAAAAGTACTCGCTTCCACTAGCAATTCAATATCTTTTTCCCCTTTCATTCTTGCTCCTTGCTCTTGGTAGCGTATAAATATATTCCATATTACTGTAACTTCTCTTCCGTTCCATTTATTTCCAATTTTGATATCTTCTTTATTATCTTTTTATATTTTGTTAATAATTTTATTCTTAAGACTTGTGTTGCAGAATATACATATACAAAAATCTAACTTAGTGTTGTCATAGTAGTGATGTAAAATATTCAAGGAGAATATTAGAATATTAGAATTTTTTATATATTAGAATACCTCTTATGCTATACATACATCGTACAACCACATTCTAATTAATTCTCTACAATAAATGAAAGCTACGTGAAATTTCATCTTACGAAAATCGAGCATTCGTGAAATTCAAATTTCACTGAATGCTCCAAAGAATTCAAAGAATCTGTCTATGTACGACATTTGATGGTTTTAATTAAATTATTAAAATACAGGGATCACAGTCAGAACCTTATTCCCTTTTTCCCGCCTATTCCCCCTTTCCTCTCTTTCCCCCTATTTTTCTCAAAATCCCCTAAAATCCCTTAAATTGAGATATTTCGTCCTTTTTCCCCTTTTTTCAAAGCTTTTCAAGTTCTTTTTTTTCTAGAATTATCATAAATAGAAATTTATTACATTTAAAAATGGTGATTGCTGACAACTATCATTAATTTTTTTATCATTTAAAAATAAAGTTCTGAATATTGTTTGAAAATTTTTTATTGCTATTTAAAAAACTATTAATTTACTTTATTTGCAATGTTCTATTCGCTCATTATTTCATCATACTCGGATTTAAAATACGTTTCAACTACTTTTTTAAAAAAAACAAATTCATTTCTGTGTTATAAAAGTGAAGTTTTCAAAGCTATTATTAAAAAATTAATTCTCTCTCTTAAAAAATTTGATTCTTTTTCCAGTTAGGAAGAAAATATCTCATAGTTAGTTAAGGATGCTTGACCCTTCTAATGATCGGTTTATAAGAGCAGGAGAAAAAGAACCAAAATTAATTTCAATGCATTTTGGAAGCGGCAGTAATACATTTCTTAGGAAAAATTTGTTTGTGTCAATATTATTTATTTAATAATCATTATTTCACATTTTATGTTTTTTTATTCTTACTAAACATTCGTAATTTTCATCCAATTTGAATGAACAATAACAATAGCTCATTTTGTTCATTGGAACATTTTCTACATTTTTTTTCGTCAAATCTTATTAAAAATAATATTCATTTAGATTGTACTGTACTGTAAATAATTATATAGATTGTACAAATTTGTTTATTTAATAAATTATAAACAAATTATTTTTAATTAAATTCAACGCATAGAATTGAGCCAGGGAAAACCAAACGGTTCACTTTTTGGCGAAATTGAGTTATCGACACCGCCTTCTTTTTTATTATTTTTTACACCTATTTTAGAGAATAAAATTAAGTTTTGCTAAGTATTTACTCCTAAATTAGCTATTTAAAAGTGTTGTAATATTTTGGAAAATCAGAAAACTTAAATTAAAGTGTAAGTATTCAATTGTTTCAATTGTTTTTTTTTCAATTTCATGTTCGATATCTAACCTTTTGACAAATAGAAAATTGAAAAAGAAAATAATTAAAATTAAAATTAAAAATAATGTTTCGATCTTGATTTGTTGCTATTTCATGCTATTAGGTATAATGAATAAAAACATTCATTTTAAGTAATTTCTTGAGCATTTGTTTTCTTTTTTTACATGTAATTCCAGGGAAAGTAAAACAGTCCTGAATCCACCGGAATTTTCATTGAATTATAAAATTCATACGTTAGGCCATCTGTTTTTTGACGTAATGGTCTTTATATTGGTCCATCACATTACACACACATAAAAATCAGACTCAATTTGTTGTAAATTGTAGATTTGCAAAGGTTTTTCGTATTTCCTGTAAAATTAGGTTACATGGACTTAAGACCGTTTGGTTTTCCCTGGCTCAACTGTAGAGAGTATTCATTGTCAAAATAAGATTGGATAAAAATTACAAATGTTTAATAAGATTAAAGAAAAAGCACAAAATGCTAAATAATTATTATTAGACAAAATAAGATTAGATAAAAATTACGAATGTTTAATAAGATTAAAGAAAAAGCACAAAATGCTAAATAATTATTATTATACGAAATAAGATTGGATAAAAATTACGAATATTTAATAAGATTGAACAAAAAACACAAAATGCCAAATAATTATTATTAGACAAAATAAGGTTGGATAAAAATTACGAATGTTTAATAAGATTAATCAAAAAACACAAAATGCCAAATAAATATTATCAGACAAAATAATATTGGATAAAAATTACGAATGTTTAATAAGATTAATCAAAAAACACAAAATGCCAAATAATTACTATTAGATAAAATAAGATTGAACAAAAGTTACGAATGTTTAATAAGATTAAAGAAAAAACACAAAATGCCAAATAATTATTCTTAGACAAAATAAGATTGGATAAAAATTACGAACGTTTAATAAGATTTATCAAAAAACACAAAACGCCAAATAAATATTATCAGACAAAATAATATTGGATAAAAATTACGAATGTTTAATAAGAAAAAAATGCATTGCAATTAATTTTGGTTTTTTTCCCTGCTTTTATAAACATTCCATTTATTAATAGTTATTCAATCCCTTGGTGTTTTGAATAAAAAACATTTCCCCCTTTTTTATAAAAATCTCCTTTCTTCAAAAAAATATTCCCTAACTTCCCCTAAAATTGAACTACTCAACAGCTGTGATCCCTGAAAATACCTTTAAAATCCTTGAATTACGTCAAACTTAAGGGGGCAATAAACAATAATCAATAAACAAGTCTGTGTCAGTCATTTTAAAATTAAAAACATGGTCCACTGTGTATTTTTGCGAAGACCCCAATCGAGCAATACTTACATTGTTGCCCTATTTGCGTTTGAATTACGCCCATCGACAGGGGGGTTGGCGTGCAATAGGCCACGTGTCGGCACGTGTCTAAAAACTAATTGAGATATGAAATTTACTTGGCACCGACCTGTCAGCACCTATATTCGTCTTGCTAGTTGAAATTGGCGTGATGGTCCATACGAGTCTCACAGGTCCACTTTCTGAAAGCTGACATCACTGTACCGAGTATACACCTACCGTTTGAACCATAAGTTCATAACTTATATTGTTCCAAAATTAAACAGGAGTTCTCTACCTGAATAGAGTGACAGCACATATCCTATAATAAATATATGAGGCACTATGAGATATTCCAATCAACGCTTCATTTTTTCGTTTCTTCAGAGCAAATACGAATTTATCAATTTTAATGCTGGTATTATTAAACCCTTATTACAACTGTCACTACGAAGAAGGGTGAGTTTGAAAAACGGGAAAATTAATATCATTAGCGTGGTTAAAATCCTATTTTTATGAGACGCGATGATGCTATAAATGTCCATGTCCAGCGCTGATGCAGCAAGAGATGCTGTGTACAACGTAACAAATATTGTTGGATGCATCACATTAATTCAAGATATCTGCTTTTATTTCATAATTCGATTACCAAATGCATTAATAGGTAAAATTACTAAAAATATTGTAGATAAATAATTAGAGTTCCCACATAACACGCAATATTGCATTCACATTCCCGGAATATTTCACTGAGACATTGTGAATATTTCCAAGGAACATTATAGCAATATTTCAGGAATAACATAATGTTCGACATTTGGAATGTTTCAATGGAATATTGAGGAAATATTCTTTAGAAATGTTGTAGAAGTATTCGTCCTAAAACCACAAATATCTCTACGGAATATTACCGGAATGTTATTTAGAATGTGTCTGAAATGTTTCAATGGTATATTCCTGAAACATTGCAATGAAAGTAAATGAAATTTTTTTTTAATATTCCAAATCGTTCGGTTTAGAATATTTTGACGAATACGTTTATTCGCTCGTATGAGGTTAAATCATAAAAATCGATCGAGTACTTTTTTCTTTATTTTATTTGCATACACAATACACAATACACATACAAAATTATTATATATAATAAACGGTTACTACAAATTATTATTAATCGTCGATCATAAGCACTAAGATAAACGTATATTATACAAATTCATAGAAAATACTTTACATTATTACAATATCGGGCATTAGCTTATAAATTACGTTTTTAACCTTTTTCTGTACAGTGGCATAGACAATTATACTGCCGTCTAAAGTAAAAACATACGTAAGTGACCTTAAAGTGACCTCTTAAACCTAGCAATGGAAAGGTCGACCTAAGCGACAATGTCACTTATGTATCTTTTTACTTTGGACGGCAGTATACAAAGGTAGACTATTATATTTAAACAAAAAGATTATAAAAATTTTCCTATTCATCGCTAAATTCACTATCCTCCGATTACAAAAGTTAGCAGTACTTGAATTGCAAAAAACTCAGGAAATTACTTCTTCAATTTAAAAAAATCCTTTGATGTACACAAAAACCATTTCATCATTTGGAAGCTTCAGAAATTACTCAATTTTGAAAGTATTTCTGTGAAAAAGTAACTATTTAAAAAAATTAACTGTTTAAAAAAAATTTAATATTTTTTTATTTTATTTTATTTAAATTTTTTAAAAATTTAAAAAAGTAACCATTTAATTTTATTCTAAAGTTGCAGAAAATGGTAGAAATTATGGAATAGAAAAATGAAGATAATGTTGTCGAGGTTGGAGAAATGATAATGTTGTTCTGAAGGTTGGAGAAATCTTGCGAGTCTCACTATCATTTTAACAAATCTTTTAAAGGTTGCATACTTATCACGGATATTAAGTAATAAATGTAATTAATAGTAACATCGTTTACGTATTTTTCATTTTGAAATATGTAGTTAATTTTGTTAAGTTTTTTAAAATTGTTAAGTTTGGATGTGATTCGAAAATATAAAATGATATTTTTCATTTCAACCTCAATTGAGCTCAAGGAAAAGATTAATGAGAATTTAAGGAGACTGCGTAGTAAATCCCAGGTATATTTTTTATCTGAAGTTGATAAAAACGTTTCAAACAATTGACAATTACAATTATGCGGCATCAGATAATTTTTATCCGCCTCCCGATAAAAATTATCCGACGTCGGAAAATTGTAGTTTTTAATTGTTTGCAATGTTTTTATCCAACTTCAGATAAAAAATATATCTGGGATTTACTGTATGAGGATGTTATTTCTAATCTCTATAGAATTATTTTGAAAGAACAAGTATAAAGAAAAATAATATTTCAAATCGCAATAACTTTGAAATTTCTCTTTTGACAAAATACCACTGTAACTACAAATAATATTCATTGTTCAATTTAATTTAATAATATCATTCTCTCATTACAATCTTTTAGAGTTTCCTTCAAACAATATATGGGTGAAAATAAAAAATCGTCAATATTCACCTAATAATTTTTGTTGAAAGAAAGATTTCAAATTTGATTAAAGCTCCTTTCTACTGTCAGTATGCATCTGAGATATGACAAATAGTAGATAGCAAGATCAAGTAACGTATTTAGAATTTATTTATGGTCTTTTTTAACCTTTTTAACCAACGTGATATTTCACAGTTTCCAGCCCATAAAGTACATGAGTGGACTGTAGAGAACGAATTAAATACATATTTCAACATTTATTGTAAATCAATAAAATCGTAATTACATTAAATGATAAGTAATATAAATTTTCTGAAAAGAATCGTTTTCTATTTTCGCTAACCTATTTAAAAATTATTATTCTTTTCAAACAAAACGTCTATTCTAAATTCTACCTAAAACTTCATTCAAGATATCATAAAATGGTCGTAGGACACGGTGGCAATAAATCAATGAAAATGAATTCTTTTTTAAAGCTTACTTTTTATATCAAGTTTCCTTGATATGAATTTGTTAAAATTGCGAGTTTTTAAGAACGAATAAGTTTTTACGAACAAAATTTTCACGTATAACTTACCTTATAAAAAATGCAAAAAAACGCGGGACACGATGACACTACAAATATGTATGGTTTTCGAAATGTGGTGAAATTTGTTAATTGCTGATTTTGTTTACTTTTACATAAGTATATTGTAAAATTTACGTCAAGATTCACTTGTTTTATGGTTTAAATATCGAAAACTATTATTTTCATTAAAAAATTCGACGTAATGTGCCTCTGAACACGACGACCAAAGCTAAAATTCAAATCTGGGGACTCATGAAAAGCTATTCATTTCTTGAAATTGAAATTAATAAAACGATTATTAACTTCTTTTTTATCTTTAGGACTAATATAGAAAAGTTGTATCCCAGAAAAGCATCCAATTTTACTTTAAAAGACTGCAAAAAGGCTTTCGAACACTTATAAATATAATCGGAAACAAGGGACACGATGACATTTTCCGATATCTGAAAGATTTTACGTGTATTTTAGTAACATCTGGATAAATGTAAGCATAGGACATTGTAGAGTGGCTCGCGTACTAAAAAATTCTTATATTTAAATCAGAATATTTTTAAGAATAAGAGCGTCATTTTATCGGGACACATTTTCGTCGATTTTTTTATTTTCACCCATATCATCCTGGTAATATTTCTAAAATAAAATTAAATAGCTACGATTTACAGAAATATTTTTAAAATTGCGAAATTTCTAAAGCTGCCAAAAGATCGAAATTGATTTTATGTACATCACAGGATTTTTTAAACTGAAGAAGTAATTTCCTGAATTTTTAGGAATTCAGGTACAGCCAACCTTTGTCATCAGAAGCTATTTCTTGATGTACTCGCCAAAAAAGATAAATTTAATGATGAATCAGAAAATTTTCGAAATATTTTTGTTTAAATATAATAATCTACCTTTGTATTATTCTCTATGCCTCTTTACAAAAAATGATGAAGAACGTAATATTTTAGCTAATTGCCGATATTGCAACAATGTAAGGTACATTTCTAAAGAATATTTCCTCAACATTCCATTGAAATATTCCATAGGTTATTCCTGGGATAACCTATGGAATATCATGTTATTCCTGGGACGTTACTGCAATGTTCCTCGGGAATATTCCCAATGTCACAATGAAATATTCCGAGAATATGAATGGAATATTGTGTGCTATGTGGGATATTAATGTTTGTTCAAGCAGCTTTCTAATTATAAAGAAATAACAAATTTTAGTGTGTGAAAGTTTTTTTCATAGTGAAGATTTATATTATGATGTAAGTTATAAAGTGGTAAAACGAACTTAAGTCAACTAAATAAGACTAAATAAGACAGTTCTGGATCGGAGAATTGATAAGATTTCAACTTGCTGTCAGTTTGATTTCGGTTTTAACGGAGAAGCGAAAATTTTATACCTCTGCTCGATATAGAGGTAGTGATCCGACAGTCTACAGTTAATTTAGAGGCCATTTCCTCTGTAAATAGCCAATAAAAGCGCGACGAGCTTGCGAGGGGCTAGGAGAGGGAGACGAGTCAGGAATGGTTGGCAGCGCTTGAAAGCAGGGAGCGCAATATTATAAAATTTAATGTCTTGGTTTACGGGCTGCTGAAGCCGACTATAACCTCGCTTCGATATTTACTGGGCAATCGCTGGCAATATCGTGTTCGCACTGTCGCGCATTCGATAGAGGAGGTTTCCGATTTTGTTTCGTCAAACGTTTTATACCAGGTTGTAAAAAAAAGTTACGACATCTAAGACTTTAATAAGACTTTCTTCACTAACTTACTGTAATTTTAAATTGTAGTAGTATATTTTCTGTAAAATTTTAATAGAATGATTGAAAATTGAAGATCAGCACATTCTAGAAACTTTTGAAGCTTAAGAAATATGAAAGAGATCAGCAAAACTAGCTGTCAAGGGAATATAGGAACTTCAATCCGTCTTCAGGAAAGTAAAATATGCTGTGAAAATTTTAGAGAGTTCTGGAATCGATCTGAAAAATTATAGATGTCCTATACCAAAATGACTATCACGAGGGAATTCACTCTTTCTGAAAAATATAATAAACTTTATGAAAACTTTTCTAGAATGAAAACATGATGCAGATGTTATTGGCAATAGTGTTTGAGTTTTTATAATGTTATTGATTTTGTTTTCAGTCACAATTTTTATCGGTTTGAAAGTATATTTGAGGTATAAAAGAATATAGGTGATCTTCTTATAAACCTTTACAGTAAAAAGTTAATTGTAAAACAATTAAAAGTTATAATTTTCTATTTTTTTTTACTGTTACAGGTGCTTATCGATTTCATTTCGGTACACCTTGTTAATCTGATTAAGATACATGAAAGAAAGGTTTATTCGTATTTTATTTTTAAATTGTGTTTTATATATAGTTTTCGATCCCAATATAGTACAACCCAATGTAATTGGGTTGTACCTTGCGTTAATTACGTCATCCTTTTTGATATATTTAATATACTTGTTTTGACTACATTGCACCTACTTTGTTCTGTATCTTTTGAATTGCGTTAATTGCGTCATGCGCTGGGCTATACTTAGTATACTTGTTTTGATTACAATGCACCTACTTTGTTCTGTATCTTTTGAAATTGCCTTAATCTTGGTTCTTATGTATTCATCTTTTTCTTTGACCAATGATATTTTGTCAACAACCTGTATATGTATATTACGTCATGCGTAGCGATACACTCAGTATACCTGCTTGTTCATTTTGTATGTAATTACCTTGTTTTATATCTTGCATGTGTTTTGTACTTTTTTCATTCCGTCTGATGGACGACTTGTGTTTTCACTCGGTTTTCATATTTCCAACAATTTTATTAAAATTTATACAAGTCGGTCCAGTAGATGGAGTCAGAATTAGTTTTAAACAGTTTTTCATCATTCTACGCAATAGAAATTATATTTTATATCTCTCAATTTTACTCGATATCCAGGTAATTGTTATATTATTATCTTTGTTAATAATTTGTTTCGAAATAATTGTTACATTCTGTTTTTATATATTTTCTACAGATTTTGAGTGGTACTTGTTTTTTGTACAGTTTTTTCACATGGTTCCCACTTTTGTTACCTGAAAAGGACTGTCGATGCACAGTCGAAACGTTATATAATATGTTTCTGAAAGGGATCTCTTTCTAAACTACATATTAAATTGATGACCAGTATTCAACAACTGTATAATTATTTTACACTTTCTATAAAAGAAAGGAAGTAGATAAATTTAATACCTGACCTACGTTGTATCCTAGCTGACGATATACTTGTCTTATGTCTGAGCTATACTTATGTCTTTGAAAAATGGATTACACTACTGATTTTTAATCAATTTTATATTTATTTATATTGTATACATTTTTTTAGCCCACAAGTTATTTCGGAATCATCTTTGTTCTTTAGAAGTTCCCTTTAGGAGAATTGTATGACAATATCCCATTTATACTACTGAATGCCTGACCAGAAATTGCCTAAACTACTGATTTTATAGATTCGATTTTCTTTTTTCCTGTGTCAATTATTACTTCTAAATCCCTTCTCATTGTCATTAATTAATCTTTCTTAAAAGGAAACGTCTGACCAAAAAGTCCATATGTCACTGATTTCTTCGATTCATAATTTTTACTGCCTTGTTAATATTCTGGAGTAATTCATATTCTATACAAGTTTTTTCCTTTTTTGTAAATGATTTTTCTATTAGATTACCTACTTTAGAGAGTTGTCAGACCCAAAAGTATCTCTGATCCTGCTTGTCTGATCAAAATTGGGCTATTCTACTAATTGTACACTTTACTTCCTCTGTTTTAATAATTAATTGCAATAATTTCTGTTTTTATGTAAGATTTTATTTAATGAAATAAAGTTAGCCATCTAACTAAAAACGGCTTGCACTACTGATTTTAAATTAATTTTATATTTATTTATATTTGATATGTTTTTGCAGCTTCAAAGTTACTTCGGGATCATTTTTGTTCTTTAGAAGAAGAATTGTATGACAATAACCCATTAATACTACTGAATTTCCGACCAGAAATTGACTAAACTACTTATTTTATACATTCGACTTTCTTTTTTCCTGTGTCACTTATTACTTCGAAATCCTTTCTAATTATCAAGAACTAATCTTTCTAAAAAGGAAACGTCTGACCAAAAAGTCCATATGTCATTGATTTCTTCGATTCATAATTTTTTCTGCCTTGTTAATATTCTGGAGTAATTCCTATTCTATACAAGTTTTTTCCTGTTTTGTAAATGATTTTTCTATTAGATTATCTACTTTAGAAGGGTTTTCAGACCCAAAAATGCCTCTAATCCTGCTTGTCTGATCAAAATTGGGCTACTCTACTAATTGTATATTTTATTTCCATTGTTTCAATAATGAATTGCAGTAATTTCTGCTTTTATATAAGATTCTATTTAATTATTACATGAACTGTTGCCTAACTGAAAACGGCTTGTACTACTGATTTTAAATTAATTTTATATTTATTTGTATTTGATACATTTTTGCAGCTTTAAAGTTATTTCGGAATCTCTTTTGTTCTTTAGAAGTTCCCTTTAGGAGAATTGTATGAAAACTGATTAATACTACTGAATTTCCAACCAAAAATTCGCTAAACTACTTATTTTATACATTCGATTTTCTTTCTTTTCGTGTCAATTATTACTTCTAATCCCTTCTAACTGTTATGAACTAATCTTTCTAAAAAGGAAACGTCTGATCAAAAAGTAATCTAACATAGATTACCTACTTTAGAAGAGTTGTCAGACCCAAAAGTGCCTCTAATCATGCTTGTCTGATCAAAATTGGGCTATTCTACTGATTACATATTTTATTTTCTTTGTTTTAATAATGAATTGCAGTAATTTCTGTTTTTATGTAAGACTTTATTTAATTATTACTTGAACTATTGTCTGACTAAAAACGGTTTGTGCTACTGATTTTAAATTTATTTTATATTTATTTATATTTGATACATTTTTGCAGCTTCAAAGTTATTTCGGAAACACTTTTGTTCTTTAGAAGTTTCCTTTAGGAGAATTGTATCACAACAACCCATTTATACTACTGAATGTCCGGCAAAAAATTGGCTAAACTACTTATTTTAAACATTTGATTTTCTTTTTTCCTGTGCCACTTATTACTTCGAAATCCCTTCTAATTGTCATGAACTAATTTTTCTAAAAAGGAAACGTCTGATCAAAAAGTCCATATATCACTGATTCCTTCGATTCATAATTTTCTCGGTCTTGTTATTATTCTAGAGTAATTCCTATTCTATACAAGTTTTTTTCTTTTTTGCAAATGATTTTTCTATTAAATTACCTACTTTATAGGTGAGAGTTGACAGACCTATTAGAAGAGTTGTCAGAGCCAAAAGTTCCTCTAATTCTAATTGCCTAATCAAAATTCGGCTATTCTACTAATTGTATATTTTATTTCGTTTATTTTAATAATGAATTGCAATAATATCTGTTTTTCTACGGGACTTTACTTAATTATTACTTGAACTGTTGCCTATAACTGAAAACGGCTTGCACTACTGATTTTAAATTAGTTTTATATTTATTTATTTATATTTGATACATTTTCTCAGCTTCAAAGTTATTTCGGAATCATTTTTGTTCTTTAGAAGTTCCCTTTAGGAAAGTTGTCTGACAAAAGCCGATTTATAGTACGGAATATCTGATAGAAAATTGTCTACACTTAATTTAATACATCCTCTTTTCCCCTTGCAATCCTTCTGAACCAGAATATTATTTATCATTTCCTTTCACTGATTGGCTCCTTTCCTCCACCTTTTAATTTCGCAACTAATGCTTTCCATAACTTTTCAGGTAAAGACAGTATCAATAAAACACGATAATTATCCAGCCCCCTAATTTTTATTCCTTTTATTCATTTCCTTTTTCTGTCCTTTCCAGCAAAAATTAACGAGCAGCGAGAGGTAATACAGTGACCAGAAAGCGCTAATCACTCATTAACCTGTAATGTAGAGAGTAAAATTTTTACGCGGGAAACGTTAATGGCCGTAATTCTGTTCCTGTTGGTTACGAAAGCAGAGTTCTGTGCGAGGCTGAATAAAAAGAGACCGATAGGTGCAAAAAAGAGAGAGAATGAAAAACAAAAAAGACAAAGATAGAGAAAGACGGAGAAACAGAAAAGTGAGAAATAGAAAGAGCAAAAGTATCTGGCTCTTGTAAATAGTGCGGGAAAGAGCGGTCACGTGTATTGAGAACTTGGCAGACGAGTGTATATGCGTGTAAGTATGTAAGTGTGTAAGTGTGTATACATTGTATACAACTTGGAAAACTATGCATGTAGTTGTGCACGTGTAGGAACTCGCACACCAAAATGTGGACTCGCGTAGAAACGAGCAAAACACAAGACACGGGGTAGCGAGATAGTACGATGGCGAGGTAGCGGCGTCACCACGGAAATCAAGAGTAATGCCAACACGAAACTGCACTACCCCTCGCCCCTGTGCCAACCCCACCCCACTATCCCTTTGAGGCACCCTTCGTCCCACTTCGTCGTTTCTCCGCCACCTACTACCGATCTCACCCACCCCGGGGAATAACCCCCTTGCCAACCTACCTATACTCTATATAGAGCCAGAACCTGAGACAGAGAATCGCTCCAGCACTACTGTGTATCCAAAAACCCACTATCATCATCTGTTCAACAAACGACAATTTCAGAAAATAATAGTGGTTTTTCTAAGTTAGAGGTACATAAAGTCGGTTTGCATGACTGAATCATGGCGAATATTGAATTGCGAAGGAAAAGGGATAATACTCAGTTTCAGAAGTCTGATATCTTGGTCAGGAATAATATTGCGGAGAGAAAATACTTGATTTAAGTTCGAAAATTATGAATTATCTGAAAGTAAGACTAGGTAGGAGAGAGTAGACGAGCAAAACCGACTATTGTAATCATATAAATAATAATGAACAAAAAATGATATTGAGATTTTTATTTTCATCTGATTTCATTGAAGAAAACCGACGGGTTAACTACTGGCAATTTTGTTGTACGTATAAATTCAAGAATTCAAAGAATTTGAAGAATACAAGTTGAATTCGAAAGAATTCAAATAATACAAGGTGAATTTAAAAGAATTCAAAGAAGACAAGATGAATTCAAAAGAATTCAAATTACGAATACAAGGTGAATTTGAAAAGAATTAAAAATACAAAATGAATTCAAAAGAAATTAAAGAATTTAAAGAATATAAGATGAATTCAAAAGAACTCAAATTAAAAATACAAGGTGAATTTAAAAAAAATTAAAAATACAAAATAAATTCAAAAGAAATTAAATAATTCAAAAGAATTCAAAGAATGCAAGATGAATTCAAGAGAATTCAAAATAAGAATACAAGGTGAATTTTTAAAAAATTCAAAATTTAAAATGAATTCAAAAGAAATTAAAAAATTCAAAGAATACCAGGTGAATTCAAAAGAATTTAAAGAATTCAAATGAATTCAAAGAATGCAAAAGAATTCAAAGAATTCAAAAAATTCAAAGAATTCAAAGAATGCAAAAGGATTCAAGGAATTCTAAAGGACTCAAAAAATTCAAAATAATTCAAAGAATACAACGCGAATTCAAAAGAATTCAAAGAATTCAAAGAAAACCAACGCCAAGTTGTTAGTAGTTTGGGTATTTCCTTGTTAGGGTGAATCTTATCTGTATTCATTTCCTGAACACTGTGCTTCCTCATAAAGGCTATTTTGGTAACAATTAATAGTAGGAGAATTGATTCGTCTCGTCAAAAGGAATAAATTTGATTGTTATAATATTTCTATATTCCCAAAATTAAAAAACTTTTTCCGATATACGGGCATATTTCAGGAACCTTTCACTATTGTGCCTTTCAAAGATATCTAGGTAATTTCAATAAATATCAAATTAATGTTTATTTCAAGGCATGTATTATAGTGTAAACTTTACTGCACAAATGTCTTAAGTAGATTTATTCTTTAGATCAAAACTACTTGAAGTTTGAATGTACGACTTTTAATGAAGTCAGCTTGTCCCGATATTTTCATATGCTTTTTATGTTTAAACTATATGAGGAAATTAGCTAAAGCTAGAAAACAAAATATCTATTTCAAGTTAATTAAAGTAGAATCATGATTATTCATGAGAATCTGCATTTTGTTTAATACTAACCAAATCATAGGCTTCAAAAGCATGTCCCTCGAATTTTGACATTTCGACCGTAACGCTTAAATTTGCAGATTTTTTGTAAATAAGTCAGCTCGCATGCGATAAAAACTTATTGAAACTCAAAATTTAAGTAATAATAGAGAGTAAGGGCCGATCTAAACCATTGTGCTCATTTTTTTATGAGAGTAATCATAATTTTAAAAAAAATTTGTGGGTACAAAATTTAAAAACGACCATAACACTCATGATATTCTTTGAAATATAATCAAAAGTTTTGGAAAAGTTTATAAGTACCTTCTCACGGTTGTTCTTCAGCTTTCTGTAAATGTGCTCATGGAACAAATACTTAATAGCAAACTTGTAGCAGAAAATTATAAATCGTTACGGTCGACCGTAACCGTTAAATTAAAAAATTAAATTTTGTTCAATGTGAAATTGTTGATTTACATGACTCGAGTGACGTCATACAAGGAAACTGTCGTATTTTTGATTACTTCAAAGATAATTTTTAGCGCCTTTTACCATATTTTAAACTAATTTTTAATTGCACATCTTCACACTCCTTAAATTTTTCGTAATTAATTACCCAATTCAAAATTTTCTTTCATAATTTTATTTTCATTTTCTAATTTTCAAATTTTCGTCAACCGACTTTCAAATGTTTTTAAATACAAATGAAATACCGGCAGATCCATTTCTTTCACAAAATTAATTTTTTTGATTCTTTAATAACGATTTTAATAGTTATTGTCTGTCCAACTGCAAACTATGATTTTGCAGGGCTTAAAGATAATATAGAGAAATTTTCAGTGGTGTACTTATAGAAATTTTGTCGTTTATTTTTTCACTAAAAAGTGAAAGGTTTCTGATATATGCCCATACAAGTAAAAAAACTATTTTTATTTTATATTTTATAAATATAGTTAGTCATAAAAGGTTTTAAATAGGTCAATGGATGCATCTCCTCAAAAGGAATAAATTTGGTACTTATAATATTGCTATATTTCCAAAAGTGAGAAACTTTCTCTGATACAAACGAAAAAATAATTTTAATTTTATATATATATATATATATATATATATGT
>JBAGKK010000247.1:808108-837799 GCA_037177015.1 Euceroptres primus
GTTTAACCTCAGGGGCCTTTCCTCTATCCGCAACCTGAGGACGCGCTACGTAGTGGTGACAGGTACCCACCAAGTAGAAAATTGCGACTTTACAAAAGTGTATTTACCACCAGATTTTTTTCTTCAACAAATGTCTTTAAAAATCATATGACATATTGCGATAAACGAATTTGTACAAGGGGAAATGATTTCGAAGATAACTGTGGAAGCAGCATTGAAATATATCGAAAAAATCACTTTTTTCGAACTTTCAAACTTCAAATCATTTCTGCTAACGGAAGATATCATTTTAAACATCTGTAAAAAATCAAAGAAATCTATTTTTATACATAGAATAAGATTGTTTCCATCCTGATCGAGAAACTAAAAAAAAATTGTCGGTCCACCCTAATGCTAATTCATCAGTGACTCAATTCTAGCTATGGCAATTAGTAGAATTCTACTGACAATTAGTAGAATTCTACTAATTGCCATTGCTAGAATTGAGTCACTGATTAATTAGTAAAATTTCACTAATTCTGATTGAGAGAGTAGATTTCAATTGGCTGTTTTTTTTATCAATTCATTTTACTAAGATTCTATTCAATTGGGATCTGCAAGTATTCTTCCGATCTTATTAAAACTTGGTGAAATTATAGTGATACATAAGAGACATTACGGACCCAAAGGATTTTTGAAAATTTTCAAAATTACGGGAATTACACCATATTGAATTTTGGGGATGGATCTTTTCACAGAAAAAACTAGGGATAAAATTTGTTGCAGGTAATTTCTTAGAGAGATACATTTTTATTCAGACAACTACATATGTTGTCATGGAAAAACAAAAGAAAATTTAACTGATATTTGGGTAAAATTTATCCTGTGTAGTTAATTTTTGTTGCAGGTAGTTTTTACCCTGGAATCAAAGAAAATTTTATTCTTCATTTTATTTTGTGTTTGAATTATCGTGTAAAAACTTAATTAATCACCACTTTTGAAAATATTCTCCCTATTAAACATTGTATACTCTAAACTGTAAAAGTAGATGTATACTTTACCGGGAAAAAATTTAAAGTCATAGAGAATATCATTTTTAATAGCAATTACTGTAGATCGAATTTTTAGACAGTTTTTTCCAACTTTATTCTTCAAAAATTATCAAATTTTAATGTTTAAGGGTTTACTCGGTTCATTGTATAATTATATAAGACTTCATCGCAGGAATAATTTCAAAAAGAATATATATTTAAAAATACAGCTATTTGTTTCATCTCATTTTATAAGCAAATAGCTGTTTGTTAAAAGATAATTATTTAAATTATGCCTGTGATGAAGTTTTATATAATAGCATAATGAACCAAATAAACCCTCAATCATTAAACTCTGATGATTTTTGAAGAATAAAGTTGGAAAAAACTGCCTACAAATTCGATCTACAGTAATTGCTATTAAAAACGATATTCTCTATGACTTTAAATTTTTTCCCGGAAAAGTATATATTTTCCTTTTAGAATATACTTTGTCTAATAGAGAGAATATTTTCAAAAGTTGTGATTGATTAAGTTCTCATGTTTCTCCCAGTACCATCTGAAATTCGACGAACTCAGTCAAATTTCAATCGATTTTAATCAACAAAGGCTCGTTAAACGCGAAATTGAATGCGCTTTCAAAATGTTAACAGGAGAAGAATATTGCAGATTAAACAACATCAAATTGTTGTCAAAGTTAAAAAAATGGGGGGAAAATGAAAAATTCGAAATATTTTCGACTGTAACTTTGTAATTTTTGATCACGACAAAATAAGCAATACCCACACTGCCGTGGAAAAGTTTCCGAACACTCAATTTTTTGATGATTGCTTAAGTTCTCTTAATTTTAATGATATCAGAGTTTTTTCTTTTTAGCAGGTTGAAAGCTCTCAAAATTCTATATAAAATGATCCCAAGATGAAGCCAATTTGTCCATTTTTAAAGAAGGTATTACAAAAATAGTTTAAATTTCAGTGTTTTTTAAAATTGTAAATAACGTCCGAAATAATTAACACTTTTTCATGTTCCAAGGCTCATTTTAAACGTAAATTTCTATAAATGTAACTGACGAAAAATTGATTCAAAAATTCTTTTTGACTTTTTTCTGGTCAAAATTTTGGAATTTTTCTTTCGGGGTATTATATTCTCAAAATGTATAATTTTAGCTCCAAGTTTCATCAAAATCCAATTATCGTTCCCAGAAATATCGATAATTCAAAAAAATCCAATCCCAAATATCAATATGGCATAACTCCCGTAATTTTGCAACAGCTTATCAGCATAAATTTTTAAAAAATTCCTTACATACTGCAAAAAATTAAAGTTGTAACAAAAAAGTTGGAAAAATTCGAAAGCATCTGATCTGTGGACAAATCATAATAAAAATCAAATTAATATACATTTTGAGGCATTTTTATAGAAATTTTATGATTGTATGTTTCATATATTTAGCACACATATATTTCTTATCAAAAACAATATTGAAATTTTTCTAACTTTTTTGTTACATCTTTAATGTTTTACAGTATGCGAGGAATTTTTTTGTTAATTTATGCTGAGAAGCTGTTGCGATTCTATAGAAATTTACCTTTAAAATGAGCTCTAGAACATGAAAAAATGTTAATTATTTCGGACGTTATTTACAATTTAAGAAAACATTGAAATTAAATTATATTTGAAATATCTTCTTAAGAAATGGACAAATTGGCTTCAAAAAACGGGTTTTTAAGTAAAAAATGAGATTTTTGAGGTATATGAGAAATATTCCCGGTGCCATTTTTTAAAGTTTTACTAGACCTACAACGAATACTACTATGTCTCGCGAAAGGTTTTTTCTAAAGGTGTTCAGTTTTTCATATCGAATTTTCAATGCAAATTGGTACTTTTTTGGCCACACTTAAAATATTGAATTTTTCGGAATTGAGTTTAATTCAAGCAGAAATCTAAGCTACTTAAATCACTTTGAATGTAAGATTTCTTGAAACCGAAATCATTCAGGTAGCTTTTAAATAAAAAATACATCTGAAATAACGATCGAATTTCTAAAATTCGATTCGATCTAAAATTCGATCATTATTTTAGATGAATTTCATTTCAAAACCAACTGCATAATGTAGTTTCTATGTGAACCTCGAATATTTTGAAAAAGATGCATATTAATAAAATGGCGGCTCTTTAAACAATGAATTTTGACATGTGCAAATAATTTTTTGTCTTATTTGTTTTAAAAAAATTAATTTAAACAGAGTATTTCATTAAAATTTTAGGTTCACATAGAGCGCATATCTAGTATATCTGTACCAAATTTGAAGTAAATCGGTCAAATAGTTTTTGTGTAACTTGTTTACATAATTTGTTTATAAATTTAACAAATAATATCGAATATTACATTTCCCCACTAAGCTTCACTGCCAACATAATTTAACAATAAACAAGAGAAAAAATGATTCCTTATTGACTTAAAATTTATATAATTTGTTTATAAAATTGATCAATAATGTTAGGAGATAAATTTTCATGAGCAAGTATCACTTTGCCGAAAAAAGCAAGTAATTTTAATGCCGAAGTATGCTTTAAAAATGAACAATCCATAATGTTGAGTATTTGTTAATAGAATTTGTTTATAAGAATCAGTTTTACTAGTCAACCGTTTTTTTTTATTCCACACACACCTGCGCATAAAATTCAAGCCATACTGAGCATATGATAGGAAATATTTTTGCAAGAAGATAAAAAAAAGTTGCTGATTCTACCATTCGCGAATCGCAACACTGACAGCGCAAGGTCTCACTGAAATTCACACGGAATCTTTATATCCTGATTTAAAAAAATTAAAAAGGTGGTAATTGACGAAAAATTGATTAAAAAATTCTTTATGACTTTTTTCTGGTCAAAATTTTGGAATTTTTCTTTCAGAGTATTATATTCTCAAAATGTATAATTTTACCTCCAAGTTTTATCAAAATCTAATTATCGTTCCCAGAAATATCGATAATACAAAAAAAAATCCAACCCCAAAATTCAATATGGCGTAATTTCAATATCCCGTAATTTTGCAAATTTTCAAAAATTCTTTGGGCCTAAATGTTAAGAGGATTTTCATTTGACTGGAAGGGAATATTTTGTATTCATACATACGTGTTGTATAAACTTGTGCAAAACTTTATCTAATCTTGCCCAAAAATAATTCTGTTTGTGTTAAAAAAATATTCACGTGGGTCTAACCGAACAAGTTTATGTTTAAAGATAACTTTTTCTCTTAGGCAGAAAGAAATCTATAAAATTAACAGAATCATCTGTTAAAATAAGGTGAGAAGATTTTTTTTGTTATATTTACAGAAATTTCTGTTAAACTTACAGATGGTCAGTGAATTTAACATATATTTTTGTATAATTCATAGAAATGTCTGTATGGAATTCTAGTTTTTCCTAAAAAATGTTAACTTAACAGACATTTCTGTTGATTCGTCAGAAATATCTGTTAAATTTACTGAACTGTAACAGTTTACTGTAACTTTACTGTAACAGAAATTTCTATAACTGTAAATATAACAGAAAAAATCTGCTACCCCTATTTTACCAGATGATTCTCTTAATTTTACAGATTTTTTTTGTGTGCTAAGTGAAAAATATCGTCTGGAGTTACGAAAATACGGAACTCCCAACCGAATTTCTATACAAAATTTAAAATGCCATGGATATAAAATTCCATATTTTCACTTTATGACGTGGTTTTCACCGAGTATTTGAACTGCAAGATTTCCAGATTATTTCTTCAGGATTTTCTAATAAACCCTCTTTCTTACCTTCATCTTGAATCTTTCTTTTGTATTTTGTCATTTAATCGTTCACTCACAGTATTGTGTGGAGGCTTTTGATATTTTCTTGACGCTCCAGGCCCGTCACAGCTTTTACTTGCACCCTTGCGCGTATAGGAGCGATTTGTCGCCATACAAAAAGCACAAAATTAAATTTCGCTCCCTCGTGCTCGCAATATACAAAATGTGGCAAAGGGGGATGAAGTCGCAGAGTGGGGAGAGGGTTTCCTGCATCCTCCAATGGCGTTTAGCGGTACGTTAACTATCGTTTGGTTTTGCCCTGAGGCCAATTCGCTAACCCGGTGTTTACCAATGCCCAGAGCGCTGTTAAATAAACTACCAAAAGGGAGATGTACGAATCACGTGTATCTCCATCATTTTACACCCCATGCATCTAATAATTGACCATGTCATTTGTTATTTCTCTCACATAATTTGGTGTCCATTATACTGTTGCAAATTAAAATACATCACAAATAATACTATTGCAAATATGTATTTATTTATATTGTTTAGTAATATTGTTACGATTTTTAAATAAAATTGAAGAAAAATCGCGATATAATGAAATAACTATTGTTAAATACATAATTATGACCCAAACTATTTTTCTTTATGTTCTGCATTAATCCCTCTTTCAAAATTCATAAAAATAATTATTGTTTTAATAATCCATATTTTATAAAAAATCTTCTTTATTTGTGGTTATGAAAGTGTGACAAACCTCCATTATTTCAGTTTGCAGTTTATGCTTAAATATCTATATATGCAACGAACACAAAATTTGAAACAAAAATTGTCATTATTCATCTTTCAAATATTTTTTGCTCACAGTCAGTATTTTAGGGAACAAACTTTATTTAATCTCCATATCATTTTCGATTTCATTTGTATTTCATGTCGTTTATCGTTTTTGCCTGACAATATGATTTGTAGATTTTTATGCAGATTATAAATTATAGCTAATATTTAACAGTTAATCGAATTGTGACATATTGGAAGACATGTCGTATTTTTCATTGACCCTCTATATGAAATCATTGATAATATTTCATTGGCTATGGGGTCTATTTCTTAAGATCTACTTAGTTGTAAAATAAACTTTAAAGATCCTTAAAGTTTATTTTACAACTAAGTAGATCTTAAGAAATAGACCCCATAGCCAATGAAATATCACCAACGATTTAACGGTTAGTTTGAAATTTCTTTTTGGAATTTTCTTGGAGTTTCAAGGATGAAGTTCTATAAAAATAGAAACAAGTTTAATAATTGAATATTTCTGTCCCTATTTATATCTCGAGGTGTTATCGGATTTGGAATCGATTAGAGCAGTCTTTTATCGTTAATCGGATCTTTTTTGCAGATGGAGCGACTGTTTCATGCTGTGTGCATATGTCCTGTCTGCACAACATTTTCGAGCATACGAGTTATGCGAGTTACGTACGTATTTATCTCTGTTGGATACCTTTGTACTCGATATGAGTACCCTTTTCGTACCATGTGTTAAACTCGTCCACGAATATGTCCTTCTCTCTTTTACTGTAAGTTTCATTACTGTTCTAGAGTCCTTAGGAGTACTGTCATACCTAGTAATTACAGTATGTGGAATAATGAAATCAAAGATGAGAGATTGCGATAAAATTATCGAGTAATGCAATTTACAAATAGAAAAACTTCTGGGTTCAGTTTCAAAATTACAAAAGAAGCTTTTTCGTATAGGGGAGAGTGACTTGATCTGGATAAAAAAAGTTTTGACTTTGTAATAATGAAACTTTTTACTGAAAAAATAAAAGTATTATGTACCAAATTGAAGATAAAACATTCCTTTAAATGATGCTATTAACATACCAAAGATTATATCAGATATTTATTCGTAATTCATATTTTTTTGAACCATTGCACTTTTATCCAGATGAGGATTTGGGACCACGATCAGGATAATCGTGTTTTACAGCACTCACAGAGTTAATTGATCGATATTCCACTTGATCTCATCGAATAGCATTTCTGTACTGTTACTTTTAAATGTTTTTGTCTTGATAAAAATAATAATTTTAAATATATTGTAAAAAATACACCAGTAAGATATTGTAAAAAATACCTCTATCGTATTTACTATTAAATGATGACAGTCACTTCTGTCAACTTCAAATGCTGAAAAAAATCTATTAAAACAGCTAGTTCTTTTATGTTGGAAAAGTGCACGGGTCATTTGAAAAACTTTTGAGTGTTTTTGTCACGAATTATACAGATCGAGGAAAATTACACTATCAATAAAAACATTTTAATTACGTTGTTTGTGGTAATTAAAAGTTTGTTTCTGTGAAAGTTTTAAAGACAAATGTTCCGTGAATACAAAGAACAAAAGAAACAGTTGTAAAAAAATCCTGCGGCAGTAAAAATGACGGAATTATCAGAGGTAAAAAGTTACGTCGTCATATCGAAAACACATTTTTCAATTTTTTAATTTAAAAACAGCAAATAAGTGGTAAACTATATTATGATACAATCCCTTTTTGATAATTTTACCTATAAAAAATTACTCCAGTTCGTTTACTTCAAATATTTAGTCATTTTTATGTATTATTCAGGTCGGGAACCTATCCAGTTCGGGTTACTCTCCCCTAATATAAATTGAGGTTCCAACTGATAACAATTATTTTTAAGTTATTTGTTTAGATATATCAAAAGGTGTTAAAAAGTCTAAATTTGAGTTATTTTTAGTCTTAATTTTTTTAGCAAGGACTATTACATATTTTATATTTTTTTAATTGTAGTGAACATACAAATGTGAATATGTTTGAAGTGAAAGTATATATTGAAGCTTTTTACAAGATTGCACGCATGTAAGTTTGGCTGCTAATATGTAGGCTTCTAATGTAGACATGCTAATATTACATTTCTTTTATTATATTACTAAACAATAAAAAAAGAATAAAATGATGGTAGATTTTTCGGTTTCTTGGTCATGTATTTCGTGTTATAAAAAACGATGTTTCGCCCACTAAACGTAGGGCCTCATCAGGTTAATGTAATTTTCCATGTCTAAATGTTAAACATAAAACAATAAATAGTTATTCAAATTTAAAATTACAACACACTCGATATAAAATTATAGGATAATCTTACCACAGACGTAATAAAACAACGTAGATGTGTTTATAAATTTCATTTCTTATAAGCTAACATTGTAAACACACAGAACATTAGTTAAATTTCCCGTTATAAAATTGTAAAGATTTGTGAATTATTAAAACTTCTTTTTTACTTTCACCCATGGCAAGGCAGTTTTTATCTTAGAACAATAAATAATATGGTGGGGTAACACATGTTAAACATATTGCCATGGGTGTAGTGTGTGACTTGAAGTCCCACCATATTATTTATTGTGTTAAAATAAAAACTGCTTTGCCATGAGTGAAAGTAAAAAAGAAATTTTAATAATTCAAAAATCTTTACAATTTTATAACGAGAAATTTAACTAATGTTCTGTATGTTTACAATGTTAGCTTATAAGAAATGAAATTTATAGACACATCTACGTTGTTTTATTACGTCTGTGGTAAGATTATTCTATAATTTTATTTAATCTATAATTTATAATTTTAATTTTAGTTTATAATCTATAATCTATAATTTTGTATTTAATATTTAGACATGGAAAATTACATGGACCTGATGAGGCCATACGTTTAGTGGGCGAAATTTAGTTTTTTATAACACGAAATACATGACCAAAAAACTGAAAAACCTACTATCATTTTATTACTACAACCTTGATCGAAAACCATAACATTAATTTAAATAAAAAAAGAAGTTGAAAATTTTGGATTAGGAATTTTTAAAAATAAAAAGTCCAAAATTGAGAAATAAAAGCAGTTTTACCAAACTATTTTTATTCTAAATTGATGTATAAAACAACGTCATTCGGACATTGTTATAATTAATTCTTAATTTCTAAACATGTCTAACAAACGTTATATTTTAATAAAAATTGTTCCTATAGCCAAAGCTATTAGTTTTTATTAAATAGGGGAAAGTGAATCGATCTGGATAAAAAAAGTTTTGACTTTATAATAATTAAACATTTTACAGAAAAAAAGAAACGTATTACGTGCCGAATTGAAGATAAAACATTCCTCTAAACAATATCAGTAATGTAACAAAGATTATATCAGATATTTATTCGTAATTAATGTTTTTCTGAACCATTGCATTTTTATCCAGATTAGGATTTGGGACCACGATCCGGATAATCGTGTTTTACAGAATTCACTCACAGTGTTAATTGATCAATATTTCACTTAATCTCATCGAATATCATTTCAGCACTGTCACTTTTAAATGTTTTTGTCTTGATAAAAATAATATTTTTAAATATATTGTAAAAAACACAAGCTATCGTATTTACTATTAAATGATGACAGCCACTTCTGCTAACTTCAAATCCTTCAAATGCTGCAAAAATCTATCAAAATGGTCTTTAATGTTGGCAAAATGCGCGGGTCATTTTGAAAAATTTTTGCATGTTTTTTTCACGAATTATCCAGATCGGGGAAAAAACACTATCGATAAAAACATCTTAATTACGTTGTTTGTGATAATTAAAAGTTTGTTTCTGTGGAAAGTTTTAAAGCCAAATGTTTCTGGAACACAAAGAACAAAAAGAAACAGTTGTAAAAAATCCTATGGCAGTAAAAATTACGAAATTATCAGAGGTTAAAAGTTTCGTCTTCATGTAGAAAAACATTTTTTAATTTTTTAATTTAACCCTTAAAGGACACCTCCAAATAATTCCATAAAGGACACGTGAGGTCTCACTGAGTTAAAATAGTTATTCCGACTTTACTCACCGACTTAAAATAGCTGTCAGCTCGAAAGTAAATTGATAGAAAAATAAACGATATTTTTGGCTGAAAAAAAATCAAAGATGATGTTCAAACAATAGAAAATAGGAATAAAATATTTCCAAAGCCTCAGTGATAATTTAACTATTCGAAAAAAAAACGTAGAAAATCCGATTTTTTACGAAAAAATTCCTAACTTCATTAATTTTGGGTATTTCGTAATAAAAGTTTCGTAATTCGTAAAAAAATTCGTAATATACTCTTCAGTTGCCACACTTTGCATAAAAAATTAGTCTGATATGGAGCATTGTAAAAAGGTATTTATTTTCGAGTATGGATGCGGTAATATTCGTGAAAAATTATATGGGTGGATTGCATTGATTTTGCTTATTAATGTGCATAATAATTATGGTTAAAAATTTTTGTTATGAAAGAAAATTCCTCCGTGGGATCACAGTGACCCCAAGTGTCCTTTAAGGGTTAAAAATGGCAAATAACAGGTATTATGAAACAATCCCTTTTTAATAATTTTACTTATAAAAAATTGCTCCATTTCGTTTACTTCAAATATTTAGTCACTTTTAGGTATTATTCAGGTCGGGAACCTATCCAGTTCGAGTCCCTCTCCCCTAATATAAATTGAGGTTCCAACTGTTAACAAACATTTTTTAAGCTATTTGTTTAGATATATCAAAAGGTGTTAAAAAGTCTAGAGTTATTTTCAGTCTTAATTTTTTGACAACGCTCATTACATATTTTGTATCTTTTTAATTGTAGTGTACGGTGAGCTTCGATTGAATTCAACCCAAAGGGTCTCTCACCTCTCCGTTTTCTTTTGATATCTTTTCAGTGATACCCCACGATTATTTTGAAACCATAAAGAAAAAAATCGTTGGAGGGATTATTGAATAAACTTAATATTAAATTTTTATTTTCAGGTTAATTTGTATATTTTTGTAAAAACAACTGCAAAGTAGTGCTATTTTGGATAAAACTCTGAATTTTGGAAACAACTAAAAGTACCTAGACGTTAATTAAACATTTTTGTACATCCGGGACCCACTAAAATTTTTGAAAAAGTGTGAAAAAATGCCCTTTTTATCAGTTTATTTAATATTTCTCCATTTGAGTGCATCTTACTCTGAAGTTGTAAGAAAAAAAATTAATTACATGTAATTGTAGTCAGTCCAGAAAGTCCTAATACTCCGCTTAAAGGCATGCGATACTAACCTCAATTTTTTTTTCATAACACGTAAACTGAAAATTCGACTATCGCCTCGCTGTACAGGAATCGAGTCGAATTTTCAATTTAGGTGTTATGAAAAATTGTATGCGTGACTTGGGGAGAAGCAACGATGTCAACTCGTGTGAAATCTGCCCTCGCTTCGCTCGGACAGCTAACTTCACGCTCGCTGTAATCGTTACCTTTCTCTCCTAGTCACGCAATATACTATTTTGTAACACGTGCACGGTATGTACGACTTTCAACGTACGTTTAGCGTACGGAAAGTTGAAATAATGAAGCGCACGTGGGAAAGTTACATTCCCACGTCGTTGCACATGCGCAGAGATGTAGAAAAGTTACATATTCACGTCCTTGCGCATGCGCAGAGAACAGAAACTGCGTTTCTTGTACCGTGCGCATGCGCAGCGACGCATACTGGGAGTATATGCACTTTTCTTGTTCAAAAATGTCCATAGCCTTCAATTTTAGTCCGATTTTTAATTTTTTTTTAAACTAAAGTGCATTAAATTTTGAAGAGCTATGCGGTCAGCACTTTTGTCTCCTCTATTTGTTTATTAATAATTTTTTACTTTATATTGACTTAAATGAATGTTCGGGGACTCACAGAATACAAATAATTTATTTATTATTTCAGAACGACTTCAAGTATTCCTTAAAATGATAAATCTTTAATAATATTTAGTAAAATATAACAGTTTAAATTTTTATAAACAAATTACATAAACAAATTCAAAATTTTGACCCTTTCGCGTAGAAAAAAATTTTGTTGCACTGGAAATGTTTTAAACTATTGGACGAATAACTGCTAGTCACAAAAATATTTGAAAAGGTAACAATAACCATTGTTATAAACAATTTTTATGAAAAAATATTTAAGTTTAAGGTTTTATCAAATTTAAATCTTCTTTGAACGCCAAAATGGGTACCAATATTCCTGAAAATAATATATCTTTGATAACATTCGGTAAAATGTTACAATCTGAATGTTTACAAACAATTAATCTAAACAAATTTCAAATTGCGGCAGTTTCACGTAGCGAAAAATTTTGTTTTCAATCGAAATAGCTTTAGACTAAGTTGTGAGTCTAAGTTAGTCACAAATATTAATAAAAATACATTATTAAATGTTTTTATAAATGTTTTCACTAACAACTTTTATGAAAAAAATTCCCCTTCAATTGAAAAATTGAGAAATAGAAGTCTTTTTCGTATCCATAGTATCCCGAGTTATATTTTGTTTTAATAACTTTCAGTTTTAATATTCTCTTTCAGGAATACATGCATTGGACTATGAGTTTTCTTTTCACAGATGTATTCTTTTCTACATTACATTACATTATATTTATTTTCTTCCATTGTTCAGTTTTCCAATTCTTGGAGTTTGTGTTAATAATAAATTTAAGTACTAATTAATTTTAGACCATTGTAAAACAATTTGTTGTGTTTAATATTTTGGATGCTTTAAAAGTTCTCAAAAAGACCCTTCAAATATTGCGTTCCTGATGCACTTCTCGTAAATAGTTAATCCCACAATAATAAATGAATGTTGCGGTTCAATATATTTTTGTTTTGTCATTCAATTTATGTCAGTTTGGTTGTCAGTCATCATCAGAAAATATACCGAAAGCAGGAACGCACAATGAAAATCGCCTCAAAATTTGTTTGCTATGTTTAGGAAAAACGAAAGTTATGATACGCGTACAAGGGAAATTGAAAGATCACGTAGAGAAGATATTTGAGTTGCTAATCAATCTAGTGATTTTCTTCAGCGGTTCAAGGGCAGAAAAGAGAGGTAATTTTACTTTGTTTTCTGTGTCATTCTTGACTCATATTTTCTCTACGTGACCTTTCAATTTCCCTTGCACGCGTATTATAACTTTCGTTTTTCCTAAACATAGCAAACAAATTTTGAGGCGATTTTCATCGTGCGTTCCTGCTTTCGGCATATTTTCTGAAAATGACAGACAGTCAAACTGACATAAACTCAATGACAAAACAAAAATATATTGAACCGAAACATTCATTTATTATTGTGGGAATAACTCTTTACTCAAAGTGCATCAGGAACGCAATATTTGAAGAAAATTTACTGTTTAATGGATTTTTATAAAAGTGGGTGTTTTTCAAATCGCTATAACTTCGGACCTATGTAATATAGAACATTGTATTTTTTTTTTAGATTTGCAGGAAATTTCATCTGCTTTAACTCATGTTGTTACTATTTTTGTTTATAATGCACAGAGAATTAACTATTTCACAAAAACGAAAACTAAATTTTTTTCAGTCTATTTTATTCAGCAAAATATAATTTCCGAAGGCTGTAGCTCCTAAACTTTACGAGATATAAAATTATTTTTTGTTTAGTTTAACGGGGAAGTTAATACACTTTAACCTTTTTTCTTACAACGTCAGAGTAGGATGCACTCAAATTGAGAAATATTCAATAAAATGATAAAAAGTGCATTTCTTTACACTTTCTCAAAAATTTTAATGGGTTCCGGATGTGCAAAGATGTTTAACGTTTAGGTACTTCTTGTCGTTTCCAAAATACTGAGTTTTAGCCAAAATAGCTCTAATTTTCAGTTGTTTTTACAAAAATATACATAATTATCTGAGGATAAAAATTTAAAGTTAAGTCTTTTCAATAGTCTCTCCAACGATTTTTTTCTGCATGGTCTCAAAATAATCGTGGGGCATCACTGAAAAGATATAAAAAAAACAGAGGTGAGAGACCCTTTGGGTTGAATTCAATCGTAACTTACCGTGAGTGAACATACAAATGTGAATATGTTTGAAGAAGTGAAAGTATATATGTTTGAATAAGTGAAAGTATACTTTAAGCTTAATATATATACTTAAGTTTCAATATATACTATTATATTGAAGCTTTTTACAAGATTGCATGTATGGGGCATTATTTCTAAAGTGTACCCACCCCAAAAAATGAATTTCTCTGTTCGAGTTCAAATTTACAAAAAGTTTAGTCCTATTAGATGACAATTCAAAAAGAAAAAAAAGATTGATCAGTTTGGTCAAAAACTTGCCGAGGTAGAGGGATGATATTTTTATAATTCGCGCAAAGATATTTCTATTTCGGATATTACTATCTTTTTATTTATGGCATATAAAAAATTTTGACCCAAACGTTTTCGATAGATTATTTCCCAATCTTTCGAATGAAATAAACAATTTTTGAAAAATTCAAAATTTAGCTACCATTTTTTAAACCAAAAATATTTTTGATTTTTCTTCCAAGTTCGACCCTTTTTTTTCTTTTGTTGTTAACTAAAAATAAAGCTTGAGATGTTTACTTTCAGATCCTTGAATAGCAAAATGTCGTTTTTTGTTGTTTGTAAAAAATTGAATTTTAAGTAACCTGGTAAATTCAAAAAATCTTTCCTATGCGCGAAAAAAATTTGGAAAAGTTTTTGCATGTACAGTTTTTGATAAGAAACAATATTCTAAAAACGAAAATTCAAAAAAAAATTTTCGTTGACTTTATAATTTTTTGAAAATTTTGAAAAATGAAATCTTTTGAATTTGGTTAATTGTGCATTTTTCATGTGCAATTTACATGTAATGTACATAATATAATGAATATAAATGTTATTTGTATATTAAAAATGCGCAATTAATGAAATTAAAAAATTTCATTTTTGAAAATTTTCAATATATTCTAAAATCAACAAAAACTTTTTTTGAATTTCCGTTTTTAGAATATTGTTTCTTATCAAAAACTGTAAATGCAAAAAATTTTCTGTATTTTTTCGCGCATAGGAAAAATTTTTTGTATCTATCAGTTACTTAAAATCTATCATAACTTAAAATTCAATTTTTCAAAAACAACAAAAAACGACATTCAAGGATCTGAAAGTAAGCATTTTAAGCTTTATTTTTAGTTCAAAAAAAGGGTCGAACTTAAAAAAACCAAAAATATTTTTGGTTTTCAAAAATAATGGCTAAATTGTGAATTTTTCAAAGTTTGTTTTCTTTCATTCGAAATATTGGGAAAAAATCTATCGAAAACGTGTTGGTCAAAATTTTTTATATCAGCTACATAAAAAGATATTTATATCCGAAAGAGACTCTTTGCGCAAAGTACAAAAATTTTACCCCCTCTAGTACGGCGAGTTTTTGACCAAGCTGATCAATCTTTTTTTTTTTTTGAAGTGCCATCTAATAGGACTAAAGTTTTTGTAAATTTAAGCCCGATCAAAGAAATACATTTTTTGGGGTGGATGCGCTTAAGAAATAATGCCCCGTATATAAGCTTGGCTGCTAATACGTAGGCTTCAAATTTTATTCTTGACTTTTAGCTGTTTAAATTTTATAGAAATGGCTCCTAGCCGAAGCTATTAGTTTTTATTAAATATCCTAACCATAAGATATAAACGTCAAAGAAAATAACTGGATGTATGAAACGAGTTATTTTATCAAGTTAGTTAGTTATCAAGTTATTTTCATTCAGACGAAATTATTGTATCAATCGTTAATTTCTAAACATGTCTAACAAACGTTACAAGAATCTACTTATGAAATTATGACTATAGAATGATTATGTCTTAAAACTGATTCGATATACCCCTGATAGATCGATTAAATCTCGAAACGTTGGGAGACTTATCACAATAAATTTGTCCGAAAGACATTGGACAAAAGATCATCAAGATCTTTTATTTGATGTTTTTATCTTATTATATTCCCGGATTGAAAGGATTTTAACTACATTCATCAAAGTTAAACAATTATTTTTAACCATATGCAAATTGAATTACGAATATGTAAATAACTGCACACGGTGCGACTGAACCGATTATAACCCAAAGTTTTTTGCAAATGGAATTTTTCCTTTGATTATAATTTTTTGGCATCCCACGGACAATTTAAGACCAAATATAAAAAAATCGATCGGGCCCTTTTTTAAAAAATCGATTTTTGTGTTTAATTAATTTTTAACGAAAAAATTTGCCAAACCTATTACTATAATCGTATTTTTAATTCCTTTTTTACTATAATTTACATTTTTGAAACTCTAAAAGTTCAAATTGTGATTATTATTTGTTTATAAAGTCGAACTTGTCGATATTGGGCCTTGTAATTCATATCCTCATTGCAGTGTTGCAATAAAATTCAATAAATTTCTTAATTTTTGTTCAAGGAAGAAATTTTAAGTTTAATACATAAATAATAATGAACAACATGTTTTTTTATAATACATAAAAACACATACTTAGTCGCAGCATCTCTGTAAGCATACTTAGATATGAAAACCATTAAATTCGCATACGGTTCGTAGTAACTGGCGTGATCCCGACTTCAATAATTCTATTGCTAATTTCAAGAGCAGTTATTTGGACTTGAACATTCCTGTAACACCAAAAGTCCGCGCAGTATTTTTTCACGTGGAAGATTACTGTAAAAAGAATAACAAGGGATTAGGATTCTACAGCGAACAGGCTATGGAAGCTGTTAATTTCGATTTTAAGAGTGTTTGGCAAAAATATAAAGTCGGTACACGTCATCCTGAATATTTACGCCACCGTACGCTAATTTAATTGTCTTCATATCTAAGTATGCTTACAGAGATGCTGCGACTAAGTATGTATTTTTATGTATTATACTGCCGTCCGTCCCAAAAAGAAAAGTCGTAAATACCCTTCAAATGAGTCGCCTGTTTAAATAATACACGATTGTTATTGCAGTGCAATCTATCACAGCAGAAGGTCATTGTTGAAATATTTATAGTTAATTCTGCTGAAAAAGCTAAATCTATCTAATTAAAAATGACTTAATGTCGTATTTGTTTATTAAATTGTTATAAACAATTAGGAATTGATGTTTAACGTCTTCTAATTTTAAGTTAACATTCTTCTATTTCCATTTTCTCCTGAAAATATTGGTTTAGTGCATTTAAATGTGGCAAATAAAGAAGATATAACTTTTGTTTACTAATTTGTTTATAAGAATTTAAATTTTTGTTTTATTAAATTAATACTGCTAGACATAATTTTTAATGAGTTTTTTCCTCGACGTGGACCATTTTTGGTAAAATAAATTTTTTTTGACTAAATGGCAGTCTTGAAAAATCAAAAAAAAATTTTTTTTCATTTTGTTTATTAAATAAAAAATTTTTGAGGAAATTTTTCAAAAATTTTGTCCGTTGTAACGATACGGAATTTATTACACTTTAATTTAAAAAATAAACGTCCAAATCGGATAAGTAGTTTGGTCTGAAAATTGATTTGTTCACAGACGAATTCGAGAAAAAATCATGTCTATAAGGTATTGCTGTCCCAATATTAAATACTGATTTTCTTTAAAGAAATACTCTGGAAGTGTAAATATAATTAAATTCACAATTTAATTATATTTAATATTAAAAATGAAATGTTTTCAGAACAATAAAACGCCGCAATCACGTTCATACACGTAAAGTTGGTTCAAATGGACCGGGGCGGCTCGGGACTAATCGGGAAACGTCGATAATACTCGGAAAGGCATTCTCATAGAAACTTTATGAAAAATCAAAAACTATGATTTCGAAGTTTAGTATGCGTCGCAGGTGTCATATTATATTCTTAATATTTCGTATTTAAAATACTAATTTTTCTTCTACTTTTATTAACCCTTTCACTGCCATTGTCACGTATAGGCTATGTCCTGCCAATGTCACGTAGGGGCAAAAAAAGTCCTGCCACTTTTACGCTATGATACGTATAAGTGCATCTTAAAAATAAAATATTTAACAAAATCCGATTTAATTGTGGTTGGGTATCTTAAAGTTTTTGGGGTCGCTGAATCCAAATTTGATATCAGATTTTCAAAATTCCAAATGGCGGACCAAAATTTTCAAAAATTGAAGAAATTAGAAAATATGTTTGGAACTTGATAAAATTAGTCATATTTAGGTTTTCGAGGCCGCCGAAACCAAATCTGATACCAGATTTGGTTTCAGCGATCCCGAAAACCTAAATATGACCAATTTTATTAGGTTCCATATATTTTTGCTAATTTCTTCAATTTTTGGAAATTTTGATCCGCTATTTTGAATTTTGAAAATCTGATTTCAGATTTGGATTCAGCGACCTCGGAAACCAAACTATGACAAACTTTATCAAGCTCCAAACATTTTTGAGAAATTTGGACCGCCATTTGGAATTTTGAAAATCAAATACCAGATTTGGATTGAACGATTCCAAAAGTCTAAATATGGCCAATTTTATTAAGATTTTTTGACATTTTTTATTTTGACATAGACATTTTCGCTAATTTCTTCAATTTTTGAAATTTTTTGTCCGCCATATTATAAAATATACACATTAAAACTACTATACTCTGTTCACTGAGAGAACGAAATCGGTCGTGCAAGTTTTTATGAAGGAAGACGTCGACAAATTTTTTTTCGTTCGATCGAAAGCCAATCGCTGTCGAAGGAGGATACAATTTTTTTCAAATAGACTGACCCAAGTGCTTTCCTCAATTTTTTATAGCCTTACTGAGAAACCAGATGAGCGGACCGTTCAAGATTTTCAAAATTCAAAATAGCGGATCAAAATTTCCAAAAATTGAAGAAATTAGCAAAAATATATGGAACCTAATAAAATTGGTCATATTTAGGTTACAATAGTCTTTAAATATTAAGGGACTTTCCAGTCAAACAGTGACGCCTACGATTCCCCTTTTTTGACAAGCTGCGCGCAGAGAACGAAATTTTGTCGTTTCAGAATTTCGTTCTCTCGGTGAACAGTGTATATAACATTACAGAAGAATTAGAAAAAAAAAACAAAAATAGAAAATAGAAAATATTAATACATCATCGATCACCGAAGATTGATTAAGGCTTGGAATATCCTTTGCAATTAAGCCTTGATGTCCTAAGCCTGAAGCAACTCAGTCTATCTAATCTTAAAACAAGGCTGTCAGCCAGCCTTGTTTCAAGGTTGTCTTAACAATAGAACCAAGCTTGACCGAAGCTTGGGTCATCAAGCCTAAGCAAAAGAAGGCTCGCACAAGCTTTGGCCCATTATCAGCCTTGACAATTCCTACCTGGGAGGAAAAGTTTGATGAAATCGGTAGTGGGATTGAAGCCTGAAGGTGTTAAATGAGAAGATTTTGTGTAGGTCGCCAGAGGCATATAGTGAAGAATGTTTATCGCGAATCGGAAATGAAAGGTGGACTATCGGTAGGAGTAAGGAAGAAGGCTCCTTGGTGTTTGTAGGTGGTGTCGAGCGGCCAAAAGAGCTTAGTCTCGACGGACACTTTGATCGGTAAATTCGTTTATATACAACGACATTGGGCAGAATGTTAGGAAACACCGATAACACCGTTGACGGAAATATCGACTTTTGAGCTGCCGCAGCCCTGACTCCCTGCACCACACGCCGCTCTCGACAATCACCCCATCATCCCCTCGCGAGCTTCGACCCGGAGGGTAGGAAAGCGGCAGAGACGGTGAAGTAGAGTGGCAAGGGGGTGGGAACACACCGCTCTGGTGGCGGTTGAAAGAACCAATTTTATCCTAATAGAAAAATCCCCAGCGCCGAACCCAATTTATAAACCCGCAAACATGGCTGGCGCGAGTGAACGTGCGCCCGAATCTCGGCACACAACGGCCAACATCGAATTTATAAAAGCACTGGTGCTCTCGTCAAGTCTCACACATACACATGTGAATAATGCAGAATATATGTATGATGTATTCTATTTGTGTATAATATGCATTCATATTTGTAAATGCGAAAGCAAACACTTTTCAACAAGTATATGTTGATCCATATAAACATGTGTGGGCCAGTATCCTATACATATATTTTTTTCAGTCATTCACGTTTTCACGTATTCGCTTCCCTGCTTCATGTGCAAACGAGTAAGGGAATTTTTCTGCTTGAAAAGAGGAAAAGTCCTGCTGTCGTGTCCTTAGTTTGCTTTATCACCTCAACAATTGCGAGGAGTGAGGAGTAAACAAACAGAACATGCTAATCCACTGGAATTTCTTAAGACCATGTATCGAACATGACATTAGCTAAATTTTTTTCAGGTGTCCCATTTATAAAGTGATAACTTAGGTGGATTTTCCATTGCTAATATCATTAATATCATTTCTTTTTGCACGTTTATTTTCTGCGGAAAATCCATTTAAATTATTAGTTTGTGAATGGGATGCCAGAAAAAAATGGCTAATGTCACGTTTTATAAATGGCCTTAAGATACATTTCGTTAAAGATTGAGGCCATGTATAAGACGTGATATTAGCCATTTTTTCAGGCATCCCTTTTTCAAACGAATAGGGGAATTGGTACAATTGTTGCCCCCCCCCCCCGAATGATTGGCCTTTTCCTTAAACTATACTTGATAAACAAATATTTTCAACAAAAAAAACTCATAAATGGTGCAATATTGTTATCGTTACATTTTGCGCTATTTATTAGTAGATTTATTGATGTATATTTCTTAATAAATGTACAGATTGAAGGGGGCCAATCATTGTATTAGCCTAATTTAAGTGGATTTTCCATAGCAAATAAACGTGAAGAAAAGAATGAGAAATGTTTATTCGCTATGGAAAATCCATATAAATTATTAGTTTATGAATACGGGGCCTGAAAAAAATTGGTTAATGTCACGTCTGATATACATGGTCTAAAAATTCATTGATCAAAATTTATTTTAATATGTGTTAATATAATCAGTCCGTTAAATAAATTATACATATATACAAAATTGTTTTTGATTTCATGATACTAAATAGCTTTTTACATTCTCATTATTTTCAGTTGAAATGCATAAAAATCATGAAAACGATTGAATATTTTAAACTTCGAAATTTTAAAAAAATCGCTTCAAATTTTGTCCCAAAAGTTTCTTGACCTGTCATGCGCCTTTGCTGTTTTTTTAGGAGAGGCCTAGAAAATAACGATTCAAATTGTACAACAGGGCGCATCGAGGAAAAAGGATTTTTATTTCCAGTCAACTGGAGTTCAGAACTTGTTTTTCTGCTATAAAGTTTAATTAAAGATCAACAAATTTTTTTCTGAGACATTATTTACGATAAAAAAAATATATGGAGGCATGTAAATTCGTATTTACACAGCGAGGACGCCATTAAAAAATTGTTTACTCTACTTAATGACTTTAAAGTTTTCAAACACTACAAAAAAATTTTTTTGAAAATGAATCATTATTGTCAATTGATTTACGAGACAATGCAATATACATGAATGAAAGACGCGAAAGATATACATTGAAATAATTTTAATAACATTTAATGGTACGAAAATTTCAACAAATAATATTTTTATTTTATTTTCACAACAAAGTCAATTCCCTAAGATTAGAATAACAGGAAAAATGAAGGATAAATTTTACTTTGATTCCGGGCTAAAAAGCAACAAAAATTAACTTCTCAGAATAAATTTTATCCAAATATCGGTAGGTTTTTTTTTTGGTTTTCCATGACAGCACATGTATTTTAAAAAACGTCAATTTTTCTGAATAAAAATTTATTCCTCAAAAAAATTATCTGCAACTTTTATCCCTTTTTTCTGTGAAGTAGAAACTTGAAAATTTGTTTTGAACAACTACATTTGTATCTTGGTATTGTTTTTTATGAAATGTTTTATATTTAAAGTACAATATAGCCTCAAAAAATTGATGTTTTTTTCGCATGACCTCATCTCTTAATTCACCGAATAGTTTTCAATTTCAGTCAAAGCCAGCCACTCTGGAATAATGTCTGTTCGTTTTTCCACGACAAACATTGTAACGTTGTTCTACTGCTTTTGCAGCGACGTTAATTAACTTTTTTTTCGAGTTCGAATTTTGTATGTATACTATCGTAAATGTAGCTCCGGGCAAGCAACTGTTATGGGAATTAGTTCCAATCGTTCGCTATATTGAAAAATGATTCTTCGCGATTGTCACGCTGATTTTTGTCCAGTTTTATTTTATATTATTCTGCAAGTAATTAGTCTCCATTTTTCCATTATAGTATTCGAGCTAAAATCAACGCGAAGCAGAATAGATGTTTTTTGTAAAGACATTTTTTATTGTTTCAAATTATTCTATACTCAATATTTAATTTCATTATTCAAACATTTTTCACTTTATCTTCTAAGGTAGATGTCCCAATTCCTATTCATTTAAGGAGACGTGCTGCAGTTTTTTTAATATTTAAATTTCTTATAAAGTTTAAGGTTACAAATTTTTATTCCATCATATCCTTTTGTTTTTTTCTCTTTAAAATGGGCATATACAAACTCTCAAATGTTGAAAAATGTATTAATTAGAAGGATTTGTTTGCAAAATTGCGAATGTCCCAATTCCTTATCAGCACAAAATTGCCTTGTTCCAATTCCTGATAAAAGATGTACCAATTCTTTATCAAGTCGGTTTATTGATAAAATATATAATCAAATTAATAATTTCAGTTGCTAGAAACTTTAAAAATGTTTCATTATTGCCAAATGATATTAAAAAAAGTCTGATTTTATTAAGTCTGATCAGGAATTGGGATCCATTCTTATATAGATGGTACCAATGCCTGATCATCAATATTTTGATGATCAGATCAATATTTTGTTACAAAAATGACCTAAAAAATGTTGTAACTGTGTTTTTCTTCAAAATTTGAACCTTTGAAAAATGCATTATACTTTTCTTTGTTACCAACCAAAACTGATATTAGTTTCTATAATTCTTGTTTATCAAATTCTTGAAAATACCCATGTAAAAAAATTCCCGAGAATTTCGAGGGAATGCATTTTCGAGAATTTCCCGGGAATTTCTCGAGAATTTCGAGGGAATTTCCAGGGAATTTCTCGGGAATTTCCTGAGACTTTCCTGAAAATTTCCTATGAATTTTCCGAGAAATTTCCTGGAAAGTTCCAGCATATTTCTTGAAATATCCTGAAAATTTCAGGCGAATTTCTGGACGATTTCTCGGGAATTTCCTGAAAATCGATCTTGAATTTGTCCAGGATGATCAGGGAACTGCGCAATTGTGCTGAAATAGGTTTTTTAAATTCAGAAATATATCTAGATGATTCTGGAGATAATTTTAATTTTTTAATTATATATTATCTTCCACTTATTTTCTATATCACAAAAAGTCCCAGAGTATCATTTTATTTGGCAGCAAAATGAGAAATCGAAAAACAAAATACTGTGACAATAAAATAAATGATCCACTTTAGATAAAAATAATGTCGTTGCAGATTGAAACAATGTTCCACAATTTACTGTGATTCTGTTTTGTCAAGAGAGGTTTAATTGCATTATTTTAAAAGATAATTGTTTTTTATGAAGCTTATCAAAATTTGCCTTGTAAAACCGCAAACAATACACACATGTAATGAGTAAATATGTTATTTATGTTTGCCGTTATGTATTTGCCGTGTAAAACCTCAAAAAATACACATATGCAATGAGTACATATGTTATTTATGTTTTTTTAAAATCTCAGAACGAATTTAGAAATATTTTGGTCATACGTTTAATCGTTAGAGTGTCATGGTGTTTTTGAGTTTGGACTTCTGAGTTCAACGATTATTTCTACCTGTGAAAGAGTTTTAAAAAATCTGAGGAAATTCACATAACTTCTTCAAACTCTCAAGAACAAGATCCCATACACAAATATAACGAATATTTTATTTAATTATTTATTTATTGCTCAAGAGTTTCAAAGTTAAGGGAATGTATCAATTTCGGCGGGACACCAGTGACCCTGGTTTACACTTTAAAGGTTAAATTCTGCAAGTTTCACAAAATATTAAAAATTGGTCTGCAATGATCCAAGACTGCTCACTTTCTTAGATTATTCTAAAATAAAATTCATTTATTTTGTTGGCCCTCAGCCTAAAAATAAATCTTTTTATTCTAAAAATCACATGAATTTTATTTTAGATTAATCTAAGAAAGTGAACAGTCTCGAGCTGACGTAAACCAATTCTTAATATTTTGTGTAACCTGCAGACCATTAGACCAGGAGATTTCTAAATTTGCTGAGATTAAAAAAAATAAATAAAGTACTCACTACTGACCATGATTTTTTCGCAGTTTTTTACGTACTTATATAATAGGGTGGGTCGAAAAAACAAAATTTTGGAAATCAGAAATGGAACTATGTGGAAAAGTAGCGTATTTGGACCCTGAAAAAGTATCATTAATTTTGATTCAATCGATAAACGCCTTGGTTTTGCGCGTTAAAAAAATATGTTTGAAAATATTATTATTTTTGTAAATTTGATATTTTCGTGGGTGTCAATTTTTTTTACATTTCTTGAGGCCTTAAACAGCTTCCCAAATTTGTACAAATTTTTAATTGCAGCCCTATCAGAGATTATTAATTAATGTTTAGTAGATGCCTGTTTTAAAAAAAAAATTTAACCCTAAAAAAATGTGGAAAGAATTTTTTCAGGTACCAAGAACGTTTCTACTGTTAAAAATACGCTAGAAAAGAATTTGAATAGTCTGGGAAATCATAAGTGTAAATATAGTGAATTTTTTAAAAACTAAGTTTTTGTTTTTTTTAAATTATTCTTTTTCAACTGACTTTAAATATTATTTTTAACATCTGCGGGTGTTTTAGTGATGGAAATACTCTTAAAAAATACAAATATGACTTCTTAGAAAACATGCTACCTTTTTGTTTTTGATTCCATGAACTTATCAATTTTTTTCTAGAGTATTTTTATCACTAGAATTAAAAATTAAGAAAAAACACAAAACAGAATTTATCAATTGTTAATTTTTTTCTAGAGTATTTTTATTACTAGAACACCCTCAGATGTTAAAAGTAATATTGAAAGTCAGTTGAAAAAGAATAATTTGAAAAAATCAAACACTCAGTTTTTAAGAAATTCAATATATTTACACTTATGATTTCCTAGACTAAACAAATTTTTTCTAGCGTATTTTTACCAGTAGAAACGTTCTAGATACCTGAAAAAATTCTCTCTGAATTTCTGTAGGTCTTAAAATTATTTCTTGAAAATAGGGGTCTACTAAACATTAATAATCTCTGATTGGGCTGCAAATAAAAATCTGTAAAAATTTGGGGATTCGTTTAAAGTCTCCAGAAATGTAAAAAAAAATTGGAATCCACGGAAATATCAAAATTACGAAAATAAGAATTTTTTGAAACATGTTTCATTAACGCGCAAAACCAAGGCGTTTATCGATCTAATTTAAATTAGTTATACTTTTTCAGGGTACTAATGCGCTAATTTTCAACATAGCTCCATTTTCCATTTCCAAAATTTTGTTTTTTCGAACCACCCTATTGTACAAAGTTCATTTTCAACTTCATAAAAACTAATTACGTTTTAAAATTCAACAATTGTGCTCGGTTGTTTTTCAGTAAATAAGTTTCTTTTTTTTAATCAGGATTTACTATAAATATTTCACCACATTTTTTTCAACTTCTCTATGTCGTAATTTTTTGAATTCAATATTTCACTCTTGAAAAAATAGATATAAGTGGAAGATAATATAGTACCGATCATGAGTATCAGACCGCTTCACTCTCATCTCATGGGCAAAGAATTCTTGTCTTTTACATTTAATAATTCGGGAAGGAAAAGCGACTGTAACTTTTGGCAAAAACAATTGAAAAGATTAAGAAATTTCGCGTCGAAACAGCCATATGTGAATAACTTTAAAATATTCTTAGTCAAGGTAGAATTTAAGAAAACTAGAAGAAAATAATGTGCTAGGTGACTAATTTTCGACACTTCTTTCAATTCCTGGAAAAATGTAGAAAAGATTTAGAAGAATTTTGAAAAAATTCATAGCGCCATTTTATTTTTCGCTATGACTTCAAAATCTATTTAAATTACAACTAATTATTTATTCAAATTAATGATTAATTTTTATTTTATATCAAAATGCAATGATTTTTAATTCTTTTTTATTTGATGTAATTTTAATCTGATTCTCTATAAAACTTTGAGTTTCGGCAATTAAAATTTCGAAATTTCAATACCAAACATAATTTATTTTAAAATTGTACTAATCTCAGTATTTCTTACAGTGTTTATTAGAAGCAAATAAAATAAAAATGATGGTGACTTATGAAAATTAAATGCAATTAAATGCAATTATATGGTAAAAATAACATAAATCAATTCCCGAATGTTTTTCTGTCATATTTTGTGTCGAAAAGTTGAGTAAATATTAATCAAACCTTTTTTAATAACTATGGCAAAGCTTAATTGATTATTGGCTAGATTCATTTTTGTCAAAAAAAGTGTGCTAATTATACTGTAAATCTCCCAAATTATTTATAATTACACTTTTTTAGTTATGTACCTAATTAATTACGCTAAAGTGATTTTCGTGTAGAAAGATTGACCTCTTTTCTCGGAGCCATTTTAATTAAAAGACAATTAAAATATTAACAACTTGATTATGAATTTAATTTTCAAATCAATAAATTTATGTATAATTATTATTTTAGGTGTTGTAGCTTTTCTTTTTTTTCGTTTCACTTGTTATTTTGTTTATTAAAAAAAATGTTTGAAAAAATATTTGGAAACTGGAGTATACGCTAGATGTATCATTATGCCGGAGTATTTTAATAGTAAAAGATTTAAAAAGAATCAAGGACATTATAGAGAAGAAAATTTGTTATTAAACCTTATTGAAAGATACAACCTCATCACAATATTGAATTAAAAAAATTATGACATAGAGAAGTTTAAAAAAAATGTGGTGAAATATTTATAGTAGATTCTGCTAAAAAAAACAAAACTTATTTATTGAAAAACAGCCAATCAATGCATTTATTTATTAAATTTGTTTAAATAATGTACAATTATTGTTTAACTGCAAATCATCATAGCAATAGATTATCTCTGAGATGTTTGTAGTTGATTCTGCTGAAAAAAACAAAATTTATATATTGAAAAATGCTCAAATAATTAATTTGGTAACTAAATTTGTTTAAACAATAAACAATTGATGCCTAAGTGTAAAGTAAAACAGCAAGTCACATTGGCAACATATTAGTTTTTTTATTCTTTTGAAAAAACGAAGCTATCACTATCACAGCAGAAAGTCATTATTGAAATATTCATAGGTAATTCTGCTGAAAAATCAGAATTACAAATCAGAATTACAAATTAGAAATCAATTTGTAATTACAAATTACAAATTTATCTAATTAAAAATGCTATAATTTCGTATTTTTTTATTAAATTGTTATAAAAAATTAAGATTTCATGTTTCACGTGTACTAACTTTAAGTTAACATTATTTTATTTCCATTTTCTCCTGAAAATATTGGTTTAGTGCATTTAAATATGGCAAATAAGAAAGATATAACTTTTGTTCATTTATTTATTTATAAAAATTAAAATTTTTGTTTTATTAAATTAATACTGCTGGAAACCATTTTTAATGAGTTTTTGCCTCGTTGTGGACCATTTTTGGCAAAATAAAACATTTTTTGATTAAATGGCAGTCTTGAAAAGTCAAAAAAAATTTTTTCATTTTTTTTATTAAATAAAAAATTATTGCGAAAGTTTTTTAAATATATCCTCTGTTGTAGCGATGCGGAATTTAGTACACTTTAATTTTTAAAAAAACGTCCAAATCAGATGAGTAGTTTAGTCTGAACATTGATTTGTCCTCAGACGCTTTTTTTGCTCTACTATGCGGTCTGATACTCGTGCCTGGTATATAAGATAATTAAAAAATTGAAATTAACTTCAGAATCATCCAGCTATTTTTCATAATGCGAAACATTTAATTCAGCACAATTGCACAGTTCTCTGACCATTCCAGACAAACAGAAACCGATTTCCAGGAAATTCCCGGGAATTTTTTTACATGGGTAGATATATAAATTCTCATACGTAAACTATTTACGATTTTATTGTTATCGGTCCCTTGTGACCACATGAATCGTAAACAGTTAGTGTTTGAAAACATTTATTCGCGCCATTACATCACGCATCTCGTCTTAGAGCAATCTAATGGGAGAACGATTGTTCCTGCTGGGGTGAGATTATTAGATTTGCTGAGTTACTCCAAGTACTGCTCGCAGGGTGGTTACAGGGGGATGGGTAGTACCGGGGGTGGCCTACAGGCTCGGTCATTTGGCTTGACTTCATAAGTCATTAGAATCAACCCTGTGGACTCGTTTATCACGAAACACCAGTTACGCACACTCGCATATAAACGACAACGTTTTAGGGCAACTTTGGAATGGAGGGGAAGCCTAACCAAATTACATCAATCCCATTTCACATCGTTTTCACATGGCAATTGAGTTGGGTTTCGCAACTGTTATGCCTTGTGTCTTTCTAAACCTTCACTTTTTTTTAGATCTATAATTTATCTTTTTTTAGGTGACTTTCTTTTCTTAGTCTTTTGTTCTACTTGTTCTGTTGGTATATTTGTTCTGTTGTTATATTTGTTCTGTTGTTATATTTTTTCTGTTGTTATATTTGTTCTGATACATTCGTTTCTTAATAATGATAAAAAAATTCATTACAATTAATTTCCATGTGTTTATTTCGGGTGCTACTTGAATTTTGGATTTTGTCGTTCAATTTGTTTTCACTCCTCATTCAGTTCGAATTTATTTCAATCACGTGGAGGGGACTCATACCCCAAATGTAACATGTGAAAATCGGTTAGAAATAGGGAGAAAAAAGTATATAGAAAGTGCTTTAACTTTTCCTTATCGAAAATAAGTCGTTAGCAGTTCTTTCATCTTGCTAAACGAGTTTTCGTAGCGCGCCACGGCTAGCTTTTGCTTTTTCTACCCTTCCTCTCCGAACTGCCTTCCCCACCTCCTCTTCGCTTTAACGGATTTTTCAATTTTCTTCCGTCTAGTTAATTTAATCTGTAATACTTGATGCGACGCACACAAGTTTCGCAGCAAGGAAGAACAGCTACTTACCTCCATTTTTCTTAAAATTAATTTCAGTCCTTTTTACAGTATTTTACACTTTCAGAAAATCCTCAATTAACCATACATGATTGACTTGATTTTTCGTCTAACAAATTCATTATATTGACATATATTTTTTTAAACAAAGTTCATAAAAACTTTTTTGAAGTTAGTTCCAAGAGCAGATTGTAATTTTTGAAACAATTTAGTTTGCAACTCAAAATATTATCGGCGTTTAAGAAATCGAAAACTGGAGTCTACAGGTCATTTAGTTTTGAAAAAAAAGCTTTACGTGAGGTTATTACCGAATACTCAGGGGGTTGCATTTTAATGTGAAGTAACGGTTTCCCTCTGAGTCTCGTGTTGGGGTTTGGTCTGAGCACAATGCCAGTAGAGCCGCTAGAAATCCGCTTACGAGAGTGACATCTTTACGCAATTACCGTAATTGGGCATCTCGGCCTAAGCCTCACAAACCTAATTAGGCTGAAGAATGCAATTGGAAACCTACCATTGGGCGATACTTTCCTTTTTTCTTTTTAAGAAACAATATTGAAGACACGCGACACTTCCCCCTTTCTTCTCTTTTGTTTGTCTTTTAGAAAGAAGATCTTGAAGAACCTGTTCTGTATTCAATTTAGTGAAAACAGTTCATGTTATAATAAAATGAATTTAAAAAATGGATTTTTTTTACAAAAAAAACGACGAGCTGTAGAAACGTGTTCAGAGTTCTGAAAATAGAAATAATTAATATCACCACGTGATTTTTTAAGTAGATTAAAAAGAATTGAAGTGAAAACTTTTAGTGAAAACAGTTCATATTATAATAAAATGAATTTAAAAATGGATTTTTTTTACAAAAAAAACGACGAGCTGT
>JBAGKK010000247.1:842422-858150 GCA_037177015.1 Euceroptres primus
TAAAACACAACTTTCACATTTTCAATTTTTTCAATTTTTTTTAAATTTATTGTAATCGTTATTAATAATCCTTGATATATATATATATATATATATATATATATATATATATAATATATAAATAAAATTTCTTTAGTCCCTGATTTTCCTTCCAATCTTCGGAAATCTTTTTTAATTTCTGTTAATGTCACGAACTTTTTAAATCCTTGATATATTCTTCTTGGTACCTTATGAGTCTTTTGTGACAAGTAAGCTTTTTTTAAATAAATACCTTATTGTTTTTCAATTAAATCAAATAAAATTGCTTGTAATTCAAATATTTCCATGAAGCCCTTCGTAATCCATCTTCATGTCTTCGTAGAACAATTAGATGAAAATGCTTAGTAAGTTTAAAGAAAAAACACAAAATGCCAAATAATTATTATTAGACAATTTTGACCCCAACTACTTTTTCTAGGAAATGCATTGAAATTAATTTTTGTTCTTTTTCCCCTGCTTCTGTAAACATTCCATTTATTAATATTTATTCACTCTCCTGGTATTTTTGATAAAAAAAACTTTCCCCCTTTTTTCGATAACATTTTCTCCATTTCCCCTAAAATTAAACTACTCAGCAATAGGACCCTATTTAAATTCTACTTATTTTTTTCAAAGGTCTTACTTCCTAAAATTTTAACAAAATAATGAACCCCTTTTTTTAAATAAGTGCTTTGAACCTCCTCAAGGAACTTAAAGTTTAAATACGGTAAAAATTTTTTTTCTTAAAATGAAAATTTAGGCGGTAATTTTTTTGGTAGAAAACTATTAAACGGTAAGACCTGAGAAATATTTTTAAGTGCCGCTTATAGGATACCAAAATAATCTAAATTTTGAAGAATGTAATTGCCTTATCCCTAAGATTTTTCCTTATAAAAAACAAATAACATCCCATTTTTTGTTTTTGACAAAAAACATATTTTCGAGGTCATTCAAGGCGCATGAAGAGAAAAAAACCACTATTGCTGCGGGCTTCATTTTTTTATTAATAAAGAAAGTTACATCTTTTTTTTATATTTATCCTATTCAAGGAAGTATTCTGCTTCAAAAAAAAGTATTTCCTTATTGCGTGCAAGCTTATGCAATAAATCTACAACCATTCAAAGAACAGCGCTCCAGTAACTGAAATAGAAGAAAAATGGTGGATTTTTCACTTCTTATGAATTTTGATTTTTCAAATATTTATAAAAAAAATCGCAGTAATACGTATACGCCCACAGTAATTGGGACACTTACCCAATTCATTAAAATTGTATCATTTTTAAAAATTTAGTAAAAAGCGATAAGAAAAAAATTTCAATTGAAAATAAAACATTTTAAATAAAAAAATTTTGTATGTTTACAGTTTTTATCATGAAAAGTAAGTGTTTCTCTTTTAAACAATCTGATCAATAATAAGATTGCATTTTTTGAAAATATAATTAAATATGTTTTCTCGAAACCTGTTTTTTTTCGTGCTCTCAATACCTTAAAATGTTTAATTTTAGAAGGTAAGATCTTTGAAAAAAAAAAAGTAGAATTTAAGGGAGGCAACCCAAGTAAAACGCTAAAAATAAGGCTTTCTTGAAGAATTTATTTTAAAAAACTGACTCTGTGAAATTAGTTGAAATTTTACACACATGTGAATATACATTTAAAATTACAGAAAAAAATTTTTTATAAAGATTAAAAATTTTTTTTTTTCATTCCAAATAAAGGGCGCTGTCCAATGCCTCTTTTTTTAAAAGTACAAATCCGCGGGACGTCTAGTGGTCGATAAAATTGTCCTAGAACGAAAATTCAAAAATATTTCTTTTGTCAATGAGTGTAGAAAGAAATTGTACCTGCATCTGGCAAAAAATTCAAAATCTATAAAAAACAGCCTATTTAGTAATATGTACTATTTTTACGTAAAAATTTTACCGTAATTATGTAATAAATATTGTTTAAATAATGAAAATTAGTGATCTAGTAGGTGCACTCTCTGGGGAATTCAATTACGAAAATGTAGCCGTTGATCGCAAATCGATTGATCAAATATTTTTTGAGTTGTGCTTCTCGTCAATTTGAAAAAATAGTTTTGAGAAAAACGCACAATATATAGTCATTATTTAAACAATTTCTATAAACAAATGCACATTTGGACCATTATCTAATAAATATAATACATTTCTTCTGCAGGTGTGAGTGCAGATATCTTGTCAATGGTTCTCTTGAGTGATAACTTGATATTAGAAAACAATTGTTAATTGTTTAAACAACCTTAATTAACAAATGCATAAATTTGTCAGTTTTCACTGCAAAGATTTAGATTTTCCACAAAATCAATTGAAATTACCTTGCTTTTGGCTTAGTGCCACAAACCTCGATTGGACAACTATAGTTGTGTTATTCACGAAGTTATGCATTTCTTAGCTAAAACTGTCTGAATAATAAACAATGGTTGTCCAATGGAAATTTGCGACAGTACTGAGCCAAAAGAAAGGTAATTTTAGTTGATGTTTTAGAAAAAAACTGAAGCAACAAAAAGTAGCCAATTCCCAAGAAACTACATTTGTTCTCTAAATTATTTATAACAGAAGGAAAATGTTGTTTTTTTTATACGTGCGTAAGAAATTCTACTTTGAACATCTGTTTAGCAAGCGCAAACTGATAAATTCCCCACGAAATCATTATTGCAGTGAGTTAATATTGGATTAGTTTCATTTGACCGAGGACCTCCCCCTTTAGGGAACCTCCAAAATTTCGTCAGTTTTTGCATATCACTTACCGTTTTCGAGATATTTCCAAATTTTAAAAATTGTTAATGTTAAAACTTCAAATGCTTTGAATTTGGTACTTTTCACTACAAATTCGGATTAAGCGACTGTCTCAACACATTCTTTCATTCATCACGTGGTTTCTGATATTATTGGCATTTGGATTTTAATAGCGTCCATTACTGTACCGACCAGACCCGAGGCCGGCACAGTTACGAGAGATGAGTGTACTAAAGTATTGATACCATCGATTCTTTTAGTGGAGGGGGTAAGGGGGACAAGGAAGGGGTTTAATCTGTCTCTCTTTTACACATGGAGTGTCCATTTTACGCAAAAAAGTATCGATACACCGATACATCGACCTTCTCAGTATCGGTATCGAGTATCGAAGTATCGAGAACAAAGTGGTATCGCCCATCTCTACTTTTAGGTATGCGCTTTGCAGTCTTTACCGAACGGATCGTGATTCGTCCATTCCAGCTCTGAAAAGATTCTTTGAATAAAAATGAAACTTCTCGAAAGTAAATGAGAAAATTTAATGCGTCTATTTTGAAATTTTCAATTTATCTTTGAAGAAATTTTTATTTTGTTGATAGTATTTTCTGTCGAATACCTCCTCTTTTATTACATTATTCACCTTAATTATTACCTTCCACCTATTATATTGCACGACTTGAAAAATTACAGTGCTACTTTATATTTTTTAATGTACATATTACATAGTGTACTCCTAAAAAACTATCAAATAATACTAATACTAAACGAAATTATACCTAAACACCACTATATCCAAATTTCACCGCAACTTCCGGTAATGACTACCGGGCAAATTTTCTTCGTGCAGTAAAGTACTTCATGGTAAAGTTTTTCAAAAAATCGGGAAAAATGCGGTTTTTGAGAAGTCATATTAATTTTCAGACACAAAAAATTGTTAAACCGACTACGGAATCGTGATCGGAATATACACATACATAAATATACACACAATATACATACAATATACATATACATAAATATTCTTAATTGTTAATTAAAACACCTGTGGACTTAAATACACTAAAATATTCCATGGACAAGATGTGTTTTTCAGCAGTCTGGGAAAAGTTCTAAATGGCAAAGATCTTTGTCATCGGCAGATAACGGGTTAAAGTAAACGCTCGGTCGTTTATCCGCTTTTAACGCGCAGGTAGATATGTCCCTGTATGACCGTTATACCATCGAATTTCGATCTTAGACTTTTATAATTATGTTTTTAAGATGTTATAGCTTTGATTTATCCAATAAAAAGGAAATCGATTTTTTTTCATTTTACTTGGGTTGCCCCCCTTAAATGGGCACCCTACTCAACTGTGACCCCTGGAATTGGAACATGATCAGGAATTGGGACATCTACCTTATCAGTCTATTCCATCAAATATTTCTCTAATCGTCATACGCCCAAGTTTTTGCAAAACCTCTAATAAATCAGATTTCCCAAAATCGATTCCCTAGCTTGGAAATCGGAGCTCAAAAGCCCTCCCTAATCCGTTTATTCCACGCTAATAGAGTAAACGGTGCAATGACAGTTTTTCGCTGGTGAAAAATGCCCGAAGAGTCGAAGGAATGTTTAATTCCCCATCAGGGAACCTTCGAAGTGGAAAACCCGATGAATCGGTATACGAATCGTCGGAGGATGCTCGGCATAAGCGGTAAACTTTACCTCGTTTCTAGCAATTACCAAGGATGCCAGAATCCGCCGCAAGAATCAACCCCTACCGAGGTAGTGTATTCCGCGCCCTGCCACCCTTGCGCCTGCGCCATCGTTGGATTCCAAATGCCGGACTATGCCACCACTCCTCTACTGATCCACGTTCCCTCTCTTTAATCAACAGTAACTCACCTCTTTGCTCACCCCAGCTTTTCTCTTTCTCTCTCACTCTTACCAATCTTCCCTTCTCTCCAACTCTAAACGAAGGGGTCGACTCAAAATTTGACTCGTTTGAGAACCACTGCCTCGCCATGTTCCCAGATCCCTTCGGGCATTGGTCCATGGCTTTGTCGTTTGATTTCGCATTGGTCGGTGTCGGTGACGCCCTCGCTATCGGTTCAGCCTTCTCCACGATGGATATGGTAGGTGGTTGCTTGCAGTCTAGCAAGAAGTCTAGCTAGTGCTTCGCTGGCACAAGGCACGTTCAAAAGACTCTCCGTCGGAATCGGTCGCGATTTCAAGAGCAAAATCGAATCACAGATCGATATCGATCGGGAAAATCTGAGGACAGATACGCGAAGATCGGTGGCGATAAATGAAAATTTGTAGGTTGAGGATCCTTGATGAATGGCAGTAGTGAAAGCGTAGAAAGGATGACAATCAACAGTTATCAAGATTTATAAAAGAAGCTTGAATCATAGATCCAGTCTATGAGTATTCAAAATGAGATTTTTTCTGGAATTGCCGGCTGTTCCGGGCGCTTCGCATTGGCGAAGAACGCTGCCTCATGAACGCGAATCATCGACAGAGATTGATGAAAAAACGTTGTTTTGAACGATTTTTGTGATTCTTGTAACGATAGATTCTGTGCTTTGAGGATCACTCCATGAAATTAACTATTGATTTTTAAGTGTAATGATGGATTCTGTGCTTTGTAGATCACTCCATGAAATTAACTGTTGATTTTTAATTGTGTGACATAAACTCATTGTTGTTTTTAATACCGTTGTGGAAATAGTGTTGTTTTTTTGGGAAAAGTATTGGGTGGAACTTTAAGGGTCTTGTGTGACACATGAAATCTGGACCTAAAAAAGCCATGGATTCTCAGCAATTGGTGGAAGCTGTTTCTCAAAATAGTCAGGACTTGGTTCTTGCAAAACCGACAAGCAGCACGCCAAGGCACAGCATAGAATCTATTCTAGGATTGGCGAGTCGGAAAAGAAGCCATCGGGAGATGGAAGATTCTGGAATTAGCACCCAGGAAAGCACCGGTACACAGATCTTTCTTTACTGCATGTGATTTTATGGAAAATGGATTAAAAACCTTATAAATTTATGTAAAGTTTGGCCGGCAATTTGAAGATCCATTATTCTGGTGAACGGAAAATAAACATAACATTGTAGAGATTTTATCACGGAAATTAAATCGTCTGATATCTCAAAGTAATGTACAATTATTATTAGGAATAAAATCAAATCACAGAAAAAATGAGGAAAAAACCGAGGGGCTGTTCACTGGGCAATCGACTGCCGTGAATTACTCTGATTTCCTTCGATTGCTAATGAGTGGAAGGGAGACAGAAATAGAAAAACAATTGAAAAACAAGAGAGATAGACTGAGATTTCCAGAGATTTCTGAGTATGATTTCCGGAGTGAATATCCCCTCGAAAAAAACTAAGTTATAGGTAGTTTTTTTTAGGGAATCAGTTTTCCTTTAGACAACTTCTCGCCTTTCAAAATAAATGTGTTGTCATGGTAAAGAAAGAAGAATATTATCCTGATGTTCAGGGATTCTCTGAAGTTAACTTTTGTTGCAGACAATTTTTACCCCGGTGTCAGGGTACCTCTCTAAATCTGAATCAGTGAGAAGTGGGTCACTGAATCAAATCAGTAAGGATTTTCATTGACAATCAGTGAGATTTCACTGTTGTTCTCAGGAAATCTCATTGACTTTCAGTGAAAATCTTTACTTATTTGATTTAGTGAACCATTTCTCACTGATTCAGATTTAGAGAGTAAATTTTATTCTTAGTTCTTTCTGCGTTGTCAAAAAACAAAGAAAAAAACATATTAAAGTTTTTCAATACTCTAAGAAAGTTGGTTCAAAATTCTAGTATTAGAAGACACGTCCATAAATTTCTGATTGATTATTCTGCGTCTGTGAGATAATAATCAAAAGTTTGTATTTATTCTAGAAGCATTGTAAATTATACTTTTTAATTAGAATTTAAAAAGTATTTTAATCTGATTGTTATGAACAAAAGTGATTAACTATTTCAGAAAAAATCCGGTCGGAATAGCTCCGTCGGTAGGTCTACGTCTATGCTATAGTGTATTTTTAAATGCAAATTGTATCCTTATGAGTAAATTAATGTCACAGTGGTCGCAAAAAACCGCATTAACCTTATTTTTATCTCAGGTCCTATTTCAAAATAACATTTAACCTGGAGCCTATACAAGAAAATATATATTTCAATATATATCTCAAAAATATATATCTCTGCATATCTTGGAAATGAAAAAATTGAAAGCAATGCAAATGATTAGCAAGATTTTTGTCTCGAAATGAATTAGAGGTCATTGCTAATAATTGTACTTTAATTATGTGTACATTGATAAACAATAAGTTAACAATGTTTATGCTTTAGTAAAAAAATTGGATTATTTAGACTCAAGAGCAAACAACTAAAAATCACAACCGTGATTCTATCTGCTCCTAAGATATAAATATAAACTCAGAAAATTCCAGGGTATCATTTTAATCGGCAGCAAAATGAGAAATAAAAAAACAAAAGACTGCAGCTATAGAATAAATGATCCACTTCAAATCAAAATAATATCGGTGCAAATTAAAATACTGTCCTATATAAGAAAATATATATTTCAATATATATCTTAAAAATATATATATCTGCATATCTTGGAAATAAAAAAATTTAAAGCAATGCAAATGATTAGCAAGATTTTTGGCTCAAAATGAATTATAGGTCATTGCTAATAATTGTACTTTAATTATGTGTACATTGATAAACAATAGGTTAACAATTTTTATGCTTTAGTAAAAAAATTGAATTATTTAGACTCAAGAGCAAACAACTAAAAATCACAACCGTGATTCTATCTGCTCCTAAGATATAAATATAAACTCAGAAAATTCCGAGGTATCAGTTTAATCGGCAGCAAAATGAGAAATAAAAAAACAAAAGACTGTAGCTATAGAATAAATGATCCACTTCAAATCAAAATAATATCGCTGCAAATTAAAATACTGTCCCACGATTTAGTGTGAATTGAAATTCCTTAGTTTTTCAGCAAGTGATTTAAAATTTTGAAATTAAAATAAATTACAATATTTTATTTTATTATATACAGAAAGATAAGTTCCTGCTTCTTGAAATTACTTTTGATATTTAGAAACTGTTTGATTAGTATAATTAGTTATACTAAATCATAGTTATACTAAATAAAACTATTTGATTAGTATAATTAGTAAATATGGTTAGTATAATCATATTAATTCTTTAAATGCATAAATTCATTTTAAATTTACATAATGTTAAATAGCTTTGTTAATAATTTTAAAGGACAATTTAAGGATCAAAGTTGATTGATCCAAAATATCAACACCAATATGTTTTTCCAAGGAATATAGTTATCTTGTATAGAAAAATCTTTTATCAAATCTTTAATTGTCTTTACTTTCTTACCATAAAATAATATTCTTTTATTTAATTTGGTACATTTTAATGATGTTTTTATGCCTGGAAATTGAAAGTATCTGATAATTGAAATTCTGAAAGTAAACTTTAATTTAATAAATCTGAATTCCTGTGTCAGATGTTCTTTACAACAAGTTTCAATTAAAGTTTCGTTTAAACCTTTAAACGAAGAAAACTCTCTAAACTGGAATAGTTGAATTCAACGAACTTTGAAAACAGCACATACGTGATTCAATGCTTCTCATGTCGGCAAACGACTGTGTCGAGGGGTGGATAACTGCTTCGGTCGGTAGAGTTAGCGTGTAATTGGAAAATCGTTAGTATCGTGTCGATCTCTTGGCTTGCTCGTGTCGCAGGTTGTAATTTGTCGTCGGAAGGGAATGACGCGTTACTCTGACAAACAGGATATCTATAAAGCGTTGCTGATATCCTTTATTTTCTATTATTTCCCTTTGGTTCAACAAAAAAATTGCTACTTATTTCCCTCAAACGATATGAATATCCCAGCCTACTTAAATACCATTCACCTAAGCTAAGTATACCTAATCGGTGCTTATCTCATATCCTGAGATAACATGACTTTCATTTGGACGTTAATATCCTTCATAAAAAGTAGATTTCCCTCGTAAATACAGTGCCAGATATTTCACTTTATCCACTCTTAAATTAACCTTTCCAAAGATTAAAAAAATCCTATGAACTTAAAACCCCATAATTTTTACACTAAGAAGGATATTTTTATATTTCAATTAAAAAAAAACCTTAAAAGGTTTTTCATTTCAGCAATTATTAATAATTAATTACCGTCTTTTTCCAGCTATATTTTTATACTAGAAATTTAAAAAGTAGTTACCTCAAGCAAAGAATTTTCCGCTTCCATAGCAATTATCGCTGAGATACTATCTTCCTCCAGCATCTAACAATCTTTGATCAAACTCTAAAACTCATAAAACAAACGTGCCGAAAAAAACTAAGAAGGGGTGACGGAGAAATAAAAAATTCCACGGATGCTGCTTAATAGTTAGCTCCGAGTGCGATCCAATCTTGTCTCACTAATCAAATTATCATTACTTATAATACTACGCGCGACAAGAAAAAGATAAGGAAGAAGTGGGAGGAGAGGCAAAAGGATGAAGCGAGCTCTGAAAGAGCCTCCGCTAATAAGTACCTATTAAAAAAAATGTTAAAAGAAAAGGATCGAAGCAGCTTTAAGCCGGTCGCTTCTTAAGAGCTGAATTGACGTGTCTACTAATGGATCGCGCCATCCTTCGTCCCTCCTTTCCTCAGCATCAACAATCTTCTTTTCTCCTTCCCCTCACTCCTTTCAGCTCACATGGTACTCTTTCACTCACGCAATCTTAAAACAAGAGCCAACAGGCCTGTTATCTGTTTTAAGTCAAAGGTGTTTCAAATCAATCGTAATTAAATACCTGAGACTCAATCTTCTACCCCCATCTTTCATCTCCCACCCTCCAGAGTCCTCTCTTTAAGCCATTGAATTTCGTCACCAAATGTGTCGTTACTAGCCGCATCAAAGGATCTCAACTCCTAAACTCACACCTTTGCTTTGCTCTCCCTTTCCTCCACCCCCCCCCCGTACAATTTGCATATCTTGAACTCGACAGCGCTCACCGAACTATATACGGTCGATAATCACTGTGCAAGAGCGTGTTTAACGAACGTGTGGAATATAGGAGTAATAACGGCATCGTACCCCTCAATGCTCGCCCGAAATTTCCTGATTGATTTCAGTACTAATATTTCTGGTGGAGACTTGTGCTTTGAGAAAGGAGTAAATGATTAGGGTTTGGATTCATTGGATTGGTTAATTAAGTTTCTGAAGTTATCATGTCATGTATGAGAAAAGACAGATTGGCATTTAAACGAGCGCGTGCCTTTTAGATTAGAGATTAGAATCACTAATTGCTTGTAAATGTGAAATGATTCTCAATTTCAGACGTCTTCCAAACGGATTCGTTGACAAGTGATGACAATTAATTATATTTATTAAAAGGATGCAAAGCTTTTTTTCAAAATTATCGATTACCCGAGGCCGAATTCATTTCAAATCGGGCAGGCTGTGCACTAGGGTGTCTTAAAAAAATTCAATGTTTTTTTTTTGATGACACACTCCCTAAACTTGTTCTATTTGGTGAAAAAATAAATGCATATTTTTCTTTTCTTTTTAAAATAATTTTAAACCGTGGTCCTGGGGCCTTATACTGTCCCAAAATGATTAATTAATGTTAATTTTTGTGAATATAATAATTGTTTTCCAGGGAATACAATATACAACTGAAGGTATCATGCGTTCAAGGAAAAAAATTATACCAAAAATACTACCCCTAAGCGTCAAAAATTACCCTTTATAGAGGTTAAAATATTATATTTATTTTACCAATATCATTTTTCTCCAATTACTAATAATATAATACGAAGTTTATACGAATATAATACGAATATACGAATAATACGAATAATACGAATAAATTTATATTCGTATATATTTATACTAATAATACGAAGTTCCAGTTATATATTATTATTAAATATATAACTAATAATATATAACTACGAAGTTCGCAGTTATATATTATTAGTAATTAGAGTAATATAGAGTACTATATATAGTAATATATACTAATAATATATAGTTACGAAGCTCGTAGTTATAAATTATTAGTAATTGGAGAAAAATGATATTGGTAAAATAAATATAATATTTTAACCTCTAGAAAGGGTAGTTTTTGACGCTTAGGCGTAGTATTTTTAGTCTAATTGAGTCAAATTTTTTTTCTTGAACGTATGGTACCATCAGTTGTAGTCTCTGGAAAAAAATTATTATATTTACGAAAACTAACATTAATTAATCATTTTGAGACAGTTTAAGGCCACAGGACCACGGTTTAAAATTATTTAAAAAAAAAATATGCATTTATTTTTTCACCAAATGAAACAAACAAAAGTTTAGATGGTGCGTCATCAAAAAAAAAAACATTGAGTTGTTTTAGGACACCCTACTGTGCACGTTTAAGTCACAGAATCATTTCCGGATGAAATATGTTATTTTTCAAAGGATTTTAGACGTCACGTATTTGAGCGATTTAGTGAACCAATTTTTTAAGACAATTTATGAGTATTTGAAGTTTTAAAGCTGGTGGCGCAGTTTATCAAAAAATAGCCGAAAATTTTCTTAAAAATATTGTAGTATCCAAACTAATATAGGTATTTGACTTTCTCTTTTTGATTCTGATATATCTTTTTATTGTCTTTCGAAATCCATCGGAAAATTAAAAAATTGTAAAAATTGATAAATTGGCGGCGGGTTTTATGAAAATTTTAAAACTCAATTTTCTTAAAAACCACAGCGTTTTCATTTTTCTTAATTTTTTTCCAAGTTGGTACTAATATGGTTAATATATCCAAAAAGAAGTTATCTTGTCCTCGCGCCTTAGAAAGGAGAAATTTTTTCTTTCTGAAAAATGAAAAATTCGCATTTTTTGCAAAAATAAGACAAGATTGACAATTTTTTAGTTATATTCGACATTTTTACTAAAATATAATTTAAATTTAATTTCAAATTTTGCGTTATATTCAACATTTTTACTAAAATATAAATTAAATCGGTAAAAATTATTTTGTTTCACTGAAAATAATACTATTTTATGAAGTCATAAAAGAGGATGAAAATCAACAAGTTTCAATTTTTTTCTTGAAAATACGTGTATTCTCGGAGATATTCAATATACTATAAATTTTGAAATTTCACTGAAGTATAATATTCGTTGTTTTTCTTTATTCTTTCACAAAAATGTCTTGACAATCGTATTTAGCTGTCTATACCCTGAATTTAAATATAAAATAGTATTATTTTTAGTGAAACACAATCTTTACCGATTTCTTTTATATTTTAGTAAAAATGGCGAATTTAACGCTAGTTAGTCAAATGTGTTAACCGAATTTTTTTATAACTTTTTAAGGGGAACAACTTTCATCTTTTGACTTTTTTTGTATCTCGTATTATTTTTGCAAAAATTGCAAATTTTCATTTTTCAGAAAAAAAATTTTTCTTTCTTGTTTCCAAGACGCGAGCACAAGGTAAACTCTTTTGAGGCATATTCATTATATTAGTTCCAACTTAGAAAAAAATTAAGAAAAAAAACGATAGGGTTTTTGAGAAAATTGAGTTTCAAAATTTTCAGAAAAACCACCGCCATTTTGTCAATTTTGATTATTTTTGAAATTTTCCGACGAATTTCGAAAGACAACGAAAAGATCAATCAAAGTTGGAAAGGAAAAGTCAAATATCTATATTACTTTGGAAACTACAACACTTTTAAAAAATTTTCGACTAATTTTTTATAAACTGCGTCACCAATTAAAATACTCATAACTTTGTCAAAAAAATTGTTTCATCAAATCGGTCAAATACGTGTCGTCTAAAATCCTTTGACACACAACCTGCCCGATTGAAAATGAATTCCGCCCCGAGTAAAAAAAAAGTCCCAATGGAATTCCATTATGGGATACCATCACAAGTACCACAAAAATACCGGAAATGAAACAAATCAGTACTAAAGTCCCACTTGTAGGTAAAATATTTTACAACCTTCTGAAAATGTTCTACTTAATTAAGTACTAAAAAAGTTTCTTGTTTAATAAAGTTCTACTTAGTGGGACAAAAGTACCAGAAAAGTCCAACTTCATTTTTTCTTCGAAATTTTCACAAGTGCTTGTGGGACTTATGTCGCAATATAAATCTCATGAGGGCTTGTGAAATTTCGAAAAAAAATGAAGTTGTACTTTTCCGGTATTTTAGTTCCCCTTCAGCTAGACTTTTTTGGGACATAAATCCCCTGAGCACTTGTAAAAATTTCAAAGAAAAAATGAAATAGAACATTTCTGGTACTTTTGTCCCAACATAAATCCCATGAGCACTTGTGAAAATTTTGAGAAAAAATCAAATAGGACTTTTTTGGTACTATAGTTCCATTTCAACTGGATCTTTTTGGGACATAAATCCCACAATCACTCGAGAAAAATTCGAGAAAAAAAAATGAAATGGAACTTTTTGGGTGCTTTTCAGTTCAGTAGAACTTTTTTTTATATAAAAAACTTTTTTGGTACTTCAGTTGGGGTCTTGTAAAATATTTTATCTGCAATTAGGACTTTAGTACTGATTTGTCTCATACTCGGTACTTTTGTGGTACTTGTGGTAGGATCCCAATGGAATCCCACTGGGACTTTTTTTCTCGGGTTGTTTTGTAATTTTTATTCTGATAATTTAATTTTTGTACAGAAAATAGAAAAATGTTTACTCATGAATAGATTCTTTTTTGACAGTTATTGATAATAACTAAAACAAATACACAAAATTGATTATTTCTTGACCTTTTAAAACAAAGGAACCAACTCCAGATGAGAGGTCCAAATGCGAATCATTATTGCTTTTGCTGTAAATAAATACAATTAAAAAGTATTTTGTGTAAGGTTCAGTTTATTTATTAAGCTAAACGTTTCACAAAAATTTAGTTCAGAATTGTAGTTATTTGTGGCAAAAGTAATAGTGTTTCGCATTTGAACCCTTTGGGGTTTGATAATTTAAAATAATATTAAATCTATTTTTCGGACTTCAGATTGTAAAGATTTGTGCATCTCACAGAATTCGAAAAGCCCGAATTTTAATAAACTTCGAAGCCAAAAATAAGGAGCTTTTGAATTCAAAGTTTTTGGAAGGAAATCAACACGCCATAAAAAAAAGTACACGGTTTATGTCAAAAAACTTTTTTTGATAATACTAAAATTTATAAACTATATTTAAAAATTTAACTTAGACACACATCTGCGAGGGTGAAATGTTGAAAACACAATGTGCTAGTTGTAGAGGTTTTGTTATGGAGTAATTTCGATTGCGTGAGACTGGCACAAAGGGTACGGCCAATTACGTGTAATTTCATACCATTTATAACGGATACCTCGTTTTTGGGCAATAAGTCACACTCGCGTCAGAATCGAGGCGTAAAACTCAAAACTTATACTAAATATCAGGTACACCTTTTTATTATAGGTATGAATCTGATATTTAATCTGATATTTAATTTGATATCCTGATTATATTAGAATATCAATTTTCAAAAGTTTAAAAAAGAAATTTCCATTGATAAAGTTCACACATGTCCAATTAAAAATTCTGAAACATCATCTATTCCAATTTTCTTTAAGGAAAAGAAATATAATTTAATATTGAAAATAATTTTTAATTGAGATTCATCAAGTTCTTCTCGGGTGATAAATTCAGAAACCTTCTATTGTTGCATTTAGTAAAAAATACCTCTGATTATTTTTTAATCCATTTAATTTCTCCAGAAGTAGAAGAATACATTATTGTAGAATATGTGTACCTAAAATGGTTGAGTGAAATTAAGGTGACCTATACATATGTTGCTTAGTGCTTAAATCAACATTTATCAATTAGTGCGATAATCTAATTGCCGAAAAGACTACGCTTGGTAACTGAGAGTGCGATTTGCGTGAATTACCGTTGAATTAAAGCTCGCGTCAGATTGCTAATTGCACGTAGGTGTCGAATCGATCGTACATGGGTTGTACCGGGGAACCTATTTGGCTACGTGGATACCAAATCGTTCGGATCGATAGAACGACGACAAGGGGCACACGAACCTATTCATTGGAGAGAAACAGACTTAAACAATAGAACCAAGAGCAAGAGAGAAAACAAATAAAAAGAGACTTGAGAGGAAGAGAGAACACGTGCTAAATCAAAGAGAGCGACAGAGAAAGATAAAAACACAAAACGGTCACGAAATCACAATTTACGAAGCAATGAGCAATTACTTTTAACCACACTAATTAATATTATTCTAGTAAATAATTCAAAATTATGACCAAACATGAAAGTGAGACATGAAAGAGAAACATGAAAGTGAAACCAAATAACTTTGATCTCATAAGGGTAGTTTTTTTATGTGTTTGTTTGTTAGGGTGGCTCAAAAAAATGTTCTTTTTATCACTCACCCCATAAATAATTAGTTAATAAATAAAAAACATTAATTTTTCGTTTGGAAAAAATAAATCGTCAAATTTTTTCAGATAAAAAAATGTTAAACTGTGGTCCAGGGACTTCAAAGTTTTTGGGCCTGAGAATTCGATATAGTTTTTTAAAAAGGATCTATTGTGTTAGGTTACAGTTACAAATATAGAATAAGATACTTGAGTGAATTCTTGACATTTCACAGTGGTTCAAAATTCAAAAAAGCTGGCCAAAATATAAAGATTAAGTCCTATTTTCACGAAATTTTGTAATTAATGGTTTTTTGGATCACGGATCACGAATCTGAAACTCGATTTACCAAAAACAAAATGACGGACATGTTTCTAAAAAAATTATTAGACTTTGAACAAATTAGTTATCTAAAGGTTTTTGGGGTCACTGATAACGAATCTGAAATTTAATTTTATACCACTCTAACCTCAAAATCTCAACTTTGACATGATTTTTCGGCTCTCGTGGTATAAAATACTGTTCG
>JBAGKK010000247.1:875534-889720 GCA_037177015.1 Euceroptres primus
TTAGATAACACAGCTATATTTTCTTAGAAGACGAAATCCAGCTAAACGTCTAGCTGGGACAGCTAAACCATTTTTTTTCAATGAAGAAAAACCCTGTTTTATTTTAGAAATATTACCAGTATTATATATTGTTCAAAGAAAACTATAAAAGGGTTTTACATGAGAGAATTATATTATTAAATTAAATTGAACAATGAATATTATTTGAAGTTACAGTGGTATTTTTTCAAAAATGAAATTTCAAAGATATTGCGATATAAAATATTATTACTCTTTATACCAGTTTCATTCAAAATAATTCTATAGAGTAAAAATAATAATATTAAATTAAATTAAACAATGAATGTTATTTGAAGCTAAAGTGGTATTTTGTCAAAAATGAAGTTTCAAAGTTATTGCGATATGAAATATTATTACTGTATACCTGTTACATTCAAAATAATTCTATAGAGAGTAGAAAGAACATCCTCATTCTCCTTAACTTCTCATTAACCCCTTGACTGCCGACCCAATTTCAAGAAACATGCCCAGACTGCAGAAAATTCAAAATTGCAGTTCATACTCCTGATGAGGATTTTCTGAATGTAAGTCAAGAACTGATCAAGAACATGTATGTCAATCAACATTTTTCTTTTTCTATAAACAATTTTGTGAACAAATATGGTTTTTGAGAATTGGCTGCTTTCTGTTGCTTCAAACTGACATTTTTTTGGAGGAAGTCTAAGTATAATAAAGTCTAATTAGAAACTGAATGGAAATAAACAATATATAGTAATTATTTAAACAATCTTTATAAACAAATACACATTTAGACCATTATCTAATAAATATAATGCGTTTCTTTTACAGGTATGACTGCAGATATCTTGTCAATGGTTCTCTTGAGTGATAATTTGATATTAGACAAACAATTCTTAATTGTTTAAACAACCTTAATTACCAAATGCATAACTTTGTCCAATGAAAATTTGCGACAGTACTGATCCAAAAGCAAGGTAATTTTAGTTGATTTTTTGGAAAAAACTGAAGCAAAAGAAAGTAGCCAATTCCCAAGAAACCGCATTTGTTCACTTAATTATTTATAACAAAAAGAAAATAATGTTTTTTATACGTGCGTAAGAAATGCTACTTTGAACATCCGTTTAATGTTTAAACTTCAAATGCTTTGAATTTGGTACTTTCATTGCGAATTCGGATTCAGCTACTGTCTCAACACATTTTTTCATTCATCACGTGGTTTGAATGATCTTAGAAAACTTAGAAAACGTGGTCTTAGAAAACTCCTCTTTGCATTCCAATGCATATTTTGTTGCATGAAAACTAAGTGTTTGTATGTAAAACAATGAATAAACGAATTTTCTCTACTAGGGGTAGTTCCTGTGAATTCAAGGGTGATTTTCAAGGGTTTTAACTACATACTAATTTTTTTAAGATAGTGTGAGAACACATTTCATAAGAAATGTGTGCTTCAACATACTTTTTCATCCATCCTGTGAGGTGTGAAATTATTGGCATTTGGGAATAGTGCATATTGAAGTAACAAGGGTGGTTTTTTTCTCATCAGGGTGGATTACAAGGGGTAGGATGTTTTGAGAGTCTTAGAAAACTCCTCTTTGCATTCCAAAGAAATGTTTTCTTGAATGAAAACTAAGTGTTAGCATATAAAACAATGAGTAAACGACTTTTCTCCACTAGGGGTAGTTTCTCTAAATTCAAGGGTGATTTTCAAGGGTTGTAACTACATACTAATTTTATTAAGATGTCTGTGTGGCTCAACATACTTTTTTATCCATCATGTGGGTTGTAAAATTATTGCAATTCGGGAAAAGGGTTTAATACAGTAAATCACTTCATGGCAAAGTTTTTCGAAAAATCGGGAAAAATGCGGTTTTTGAGCAACCATATTAATTTTTAGACACAAAAAATTATAAAACCGACTATGGAATCGTGATAAGAATATCCTAAAATATGCATAAGTACTCTTAATTGTTAATTAAAACACCTGTAGACTTAATTACTAAAATATTTCATGGCAAAGATTTGTCTTTTTCCGGCTGTCTGGGAAAAGTCCTAAATGGCAAAAATCTTTGACATTGGCAGTCAAAGGGTTAAACTTCTCCTTGAGCTCATTTGAGGTCGAAATTAAAAACGACATCTTATATTTTCGAATCACATGCAAACTTAACAATCTTTTTTTCGGAAAATAATAGTTCCTCGAGTTTGAAAGTGTTTCTGTAAAAATTACTATTCGCTTTAATTTTGAACACAGTTTACAGTGCAGAAATAATAACTTAAAAATAAGTAATAAAAAATACACATTTTCTATTTAAAGTGGATAAAGTGTGTCTTACCTGAAAAAATAAAGTACACGATGTTACTATTTATTACATTTATTCCTTGATATTTGGGATAGGTATGCAACCTCTAAAAGATTTGTTAAAATGATAGTGAGACTCGCAAGATGAGTCCACTTTCAAAAATTCTTCGACATTAATCTTCATTTTTCTATACCATAATTTCTACCATTTTCTGCAACTTTATTACTATAATCGATTTCTGTACATTAGAAAAAACACTTTTTCGTTTTAACAACAAAATATAAAGTTCAATAGAGTTTCAGTAGCAATTTGTGACATGTATGAAAAAATACTGAAGGGAGCCATGAGCTAACATAATTTGTTTTAGAAATAAGAACTTTAAATTGTTCTAAAAGCTCACTTCCTTCGTTTTCTGTCATAATAACTTTATCAATTTTTCAAGCCTGTCAAAGATTGCCAAAAGTTGCTTTTCATGAATATACAGAAAAAAATATAATAAACAGAATAGAAATAGTCATCGCATAAATTATTAAGAGTTCTGGTGAGTTATATTTTTCTTGTTTAAAATAAAAAATGTTCATAATTTCGTTTGATATTTATTATTTCAGAATAGATACTTTTAAGTCGTTATTCAACATTATGAGCAGAATATTATTCTTTATATAATTTATTTTTTATTTTTAATTATAGGAGAGAGGGTACAACTCCACTCCGTATTATAATATTTTCAAAATTAAACGGAATAGTAATTTTTTACAGTCAAGTTTGAGTGATTCGAAAATACTTGTCTTTTAAATAAAAAATGATTTTTTATGAAATTTTAAATAAGCTTATTTTTTAAATTAAGCTTTTTAATCTTTTTAAATTCGACATTAAATGATCTCAAGGAAAAAAGCTTCTATTTCTGCTGTCTCTAGGACTATTTTGAAGTAAAAAGGTATAAATTAGCAACAGGCAATACCACTATAAAATTTTATTACATTTTTCAAAAAAAGTTCAATTTAATTCAGTGATTTTCCTCGTGAAAGCCCTTTTCTGATTTCCTTCAAGCAATATATCATTCTGGTAATATTTTTAGCATAAAATGAAATAGTTACTTTTTCACAGAAATATTTTCAAAATTGAGAAATTCCTGAAGCTTCCAAATGATAAAATGGATTTTATGTACATCAGAGGATTTTGTAAAATTGAAAAAGTAATTTCCTGAGTTTCTAGGAGTTCAAATACTCTGCTAACCTTTTGTAATCGGAGGATGGTGAATTTAGTGATGTATAGGAAAATTTTAGAAATTTTTTTATTTAAATATAATAGTCTACCTTTGTATAATTGTCTATGCCACTGCACAAAAAATGGTTTAAAAAGTATAATTTATAAGCTAATGCCCGACATTGTAACAATTTAATGTATTTTTTTTTGTATAATATACGTTTATGTTAGTGCTTATGATCGACGGTTAATAATAATTTGTAGTAACCGTTTGTTATATATAATAATATTTTATGTGTATTGTGTATTGCGTGTGTAAATAAAATAAATCAAAGAATACTCGATCGATTTTTATGATTCAATCTCATACGAGCAAATAAGCGTACTCGTCAAAATATTTCAAACAGAGCAATTTGGAATATTAAAAAAAGTTCCATTTACTTTCATTGCAATTTTTCGGGAATATTCCATTGAAACATTGCTAACACATTCTAAATAAAATTCTGGCAATATTCCGTAGGAATATTTGAGGTTTCAGGGCGAATACTTCTACAACATTTTTAAAGAATATTTCCTAATCATTCCATTGAAATATTCCAAAGGCCGGATATTATGTTATTCCTGAAACATTTCTGCAATGTTTCTTGGGAATATTCCCAATGCCTCAGTGTAATATTTCGGGAATGTGAATGCATTGTCGCGTGTTATGTGGGATTAAAATTTATCGATTTATCGAATTATATTATAATTTATCGATTTACTTCTGATTGCACATTAAAATTCAAACACTTTATATAACGAGATAAAAAGAGTTTCCTTGCGTATAAAATTTTATTACCCTTTAATTGATTTCACCCAGGAATTTTAGCTACTTTCAAACTTTTCCCTTCATTTTCAAGGCAACTTCAAACACCGCGTGCTTCATAAAACGGTAACGATACAAAACAAGGGTTCTGGCTCTTTAAAGAGGGAGACTCTGAAACCAATGAAACCGCCTAATTCGCCAAATTAGCCTTATGGCCTTCGTATTTTGACACCGCGTGGTATTGTCTTGCTAGTTTTTTTTTCACCATTCTTCAACGATGCCCGTCACTGAATGCACCCATTGTGCAGCTATACAGGTTTAGGCAATATGTCTAAAAACGTACGAAACGTATTTTACAATTTGTCATAAGTCAGAGTCTGCAAAATAATGAAAAATAGAACAGATGTGGGAGTCTATACATTCCTAGCGCAATTAATAAAACACGTGGCTTCTGACCTTTAAGTCTAGGCACAAAAATAAAAGTGCTATTGCAATTAGAGTTTTCTCTTTTGGAGGTGTAAATTAAATTCAAGGAATGATTAAAAGGGAATTTTCATATTTCGATAAGAGAAATTTATTTTCCTTAGATCGAAGGAACTTCAATTTTGTGAATTTTCAATTAATAGGAAACATTTCCCCTCTCCTTATGATAATAATCCTGATTCTAATTGTAAGCAACAGCTCATTACAGGAAAACCACCAATCTGCTTGAGCGAAAATTGGATCTTAATAACATGGATAATAGCTTATTAATATCTCTAAGATTAGAATCAGAATATTACATATTTCGTGTTACAGAATAGAAACCCGTAATTAAATATGCCAAAAATTCTCTAAATTCGAGATACATATCCCAGTAAAACGGTTTCGCTTAAAAAATTTGGAAGTGAGTTTTTAACAAAATTTTCGAGCCACTAGTATATCTCATTCATATGTAAGTCAAAGCGTGAAGTGAGCGCGCGCGTTATTCAAAGTGAGAAACTCATATAGTCAAAAAGAATACTTAAAATTGTTACACCTTAAAATGGTCTGGATTAAATTCAGTAAAATTTTTCTGAATTAAACCAAAATTGATTCTGAATTTAAGACTTAATCCAGAAATTCAGGTAACATAGTATTAAATTTAGACCAATATTCCTTAAATTAAGACAAAATGTTAGTGAATTTAATCTAAACCATTTTAAGGTGTAAAAATTTTAAGTAGCCTTTTTTACTGTGCATAAAAGTAAGTTATCTTTGATATTTTTCATAAAAAATGGTTTTTAATGTATTAAGTATAAAAAAGCCGATGAAATTATATTAAATTTGAAAATAGAATGACGTCTATATAATAATATTTTGATTTTAGATAAATAATTATTCCAGAAAAATTGTTAAATTCTCAATATTAAATTCAAATATTATGAAAAGTGGAGTTAGATTGCTATGCAGTTTTGGGCATTTGAAACTTTTTTTTCTAGGAGCAGAAGCAAGATATAAACATTTTTTTCAATTCAGCTTTACCGTCTCTTGGTAACGGATTTTCGTTTAGTTATTAAAAAAATGTAATTTTGGGGACATTTTTCTCTCTCCTGAAAATTTGATTTCTAATAGTTCCCACATAACACGAAATATTGTATTCACATTCCCAGAATATTCCACTGAGACATTGGGAATATTCCCAAGAAACATTACAGCAATATTTCAGGAATAACTTAATGTCCGACCTTTGGAATATTTCAATGGAATGTTGAGAAAATATTCTCTAGAAATGTTGTAAAAGTATTCGCCCTAAAAACCTCAAACATATCTACGGAATAATGCCGGAATATTATTTAAAATGGGTCTGAAATGTTTCAATGAAATATTCCCAAAACATTGCAATGAAAGTAAATGAATTTTTTTTTAATATTCAAAATCGCTCTGTTTGGAATATTTTGACGAGTACGCCTATTCGCTCGTATTAGATTGAATCATAAACATTGATCGAGTATTTTTTATTTTTTTTATTTACATACACAATACACATACAATATAACAAAATGTTATATATCCATATATAACAAAAGTTTATTAAATATTAATAACTGTCGACCATAGGCACTGAGATAAACATATATTATACAAATTCATAGAAAATACTTTACATTATTACAATATCAGGCATTAGCTTATAAATTACGTTTTTAGCCAGTAGCATAGACAATTATACAAAGGTAGATTATTATATTTAAACAAAGAAATTTCTAAAAATTTTCCTATTCATCACTAAATTCACCATCCTTTGATTACAAAGGTTAGCAGTACCTGAATTCCTAAAAAATCAGGAAATTGCTTCTTCAATTTAAAAAAATCCTCTGCTGTACATAAAATCTACTTCATCATTTGGAAACTTCAGAAATTTCTGAATTTTGGAAGTATTTCTGTAAAAAAGTAATTTTTCAACTTTATTCTAGAAATATTACCAGGATAATATTTTGTTTGAAGGAAACCCAAGGAGGGCTTATATGAGAAAGTCATGGAATTAAATTGAACATTTTCTGAAATATGTAATAAAATTTTACACTGGTATTACCTGTTGCTAATTCGTACCTTTTATTTTAAAATAGCCCTAGAGACATCAGAAATAGAATCGTTTCTCCTTGAGATCATCTGATGTCGAATTTAAAAAGCCTACCTTATATTTTCGAATTACTCAAACTTGACGGTAAAAAATTACTATTCAGTTTAATTTTGAAAACATTATAATACGGAGTGGAATTGTACTCTCTATCTTGTAATTAAGAATAAAGAATAAATTATGTAAAGAATAATATTCTGTTCATAATGCTGAATAACGACTTAAAAGGAACTATTTCTGAAATAATCAGGGATCCAAACGAAATTAAGGGCCATTTTTAGATATTCGATACTCATTATTCCTACAAATACAGAATAGTTTGGCTAAATATTCAGCTGAGTATGAAAAAGTGCTGCAATATTATAGAACTAGAAAGTTGCAATGTCGAAATTGTGTGCCATCAAAGTTTTACGACGACAGAAACCTCATAATAACCTCATAATCTAGCGGTTTTGTCTCGGTAGTTTTATAATATATCAATACTTTTTTGTGCTCAACTGAATATTTCGCCAAATTATTTTGAATTTATAGAAATAATTGAAAAATATCGAAAAATGACCCTTAATTTTGTTCGGATCCCTGGCAATAATAAATATGAAACGAAATTAAGAACATTTTTTATTTTAAATAAGAAAAATGTGACTCACCAGAACTCTTAATTTATGCGATGACTAATCCTATTCTGCTTATTTTTTTCTGTATATCCATGAAAAGCAGCTTCTGGCAACCTCTGAGAAGCTTGAAAAATTGATAAAGTTATTATGATAGAAAACGAATGAAGTGAACTATTGGAACAATTTAAAATTCTTATTTCTAAAAAAAATGATTTAAGCTCATGGCTCCCTTCAGTATTTTTTCATAAGTATCACAAATTGCTACTGAAACTTTATTGAACTTTATACTTTGTTGTTAAAACGAAACAGTGTTTTTTCTAATGTACGGAAATCGATTATAGTAATAAAGTTGTAGAAAATGGTAGAAATTATGGTATAGAAAAATGAAGATTAATATCGCCGAGGAACTTTTGAAAATTAAGACTCATCTTGCGAGAGTCTCACTATAATTTTAACAAATCTTTTAGATGTTGCATTCCTGTCCCAAATATTAAGGAATAAATGTAATAAATAGTAACATCGTGTACCTAATTTATTCAGGTAAGCCACACTTTTTCTGTTTTAAATAAAAAATGTGTATTTTTTATTATTTATTTTTAAGTTATTATTTCTACACTGTAAAATGTGTCCAAAATTAAAGCGAATAGTAATTTTTACAGAAAGACTTTCAAACTCGAGGAACTATTATTTTCCGAAAAGTATAAAGTGTCATGTTTAATTTCGACCTCATATGAGCTCAAGGAGAAGTTTAATGAGAATTTAAGGAGAATGAGGATGTTATTTTTACTCTCTATAGAATTATTTGGAATGAAACAGGTATAAAGATTAATAATATTTAAAATCGCAACAACTTTGAAATTTAATTTTGGACAAAATACTACTGCAACTACAAATAATATTTATTGTTAAATTTATTTAATAATATAATTCTCTCATGTTCAACCTTTTAGAGTTTTCTTCAATCAATATATGGTATAATCCTGGTAATATTTCTAAAATAAAATTAAATAGTTACTTTTTTACAGAAATATTTTTGATATTGCGAAATTTCTAAAGCTGCCAAAGGATCTGAATTGATTTTATGTACATCAGAGGATTTTTTTAAATTGAAGTAATTTTCTGAGTTTTTAGGAATTCATGTACTGCTAGCCTTTGTCATCAGAAGCTGTTTGTTGATGTACTCGCCAAAAATGATCAATTTAATGCTGAATCAGAAAATTCTCGAAATATTTTTGTTTAAATATTATAAAAAGGTATATTATTATCTACCTTTGTATAATTCTCTATGCCTCTATACAAAGAATGGTTAAAAACGTAATATTTAAGGTAATTGCCGATATTGCAACAATGTAAAATAGTTTTCTGAGAATTTAGTATAATATACTTTTATTTTAGTGCTTATGATCAACGGTTAATAATAGTTTTCAGTAACAGTTTTTAATAATAATATTGTACGTGTATTGTGTATGTTGTGGATAAAATAAAGCAAAAAAGATTTGATCGATTTTTATAATTCAATATCATAGAGCGAATAAGCGTACTCATCAAAATATTCCAAATCCAGCGATTTGGAATATTTAAGTTAAATTTTATTTACTTTCATTTCAGTGTTTCGAGAATATTCAATTGAAACATTTCAGACACATTTTAAATAATATTCCGGCAATATTCCGTAGAGATATTGGAGGTTTCAGGGCGAATCATTTTAAAACATTTCTAAAGAATATTTTCTCAACATTCCATTGAAATATTCCAAAGGTCGGACATTATGTTATTCCTTGGACGTTTCTATAATGTTCCTTGGGAATATTCCCAACGTCACAATGAAATATTCCGGGAATATGAATGCAATATTGTGTGCTATGTGGCTAGTATAAAAAACTTAAATCCTTATTTTCTTCACTTATTATTCGAAGAGCATTTAAGGAATGTTGTGTCCTAAAATATATTGATCAAAAGTAAATTTAAATGTCATCATTATAATCAATTAGACTCACAAATGTATTACAAGTAAAAATAGATTTTTAATTTGATCCTGTCTTGTTGAAGTTATTAAATGAAGTTATTAACTTTATCAAGAGAGTGTAATCATGTGAGTAAAATGGATTTTACACATATGATTACTATGTTCTTTTTTATATCCAGCCACTTCCACTGCCAAAGAAACTTCGCAATTTATTTTCCAGTTTTTTTCTAACTTTTTAATTTATTTATATCTAAAATACAGATTATATGACCTTTTTTAAAAATCCTGTAACAAACTGTTGAATAAAAAGCTTTTGGAAAAAGAAACTGTGCTTTTTTGACTGCTTGAATTTTTTCTTCGTTATCATAAAAATCATAATAGAATACAAAATAGAAAGGGAACGTCGTTGGTTTGTGACGAGAAAACGTATCCGATCATTCACCAGGACGAGTCTCTTTAGTCGCATTGTAAAAGTGAAATCGCTTCGTGTTTGAGATGTTATTTGTAGCACATTAGTATTGTATCGCAGTATGATGGGGTCAGAGCGGGCGTTGGAGTGTTTAAGGGTGATTACACGCAACGACAGGGGTGGCTTTATTGGAGTAGGTTGTCAGGGATTCTCAACTTGTATATCAAATCCTTATATTTCCTTATATTTCAATCGAAAAAATACCTTTATAATGTAAATTAACATAACATTCGTCATTTTGTATTAATAACACTAGAGTATATATTGCACAATAACCAAAACTAGTTTCAATAACCAACTTCACTTCAATAACCAAAACCAAGAAAATTTCTCAAAAACGTAATCCTGACTAAAAAAAAGTATACATACTATTCTTACAATCAAGAGAATAAAAATCTTGTAAATTTCCTTACAAAGCATACAGGGATTTTTATCCTCAAATAACTTCGCGGTTTAATCTAGTTTTTCAGAAACAAATTGCGAAAATCATTGATAATATCAGAATATATCATTGATAATGTGAAAATATATTATTATACGGATTTTATTACGGATTTTATTAATATGTATTCTACTATTCATCTCGAAATGTCAGAATCACTTTGCCCAATGCTGCCGTCATTTCTGAATGCACGATGTACCAAACAGCTAACAAATTTCATTGTGAAAATGTATTGAGGGTGCAGGACAATTGTTCTGAATGAGAACGACTGCAGTGGATTGAATTTGGCCGACAGTTTGACAGGGTTGGGTATAAAAAGAGCGGTGAATAATAGACTTCAACCCTCTCCAAACATCTCCCTTCTCTGCCTGTACCACGAGTAGAGTTCCAGGATCGGGAATCTAGGTCTGCACACCCCTGCAGTATTGAGAACTCTGTAATCGACTCGCGACGTACCTTCGGTTACCCTTAAAAACAACTTAATCCTCATTCATATGAGCAGTCAATGAACTCTTTATTACCCTAATTATTCCTAATTTCCTTTACAGCCATCAAAAACATCAACACTTTTACTTTAAAATTAAAAATAATTCTTTCCTTTTAACTTCTTTTTTAACTTTCTTCTTTTTGCAATGATCATATTTTTTAACAGTTAACATAGTTCTTTTAAATTTTTTTAAATTAGATATGTATTTTTCAACTTTATCATATATCAAGATTCGCGGTCGCAAATCGCAGCCAAGTACAAAAAAATGCTAACGAGAATCCGAATCTCGAACATTCGAGGGTATACAACGTTCTTTGGATTGTGGCCGTAATTCTTGACCGATTTTGATAAAATTTAAACGCCAACTGACCGTGCTAAAAAAATAAGTTTCACCCTATTTAGAAGTCAAAATTATAAAACTTTTACTCATGTAAATTGTAAAAAATTAGTATTTCAAATATTTTCCCCCTGTTACAGCCATTCTTTCTGGAAAGATTTGCATGAAAATTGGGTAGAATATGCGCAAAGTCAGATTCTCTGCGCAAAGATTTGCAGTTCTAATTCTTCACGGATGAGTAATAATAATACAATTATCTTTTCACATGAGTGAAAGTTTTAGAGTTTTGAAGCCATGGACTTTTAATTTGCAGAATAAATTAATGGCATCATTTTTTACATATATTTTACAGGAATCTTTAATCCGTTAAGTAATTTCTGAAATTTTATTATTTTATTCAAAAAATTAACATTTCCAATCTTTGCTACTTTCTAAATCTGAATCAGTGAGAAGTTGGTCACTGAATTAAATCAGTGGGGATTTTCACTGAATTAAATCAGTGGGGATTTTTACTGATGTTGTCAGTGATTGCTCAGATTTTACTGAGAACATCAGTGAAATTTCACTGATTTGATTCAGCGACCCACTTCTCACTGATTCAGATTTAGAGAGCATAGAACGTTAAATTTTTTTAAAACTTTATGTATTTATAACTTTTGATGATCTTTATCTGCAGGAAGTTGTAGTGTACATCATGGTCAACGCATTCTAAGTGATGAAGATAAAAAATTTAATTCAAAAAACTGCATAATTTTACTGAAACTAAACAAAAATGTTTAAAAATTACGATTTTTGTCTTTCTAAAGTGTCCTAAAATCCAGAAAAATCATTTTAAAAATCCAATAAAATCAGACGTTTCTTGACAAAATATCTGCTTTAAAGTGGGACTAGAAAACTAAAAAAATCTTCATTTCTTACTGACTTATGACCAGTTAGAATGTACACATGTTTTTTTCAGAAAAATTAAAAATGAGAGATTTAATGGTTTCTTCTTCTTTTTTTGGTCGACAACTTCTTGTCATGAAAGTTTGTATTATTATTATTAGCGGGAATATGTTGTAAGTAAAAAATTGTGAAAACAGTACAAAATAATACAAAACACTATTTTTTACCATTCTGTCTTTTTTATTTAAAATATGTTTCTCCTAACACATAGTATAAACTTTTGTGATAAAAAGTTGTCAGAAAAGAAAAAAAAGAGATAAAATAGAAAAAAAAACATTAAATCTCTCATATTTGACTTTATTTCTAAATAAGCATGTTTGCATATTTTTGGTCAAACTGAGTGAAAAATGAAGCTTTTTTTAGTTTTCAGGTCTGAGTTTAAAGCCTATATTTTGGCGAAAAATGTGTAATTTTACTTATTAGATTTTTAAAATAACTTTTCTAGATTTTAGGTCACGTAAAATAGACAAAATCCATAAATTTTAGTCATTTTTGGACAGTTTTACTGAAATTACGCAGTTCTTTAAATTAAATTCTTTATCTTTATTGCTCAGAATATGTTGGCAAGAATATAAACTACCAATTCACGTAGATAGCAATATTCAAAAATTATAAATATATCAGGCATAAAAGACATTTAACATTCTTCGCTTCTTAAAAGTGCAATGCGCTTGCAATAGCTAGATTATTTTTTTATCAGCTTCAAATTTTCAGGATAAACTACTAGTAACATATACAAACTTTTATGACTCCTTTACTTTTGAAATTCAAGAAAAAATAATTTTTCGGCCCACCCTAAACTACAACCTAGTCTATTGAACCGATTTACAGAAAAATTGGATGGTGTATGCGCAATATTATAATCTTCATTCGTTTTTAAGGATTTTTCAATATATTCATTATTTACAGAAATATTTACGATTTTATAAAAAAAATGGAAAAAAAGTTCACAAAATAAATAGAATAAGCTGTAGAAGTGAAAAAAAGATTTGAAATTCTAAATTTTTACTGTTTCCATGAGTAAAGTCTTACAATTTTGAATTTCTATCTCACAGAATAAATTAATGGCATAATTTTTTTTAAATATAATTTACAGGAATTTTTAATTCGTCAAATAATTTCCGAAATCTTAAATATTTTATTTAAAAAATTAGATTTTTCAGTATTTGCTCGCAGCTAGCGCCTAGTCTATTCGACCGATTTGTACGAAAATTGGATAGTATATCCTGCAAAAATCCTCAAACACGAATTAAGAATATGATGTAGCAGATAATATTCTGAATTCGTGTTTAAGGATTTTTCAATATATTAATTATTTACAGAGATATTGAAAATTTTATAAAAAATTAAAATAAATTTTTGACAAAATAATCAATATCTCTGTAAATAATGAACATATTGAAAAATCCTCAGAAATGAATCAAGAATATGATTTGGATATTGTTAATATGTAAGTGTGGATATTGTACATAAATCGGTTCAATAGATTTGGCTCTCAAAGCGATTAAAGATTAGAAATTATAATTTTTCAATTTTGATAACCACCTAACGAAAAAATATTTTTTATTTAAAATATTTTTAAAATTTTAAAATATTCTTTTTTACATTTTAAAATATTTTAGTTTAATTATTATTAAAAGATACAAAACATTGTGAAATCCCAACAAAAATGGCACATGCAAAAAGTTGGCCAAGTTAAAAAAAAATCGTATATTACAATTCCTGAGATAAAAAATAGTTTGCCATGTGAAATATACAACTTTTTTTAAATAAAAAAAATTACAAGATGAAATCTAATGGAAAAAAATTAATTTCAATAAATATATATAAAAAAATTTAAATTTGCAGGATTTTTTACACTAATATTATTAATCAATCGTACAAAGTTATTTTTTTTATTTTTAACATATTTATTGAAGTTCCTCTCCTGCATACTTTTCAATCTAGTTTTAGAATACGTAGTTAGGCAAGTACAAACAGAACCGACGGGCGCGACCC
>JBAGKK010000247.1:896051-908731 GCA_037177015.1 Euceroptres primus
AATAGTCTAAGAAAAAGAGAAGCATCGTCTACTCTCTACTGAAACAATGTCATGCAGTATTAATACGTTAAGATGGAGAATGCGCATAATACTTGTACTAAATAGCAATAAAAACCCTCTTCAGAGCAGAGAGGATAATGATGATTGTCTGCTGATTATTTGAACTCATTGTACTGAGTGCTCAAAATACAAAGTCGAATGTGAGAGAAGTGTTAGCAACACTAGACAACTACCATTTGTATATAGCTACTCGTGATAAAATAAAATTTGATGTACATATTTAAACTAATGAATTTCTATTCTATCATTCATATTATTTTAATTCTCACACGTGAATCTCATTAAATAAGATCTCACAGTAAAATCTCTTAAATCACTCTAAATCTCTTAAAAATTTGTTCCATATTTTCAAATATTTGTACCTACAATTTCTATGTTTTTAAAAGGTTTTTGAAATTTAAATGCTAAATGTCCTTGAATTTTTGTACTATTCTCGATTTGGAAACAAAGATTTTTTCGGAAAATCTCTAGTCTATAATTGTCAACTTTAAATGAACTAATACATATTTAATAGTTAATTTGGACCTTCTAAATAAAATCCTTGTATCAAAAAGCAGTTTTATTGCTTGATAAAAAAAAGAAAGAACTGAACAATCGATTACCAGGATCGGATTTTCAAATTCTTGTGAATTAAACGTCGCACGTGTTTGTTCTGGGATTAGCATTTCAAAGACCTGCTTTAATTAAACTTTAATTAATTTCGAGAAGCGTCAACTTTAAGCAGAGGTGGAGATGGTCGATTATTGGGTTTTCTTTCTTCTTAATTAAAAGCCGGGAACCACCAAAATAAGCGCAGTTTATTAGGACCATTCAGCCTCAAAGGGATTCATTGAGCTTTTCTGTCTAATATCTAGCAACATTTGCATCTTTTAACGACATCAGTTTCAAATGAGTTTTCTCCTCATTTTCCCAATCGCATTATTTTTAAAAAATTCGTGTTACAGTCGAATTAATTATTAATTCCAGTCGAATTAAAACATTCAAAGTATACCACTTTCAGTTTTTTACAAAATATTTGATTAATCATTATTTCTTGTATTTCTTTCTAAATCTTTTGAGAGTTAAATTTTGTTTTCAGATAAATGAGTTTTATTTTGTATTATAGAGAAAAATATACTAGAGCTTGATTTCATCCAGGGTGTTGATGAGAGCTAATGATCGAACTTTGACCAAACGCACTCACATTGAGGAACAATAGATTTGGAATGGTACCGAAGGGTACGATTAGGTATTCCAATCCTGGCGTTGGGGGTTCGCAGAGAAGTGTCGAGTCGCACGAAGAGAAGGGGTTGGAGGGTTGCAGCCGCCGTAAGAGGGCGCCAGAACTCACCCAATAAAATGGTAATTTCTGTTTGTTCAAGTTAACCATGCGAGCGAGCCTGGAAATTCGAGTCCATGCGTACTCCCTAACTCCAAAGACCAATATACCGAACTAAAGTGCGCTACCGACAGTGATACGGTTGTTCAGTCGTGAAACTGGGAAACTGTATTTGGTGCAAACTTGGACAAATTTATGTAACAGTAGAAAATTACTATCTCAAAAACCAAAGTTACATTAGTTAGGGAATAAAGTTACATAAAAAGAAAAATTAAATTGAAAATTTGAAATTAAAAATTAAACTAACAATATCTATTCTATAAAAATTTTTAGTCCAAGGTTGATAAAGTTTTGGAGCAGGAAATATTCTGGAATAATCATTAAATGAGGCAGTGAAATAATTATAAAATATGAAACAAAGGAATCAGTGATATATGCACTTTTTGGTCAGATGATACCTTTTAAGAAAGTTTTGTTCATGACAATTACAAGGGATTGTTCAGTAATAATAATTGACGCATGCAAAGAGAATGTATAAAATAATTTTGCCAATTTTGTCAGATATTCAGTAGTATAAATGGGTTTTGGTAGGCCAATTCTTCTAAAGGGAGCTTCCAAAAATCAAAAATGATTCCGAAACAATTTCGAGGCCAAAAGAAATTTTAAAATGCAAACAAATATAAAATTAATTCAAAAGCATACATGATCTTTAGTCAGACAGAAAATTAAATATTAATTAAATAAAGTCTTATAAAAAAACAAAAATTACTACAATGCAATATTGAAACAGAAATGCAAATGAATATAAAATTCAATAAAAATCAGTAGTATAAACCGTCTTTTGTCAGACAGAGAGTCAAGTATTAATTAAATAAAGTCCTATATAAGAACAATAATTGATTGTTCAAAGAAAAGAACAATAAATGCAATATTGAAACAGAAATGCAAATGAATATAAAATTCAATAAAAATCAGTAGTATAAACTATTTTTAGTCAGACAACTAGTCAAGTAGTAATAAATAATGTCCTGTTTAAAAAGTAGAAATTACTTTAAAGCAATATTGAAACAGAAATGCAAATGAATATGAAATTAATTAGAAAACAGTAATATAAACTATTTTTAGTCAGACAATTAGTTAAGTAAAAATAAATAATGTCCTGTATACAATTGCAGAAATTACTTCAAAGTAATTTTGAAATAGAAATAAAATAATATAAAATTAATTTAAAATTAGTAGTATGGTCTTTAGGCAGCAATTAACTCAAGTGTTAATTAACCCTTTGATGCACAACGTATCATGTATGATATACCACGGTTTTTGCAGTTTTTTATGTAAAACTAAGTTATTTTTGGCACTATCAGATTGAGAAAATATTCTTTTACTTCCTCAGAAAAATTCCGATGGTATATGTTGCTTTTCAGATAAAAAATCATTATTAGTTTGCGAGAAAAAAATTTGATCATGTCGAAAATTTTCGATTTTCTGATATTGATTTTTTTTGTTTCTTTAGATCCTAAAGTTTCAGACGCAGGAAAAATTGTTTTCTCACATAAAAAAAATGTATGCCTGAAAGGGTTATATAATGTCCTGTCTAAGAACAATAATTACTACAATGAAATATTGGAACAGAAATGCAAATGAATATAAAATTAATAAAAAGCCAGTAGCATAAATTATTTTTAGTCAGACAACTAGTCTAGTAGTAATAAATAATGTTCTGTATAAAAAGTAGAAATTACTTCAAAGCAATATTGAAACAAAAATGCAAATGAATATAAAATTAATTAAAAAATCAGTAGTATAAGCTTTTTTCAGTCAGACAACTAGTCATGTAATAATAAATAATGCCCTGTATGAAATTATAGAAATTACTTTAAAGTAATTTTGAAATAGAAATAAAAAATATAAAATTGATTCAAAATTAGTAGTATAAATCGTCTTTAGACGGACAGCAACTCAAGTATTAATTAAATAATGTCCTATATAAGGACAATAATTACTACAATGAAATATTGAAACAGAAATACAAATGAATATAAAATTAATTCAAAAGCAGTAGTATAAACCTTTTCAGGCAGACAGACAGTCAAGTAGTAATAAATAATGTCCTGTATAAAAAGCAGAAATTACTTCAGAGCAATATTGAAACAGAAATGCAAAGAATATAAAATTAATTAAAAATCAGTAATATAAACCGTGTTTAGTCAGACAGAAAGTCAAATATTAATTAAATAAAGTCCTGTATAAGAACAATAATTACTGCGAAGCAATATTGAAACAGAAATGCAAATGAATATAAAATTAATTAAAAGTCAGTAGTATAAGCTGTTTCAGTCAGACAACTAGTCAAGTAATAATAAATAATGTTCTGTATTAAAAGCAGAAATTACTTCAAAGCAACATTGAAACAGAAATGCAAATGAATATAAGATTAAATCAAAATCAGTAGTATAAACCTTTTTAGGCAGACAATTAGTCAAGTAGTAATAAATAATGTCCTGTATAAAAAGCAGAAATTATTTCAGAGCAATATTAAAACAAAAATGCAAATGAATTTAAAACACCGCTGTCAATTGTTTCCTCGTTAGGGTGTATCTTAATTGTGTTCCTTTCATGAACACTGTACTTCCTCATAAATGTTGTTTGTTTTTAAGAATTTATTAACTAAGTTTATATGTATTTAATAATTCAAAAGAGTTTTAAATATCGTAATTTTGGATTATAAAATAGAAAAGATTATAGAAAAATTAGATCAATCGATTGCTCATCAAAAGGAACAAAGATGGTATTTACAATATTGCTATATTCGCAAAATTAAAAAACTTTTCGGATACAAAAAAAAAACTTTTAATTTTATATATTATAATTATAGTTGTTTGTCATAAAAGGTTTTGTATTAGGTCAATCGATTCGTCTCGTTAAAAGGAATAAATTTGGTTCTTACAATATTGTTATACACTGAAGTCTCGGTTTATTGCGCCTCGGGATACCGCTTAAAGGAATTTTTCATGGTTGAGGGAACCAAGGGGACGAGAAAGCTGAGCTCGGAGCTCAGCGGAGTTGCGCAAGTACCGTAGCAACAAAATGCGCAGTAGTGGCGCAGTAGTCTTAGCGGAGAATTCCGTCAGTTCACATCAGTTCTTTTTCAGTGGTTTGGTTATGCGTTATGTATAATAAGTCATAAATAATAACTAAATCAAACTTAACAGTAAAGTAAACGTTAAATTAAAGTTATATTTAAAAAAAGTTTTTCACTCGTGACAAAAATCAAACAGAAATAGTTCATACGTCCCTGACTTTTTTAACATTTGAGAGACCTCGGTTTACCCGAAGGCCATTAAGGAGATCCCCGATACCCTCAATAAACCGAGGCTTCAGTGTATTCCCAAAATAGAAGAACTTTTTCTCATACGAACTTAAAAGAAAATATTTATTTCTACCTATTATAACTATAGTTGATCATAAAAGGTTTTAAAATAGGTCAATGAATTCGTCTCGACAAAAAGAATAAATTTGGCATTTTTAATATTGCTGTATTCCCAAAATTTAAAAAAATGTACTTATAATATCGAAAAAATCAAAATTCAAAAATTTTAGATGAAATTTTTTGTTTGAAGATGATTAAAAGCATTGTATTAATTCTTATCAACTAAATACCACCCTATATTTAAAAAAATTATATATTGAAAATCTTTTATTACTTAAAAAAACAGTGATAAAAGTTATTGAAAATTTTGAATTTTTAAAATTAATTTGTCTTATATTAAGATATTTAATCAATCAACATCAATCTTTTTTGGTAGAAAAAGGTGTATTTCTATGCAAGCTCCAAATCTAGACTAAATTTTCTTGACTATAATCAAAATTTAAAAAAACAACATCTAAAACGATGTTTGAGAAAAATATAAAGTCAAATAAACATTTTTTCTTCTCTGATCCGGCTCAAAACTGGAAAAATTTTGGACATCCCATGGGACTATAATTCTTCCAACTTTCGTGACCCTAGCTCAACTCGTTTGCGAGATAGAATTAAAAAGGCATTGTTGTGTGTGCGTTTTTAAAAAATGTCCGTGTGTGCATGGACATCTTTTAGAAACTTCATTTTTGGATTCCTGGGACCGAATTACGTCGGGAAATGTCAAAAAATGAGATTCAAACATTTTCATCGTTACAAAACTTCCTATATGAGGAAGCAATTAATTAAAAATCAGCAGTATAAACCTTTTTTAGTCAGACAACTAGTTAAGTAGTAATAAATAATGTCCTGAATAAAAAGTATAGATTACTTCAAAGCTAAATTGAAACAGAAATGCAAATGAATATAAAATTAATTAAAAATCAGTAATATAAGTCGTTTTTAGTCAGGCAACAAGTCAAGTATTAATTAAATAAAGTCCTATATAAGAACAGTGATAAACTACAATGAATATTGAAACAGAAATACAAATGATTATAAAATTAATTAAAAATCAGTAGTATAAACCAATTTTAGGCATACAATTAGTCGAATAGTAATAAATAATGTCCTCTATAAAAAGTATAAATTACTTCAAAGCAAAATTGAAACAGAAATGCAAATGAATATAAAATTAATTAAAAATTAGTAGTATAAACCGTCTTTAGTCAGACAGTAAGTCAAGTATTAATTAAATAAAGTCCTATATAAGAACAATAATAACTAAAATACAATATTGAAACAGAAATACAAATGATTATAAAATTAATTAAAAATTAGTAGTATAAAACGATTTTAGGCAGACTATTAGTCAAATAGTAATAAATATTGTCCTGTAGAAAAGCAGAAATTACTTCAAAGCAATATTGAAACAGAACTTCTAGTTATCTCATTCATTATTTAACAGTTTATAAATGCATTTTTAGAAAGAATAATAACATTAATAATAATAATAACAGTTCCAGCAGCGAATTTTTTATTTCCGCAGTCTAAAATAAATGTAATGTTCATTTACTGGGATTAATCTAAAATCTAGCAGCCGTGAATTCGTTTATTAGCCGAGGGTTGGTTAAACGCACACAAAAATTGAAAACAGTGAGCCCCACCCCGAAGTCAACATGGAAATCGCGGATTTATTAAATTTGTTTAGGGGCAGGTTTGGTAGGAAGGGTGCAACGGTGCTTGATATAGAAGGAACCTCGTCCGTCCAATATTGCTCGATGCTTGCTCCGTCTAACCTTATTGCCTCAGAGAGCAAAGAGTAACATGCGAGACTTCACTACTGAAGCTCCTCCTTGACCAACAAGATCAATGGAATTGCTCATCTAAAAAAAAAAGAAAATTAAATATAAAGTCTTGTAATTTTTCAGGCGTAAAGATTGATGTCTGACTAATATTTACAAAATATTCCATCTCTGCTGAAATGAAATGTAAATCTGATCAAATTTTATGTTAAAATGTTTTAATCGTAAAAATTACTCATTTTCCAGATATGTGAATAAAGTACATTCGTAAAAAAATTTAGTTAAACAGATATGATTTATCAGCTACAAATTAATCACAAATGACTAATCAAGCTTTATAGACATATAGATATACAAAAAGTACAATTTTTGTTCAGTTTCATTTTTACATTTTATCTCAATTTTTTTCATAGTTTACACATGAAAAATGTGAAAGGTGCAATTATTAAAACCATTATTCAAAACCGTATAGTAACAACTCATTCGGACAAGCTGTTTAGCATTATTAATTAAAACCAAAGTCATACTAAGTTAGTGAGTACATAAGCAAAAATAATATTTGCTTAAGCGTTCATTAGAGAAGTCAGCGCGGTGAGATGGTGGACAGAATTGAGAGAAAGAGTCAGAGAAGAGGGTGAGATTGAGGGAGGAGCAGACATTGGGCAATGGGCAAGGTAAGAGCTCGCTGATGGTTCAAAGACAGCGAGAGAAAAATAGTTGACGCCACAAACGAGCCCGATTCTCATTAAAATAACCAAGCCTTTCCTTTTTACTTCGGGCTACAGACACCAAAAAAAAAGTCACGGGAAACAAAATGAGAGTGCAGCTGGAAGTAACAGGGGTGCAACCACCGAGAATATAGTTGTATACACAGTTACGGGGTTAGTTTATCTACCACTAGATAAGTTAAATGAAGACCGCGGTTACTCCTTCCATCGCTTAAATACATCGAGAGAAAATTCAGTTTTTCCTTCATCAAGAAAATACGTGCATGCTAAAACCACCCTCCGTAAGTAGATACCATTAGCTTCCTAACCAGAAAAGAAAAAATACCAATTTTTATATAAAACTTATATTTACCCTGTTGATCATTCCAGGTATAATAAAACTATTAGATTTTTAATTAATAATTCATATATATGGGCATATCTCAGGAACTTTCTCTATTGTGTCCCTCAAAGATATCTAGACGATTTTAATAAATATTAAATTAAGTTTTGTTTCAAGGTATAGTGTAAACTTTACTGCACAAATGGTTTTAAGTAGATTTATTCTTTAGATTAAAAGTACTTGAACTTTAATGTTCGATTTTTAATGAAGTAAACTTGTCCCGATATTTTCATATGCCTTTTATGTTTAAACTATATGACGAAATAAGATAAAGCTATAAAACAAAATATCCATTTCAAGTTAATTAAAGTAGAATCATGTTTATTCATGAGAATCTGCATTTTGTGCAATACGAATCAAGTCACAGGCTTCAAAAATATGTCCCTTGAATTTTGACATTTCGACCATAACGCTTATTTGCAGACTTTTTGTAAATAGGCCAGCTCGCACGCGATAAAAACTTATTGAAACTCAAAATTTAAGTAATAATAGAGGGAAAGGGCGAATTTAAACCATTGTGCTCATTTTCTTATCAGAGGAATCATAATTTTAAAAAATTGCGTGCGTACAAAATTTAAAAACGACCATAACACTCATGATACTCTTTGAAATATAATAAAAAGTTTTGGAAAGGTTTATACTTTCTCACGGTTGTTCTTCAGCTTTCTGTGAATATGCTCAAGGAAAAAATAATTAATAGATAAATTGTAGCAGAAAATTATAAATCGTTACGGTCGACCGTAACGGTTAAATTAAAAATTTCAATTTTGTTTAATGTGAAATTGCTGATTTACATGACTCGAGTGACATCACACAAGGTAACTCATATTTCTGGTTACTTCAAAGATAATTTTTAGCGTCTTCTATTATATTTTTAACTAATTTTGAATTGTAGATCTTCACACGCCTTAAATTTTTCGTAATTAATTACCCAATTCAAAATTTTCTTTCATAATTTTATTTTCATTTTCTAATTTTCAAATTTTCGTCAACCGACCTTCAAATGTTTTTAAATACAAATGAAATACCGACAGATCCATTTCTTTCTCAAAATTTTATTTTTGATTCTTTAATAATGATTTTGAGACAATAGTTATTGTCTGTCCAACTGCAAAATATGATTCTCAGTGTTGTACTTATAGAAATTTTTTCGTTTACTTTTTCACTGAAAAGTGAAAGGTTTCTGAGATATGGCCATACACGTAAACAAAATATTTTTATTTTATATTTTATAAATATAGTTAGTCATAAAAGGTTTTAAATAGGTCAATCGATTCATCTCTTCAAAAGGAATAAATTTGGTACTTATAATATTGGTATATTTCCAAAATTGAGAAACTTTCTCTGATACAAACGTAAATATATATATATATATAATGGTGGGTCGAAAATAACCAATTTCAGAAATCGCAAACAATACCATGCCTAAAATTAGTGCATTGGGACTCCCATGAAGTGTACTGAATGTGGAATCGATCGATTTAAATCTAGATAATGCGCGCGAGAAAAATAGGTTTAAAAAAATTATTTTATGCAGAAAAGCTTCTACATTTTTTTCTATAATAAATCGACCAGTAGAACGAAAAACACAAGATCTTTTTACATATTTTATGCAGAGTTTTAGAGTTTTTTTTAATTTCAATTTTTTTACATTTTTGGGATTGCCTAGAATCTTCTCAATTTTCGCCAGATTTTAAGATACTATTCTGCAAGAGATAATCATGTCTTAATATACCCTTATTTTTAACTTTTATTTTTCGTGCCCATAAAAGCATCAAAAAAATTTTTTTTGGCATTTGAAGACTTTCTTGGGATCAAAATGAACTCACAAAAAATTCAAGATATATAGGGGATCAAAACTGGAAACACTGCAAATTTTTGAAATATTGAAATCTATGGATAATGGAATTTTTTATTGCTGTCTCTTTTTAAACTGTTTCCTGAGGTTTAGGTATTTAAAGGAAGTTTGTCGTTATATATTAAATTCATTTTTGACATTAAGAAAGTAAAATATTTCCGTGAACGCGATTTTAAAAATCCTAAAAATCGAATTTCCCTTGCTGAGCCTTATAGGAGTGAAAACAGTATAAAAACAAATGCTACTTAACTATAGGAAATGTTTCCAGTTAATACAGATTTCAAAATTTCAAAAATTTCTAGTGTTTCCAGTTTTGATCCCCTATATATCTTGAATTTTTTGTGTGTTCATTTCGATCCCAAGAAAGTCCACAAATGCCAAAAAAAAATTTTTTGATTTTTTTATGGGCGCGAAAAATAAAAGTTAAAAATAAGGGTATATTAAAATATGATTATCTCTTGCAGAATAGTATCTTAAAATCTGGAAAAAATTGAGAAGACTCTAGGCAATCCCAAAAATGTAAAAAAAATTGAAATTGAAAAAAATTTTAAAACTCTGCATACAATAATTTTTTAAACCTATTTTGCTCGCGTGTGTTACCTAGATTTAAATCGATCGATTCCACATTCAGTACACTTCATGAGGGTCCTAATGCACTACTTTTAAGCATGGTATTGTTTGCGATTTCTGAAATTGGTTATTTTCGACCCACCATAATATATATATGAAAGGTTCTATTTATTCATAAAAGGTTTTACAACAGGTCAATCGATTCGTCTGGTCAAAATGAATAAATTTGGTTCTTATATTATTGTTATATTCACAAAATTGCAGAAAAGTTTTACTTATAAAAGCAAAAGATAAAATCCAGAAAATTTAGGTGAAAAAATTTTTTGTTTGAAGATGATTACAAACATTGTATTGAATTTTATTAACTAAATACCACCCCATATTTGAAACAAATGATGTATTGAAAGTCTTTTATTACTTAAAGAACTGTGATAAAAATGATTGAAAATTTCGATTTTTTCAAATTTACTCTTTGTTATATCAAAATATTAAAATAATCTACCTGAATTTTTTGTAGTAAAAAATGTATTTCTATGCAAGTGCAGAATCTAGAATAAATTTTCTTGAATATAACCAAAATTGAAAAAATAACATTTAAAACGATTTTTGAGAAAAATATAAGATCAAAAAAAATATGTTTCTTCTTATCTGATCCAGCTCAAAACTGGAAAAATTTTAGTCATCATATGGGACTATAATTCCTCTAAATTTCGTGAACTCAGTTCAACTCGTTTGCGAGATATACTTAAAAAGGTTTGTTGCCATACACACACGCGCACTAAAACACTAACACACGGACATTTTTTAAAAACCTCATTTTCGGATTCCTGGGGTCGAATTAGATCCAGACATGTCAAAAAATGAGATTCGAAACTTTTCATCGTTACAAAGCTTCCTTTATGAGGAAGCAGTGCAAAAGATGAATTCAAAAGAATCCAAAATAAGAATACAAAGTGAATTTAAAAAATTGAAAAAATATTAAATGTATTCAAAAGAATTCAAAGAATTCGGAATAATTCAAATAATACAAGGTGGATTCATTAAAATTCAAAGAATTTAAAAGAATTCAGGAACAAGTGTACACCTGAATTCATTTGGGATTTCAATTTAGTTCTAATTTTAATTGAAGATGTAGCTAATTTGTTATATTGAAGCTTCTCCAATTTTTCTGAGGTTTCAATTCTATAGTTCAAAGTAATTCTTAATTCTACAAAATGTTCTTTACTTGAAAATTCTACAAAAATGACCTTTTTTCGGATAAATAATACATGACTCCAAAATTTTAACATCGTTATAATTCAACGAATTTAATGTGTGACTTTATCACATATACTACAGGTTAAATATTATATGTTCTTCAACTGAATTATACTGTGCTCACATTTTTATCTTTATTCTTTTTTAATTTTGACATAGGTTATTTTTTTCACCTTGAGAAAGACCCACATGTGGGTTGAAACGTACGTAGGGTGTATCTTCAAAGATTAACACTTTTGTCGTAATTGTCAAAAATTGACAATTAAACGATTCCAAACATCCAGAATCTGTTTTAGTTGTTTCATGACCGTATGACCAAATAAATGTTTTCAAATTTAAATAACTACGTTATAATAACAACAGTCAAGAAAGTTTACAGTTAGTTTTTTAAGGAAACTCCAAAAATCGACTAAATTCATACAAAAGTAATTGAAGTTTGAATGTTCAATTTTTAATGAAGTCAGCTTGTCCCGATCCTTATTTTCATATGCTTTTCATGCTTAAACTCTATGTCGAAATAAAAGACAAGTATTTCGCCTGCAGAAATTTTGTCGTTTACTCTTTCACTAAAAAGTAAAAGGCTTCTGAGATATGCCCATATCTTTACATTGATTTATAAGAATTATAATAATTTAAATAAAGTACCAAATAGAAGTGGTAAGAATCTTTTAAGGAATAAAATAAAATTTTGATAATATAATTAACGTTGAATAAAAATTATGATTTTGTCTACAATATGGAAAAAAGACCATAAGAATCTACCATATATTCTTATAGACAAAATTATGTACAAAATCTATATTCTTATAGACAAAATATTAATACAAAATTATGTTCCAAATTATTTTTTTTCTAAAGTAGTTAAAGTTGATTATTTATAATATGTTACTCAAAGCTTCTATAAGCGTTTAGTGCTACAATTAATAGAAAATGATAATCGATTACATAAAAAATTATACCTAAATGAACAAATTTAACCTTTTTGCACAAATATTCATGGATAGCCCTACCCTGAAATATTTTTTATCATCTTCCAAAATTCCAGAGCGTTATCTTTATTTTTATATTAATAAGAAGGAGGATATATATTAATTAAAGATATATTCAAAGACAATGAATTATTATTTAAAAGGTGGTAAAATTGGGGTAAATATTCACAGATTTATATCCCTTGTTCAATTTTGAATTTACTTACAGTTTCTTTTCTTGATCAATAACTTCAAAATATATTCCTACTAGCAGTAAATTTATATCTCTCTATATGTATACAAATTGTTATAATATATGTGTATATATAGATCGGAA
>JBAGKK010000247.1:909182-919853 GCA_037177015.1 Euceroptres primus
TATAAACTCAAACGGATTTAATTTAAGCAAATCCTTTATTTAAATCGAACAAATTGTACCAACAAAATTATTTGTTTTGATTAATAAGGTAGATATTTTTCATATATTAAAATGAAATAAATGTTTTGTAAATTAAAACAAAAAATTTGTGTCTTTCAATAATATGATATCAAACAAATTTTTTTGTTCGATTTAAATAAACTTTTTTCTGAGTGTAGATAGTGCAAATTTCTGAGGCGTATAAATATTGCTATTTAAATAAATAACTGATGTTTTTTGCACTTTTGTGAAGCTTATATATTCTAATAACTATCTATCTATATAAAAGAAAATTAATAAATCCATTACTTAGTTGTTTTGAGCAATTTTATGAGATGTTGCAGTGATACGAATTTTTCCATGTTTTCCAACAATAGGTAGGGTAAGAGAACCAATTCTTAGCACCTTAGCCCAATTATTGGCATGCCAAAAACTGAAGTGAATTTATTTAATTATGGATCAATATTTGATTGTAGTGGATATAATGCTTCTTACCATATATGCATTATGTGTAAAAATGTTGGTAGAATTAAATTAATTAAAGCAAAACAGTCGTATTATCTAATAAATTAGAGATAGGTGCCAACAATGGGGGGGGGGGGCAAGAATTGGTGCTCTTACCCTAATCGGTTACAATATAAAAGATATAAATTATATAAGACTTATTACCAAAAAATTATAAACTATGACGTATATAATTTTAAGTTTATTTAGTCTGATGAGAAAAAACTGCCCGAAACTATAATTTTTTCTCTAAATAACATTTTACTTATATTTTCTGACATTTTCAGTCGACGGAAAATACATGAGGTTGGCAGTACATTTAACCTTTAACGGTATATGATACACAATGATGTCACGAATTACCGACCGATTTTGTATTTATATAGCGGATTTATTAAGAGAAAAATGCAAATGTAATGCTGAAATTTGAGGTAATAATAAGAAATATATCAAGGATATATTTTTGTTCAAAATAAAAACTGAAACGCACCAGTCATCGATGCCTAAATATATTCTTTATTATTTCCCAAAATTTCAGCATTATATCTGCATTTCTGTCTTAATAAACCCGCTGAATGTAAATAAAGAAACGGTCTGTAATTCGTGACGTCATTATGTATCAAATACCCTTAAGAAACCTAACCCAAACTTAGAAACGGCAAGAAATATATACAGAATTAACCTCTAGCTAATCAAAACAATTCTGATGATGACCATCATTTTTAAATTCCTTATTTTTCACTAGAAATATTATTTTTTATATATTATTTTTACCCTACACATTTAACTATTATTATTAAACGTTTAGGTACTTTATATTTATTATGACCAAAACTGATTACCTAAAAAAAGTCACAATCAAATCTTCATGACTTCGGAATCCTTCGACTATATTCGGTAAATATCGGGTTTCTTCATTGCTGCCGATCCCGGGGGAAAAATTCTACGATTACCTACTGTTTATTACCTACTGTTAGATTTTGCAACGTCAAATAAAAAGTGTTCAAAAATTCACATATGTAGAAAAATAAAGGTTGGTGTCAAAGTATATTGTTCCTAAAGCTTCCAGATTTGTTATGAATACAAAAACATAGCCCGGAAAAATTTTATTTCAGTGAAAACTATGAAGATAGAAAAGTCATAATTTTTTTCTAACTGTAGAAAATCAGTTTTTTAACTCTCACACATTAATTATTAACAGTAAATAAACAAAACTTCGTCTGGTAATGTATAATCATTGTCTAAATCTTATGATGACAAACTTGATTAACATTCCTGGTCCGTTTTCTGATTATTTAAAATTACCTACTGTAAAACATCTACTGTAGAGCAGTCTCCTCCATTTTTTTACGTGAAAAATAAGGGTACCAGTATTTTTTGAAATTAACATAGTGACATTTTTTACAAACATTTAAAAAAATTTACGGGTATAATGAGTTTTTTGCAAATTTTACTTTAAAAATTTTGTAATTTTTGCCATTTTTGTAATTTTTGAGATATTAAAGTTTTTATTGTTTCAATTTACCCAATTTTTTGTACTGTTTCAAAATGCATTTTAAAAAAATCAAAAATGGTAAAGTTATTTCGATATTTTGGACAAAAGACAAAATTATTCTTAAAAACCCCACCTTTTTTCCTGAAATTTAAAGGAATAATTAGGTGCTAATATTGTCTACTCACCATAAATTTTCCATTTGGTTTTTTTATTTTGTTTTTCGCGAGAAAAATTTTTTTTTCAAAACTTTGCCATTTTTGCAATTTTTTAGATTTTAAGATTTTTTTGTTCCATTTTATCAAATTTCTTTTCACACTTTTGAAACCGATGAGAAGAACCAAGAAAGAATAGAAAATGGTAAAGCTATTTCGATTTTTTGAAAAATTAAAATACGAAATTTCCTCAAAACAGCTATTTTTTCCCTGAAATTTTCAGATGAGATAGGTAATATCGTTGAGTTCACTCAACGGTAATATACAGTTAAGGCAGTCTGAGTATTTCTTCGCGGGAAAACAACGTCGATTCACGTAATTTTTTTTTTTTTACTTCAGAACATTTCGCAGAGCAATCGCGAAAACAACGTCGATTCACGTAATTTTTTTTTTACTTCAGAGCATTTCGCAGAACAATCGCAGAGCAATCGCGAGAATAATCAGAAAAAATAGAATTTTGTTTCTCTCGCAATACAAATACACACCATCTTTAAAATTTATGGTAAGTTGACTATATATCACCTATCATACCTGAAAATATCAGCGAAAAAAAAGTAAGTTGTTTTAAGAATATTTCGTAATTTAATTTTTCAAAAAATTGAAATAGCTTTAACATTTTTTATTTTTTCTTTGTTTTTCTCATCGGTTTCGAAAGGGTGAAGAAAACTTGACAAACTGGAACAAGAAAAAACTTTATAATCTTAAAAATTTCAAAAATGGCAAGGTTTTGAAAAAAAAATTTCTCTCGAAAAAAAATACCAAATTAGAAATTTATCATAAAATTTATCGTAATAGATTAGATTAGTACCTATTAAACCTCTAAATATCAGGCGAAAAAAGGTGGGGCTTTTGAAAAAGAAATGTCTACTTTTTTTCGAAAAATCGAAATAACTTGACCAGTTTTCATTATTTTTAAATTTTTTGAAATATTACGAAAAAATTGTATAAATTAAAACAAGGAAAGCCCTAATATCTCAAAAATTTCAAAAATGGCACAGTTTTTGAAGTAAAATTTGCAAAAAACTCATTCTGCTATTAAAATTTAAAAATATTTGCAAAAAAATGTATAAATGTCACTATGTTAATTTAAAAAATACGTGCCCTCTTATTTTTGAGGTACAAAAACATATTTAATTTGCAAGCCAATCCTAATCATGCAACCCACCGTGCAGGGTGAACATTAGATGAAAAAATGTTCAAAATAATATTACGGCTTATATTGTCAACTGATTTTAGTTTTTTTTTTTCAACGGAAGCTAAATAAATTCTTAAGAGATCTGTGAGAGCCGAGTTTTAAAAAAAGTTGATACATTTTTTATTTTTAAGTATAAACTTTGCGAACATTAAAATTTTTAAGTTTCCGATGCATTAACAATGCATAAATTGTTCAATTTGAGTGACATTATCGGTAATTGATAAATGCAGATTCGCAAAATACTAATTGAGAGTTTCTAATAAATTAATAATTTGTTATTAACAATTGTATTGTTATAAACAGCAATCTGAGATTTTGTAATGATTTTGAATATTTATAAAGTGACTTTTGTCTGTAATCCAATTTGAAGTCATGTACAAGCATTATAAAAATAAATGGAAATGTATTTCTCATTGTTATAAACAAATAATATAAACAAATGCAGAGTTAAAGCAATTTTTGAAAGTTTGAGGTACTTTTTTTGGAAATTTGTTTCAGTTTGTTTGAGTGATATTCCGGAGCAGTTTGTTTCAGTTTGTTTCAGTGATATTCCGGAGCAGTACATTGACATTTTATAAACCTCAGTCGCCGGCGTCATCCCGAGATGACGTCATCAATCTGTAAATCTGACGCTCTAAGCGGCTAAGCGTTTAGGTTGTAATTATGATGGCTTAAAATTTTTTTTCGACTCATCAATTATCAACTTTTATTAAGATCATTTAAAATAACATTTCAAATGTTTTCCGATGCATATAACATCAAATTAGTTGTTTGTACATCAAAAAGAAGTCAAATTTTTGTCAATTTTTTTGTCCAGAAATATTGAAAATCGAACTTTGAGCGGCGATAGCGACTTTCTGTACAGAAGTTGCAAAAATATGAGTCCATAAACGTTATAGAGTATTATTTTTTGCGTAACATTAGCTATAATAGAAGTTATGTGGATGAAAATTACAGCTTCGAGCATGCCTTACATGAGTTAGTGCAGTGAGCTGCAAAACGAGTAAAATTAGCACAGACGAGCGCGTCGTCTTTCAAGTTTGTTTGTTGTGTTTCGAATGATTATTATAAAGCTGATAAAAATAGAAAATTATATTAACATCGTCGTAGGGGGGCGTAATTGTTTCAGAATTTGTTGTGATACGAAGAAGCATGTCAAAAAGTTTCCTACCGAACTTGGAAAATGGCATATATTATAGCATGGCAAGTTAAGATTGGGTCTGATGCATCGAATATTATGTTTTTTTTTAAAATTACCTTCTAATCGAAGAATTATATTCTAAATTGTCGAAGCCATTGTTTTAATTTATTTATAATTGCAATAATATATAAACAATAAATTGACAAAATTGGCCATTTCAAAAATATAACTTTTAAAGAAGTTAAAAATATTAAACGAAATTTTATTTATTTGTTATGAACCATTTATTTAAACAAATACTCCAATGTATCAGTTTGTTGTAGAAATAAATTATTTTATTTATATTTTAATTGATTTAACAACTTGTTTAAATATATAAGATACGGAAAAACTGATTACTCCATTCGATTTTACGAAAAAAATTATATAAGTCCATAGGTTGAACAATGTTTTTCTCCGACCAATTTGATGTGCAGCGTAAATAAACAATTACATAGTACGACACTTGATTCAAAGTTTATATATACCTCATAATAAATTAGTTAAAGAAAAAAATTGTATAACATACAGACTTTATGTAATTTTTTCTGTAGAGTCGAATGACGTAATTAGTTTTTCAGTAACTCGAGTATTTTAACAAATTGTTTAAAAAATCGCAAAAACAGATTTTTTTATGAAAAATTATTCGTTGATCAAATGCACTCATTTGCCATGCACTCATGGGTATTAAAAGATAAAAAAATTGTTTACATCTTTACAAATTGTTTACAAATTTCCAATTTATGACCTTTTTTCGCTACTTATTACCAAATCACGATTTTAGTACAACAAAATTTTTGTCTGTAACAAACTGATACATTGAAGTATTCACGCAAATAAATTGTTTATAAAAAATGATATAAATTTTACATACAATTTTTGTGTTCTTCATTGATTTTGATCTTTATTGATTTTGATCAACAACAAGTTTATTTAAAGACATGAGAATGACAACTCTGTAAAGACCATTTGAAGTTGGCCCCTAAATTAGGTTATTTTAACTATTACTTGGGGGGCCAACTTCAAATGGTCTTTGAGGGGTAGTCATTCTCATGTCTTTATTTAAATAATTTGCACACAGATAAAGAATCATATTTTTGAAATGGCCAATTTTAACTTGCCATACTATAATATGATATTTCTCAAGTTCTGCAGGAAACTTTCTGAGATACTTTTTCATAACATAAAAAATTTCTAAAACAATTACTCCCCCCTCCATTGGTGTTAATATAATTTTCTTTATAATAATTTTTGAAAACTGTAAGAGAACATCTGTGAAAATCGTAAAACAATCCTACCCAGGCGGAAAATTAATGGATAATCTATCGATAGTGATTATCGATAGTCACTATATAAAAAATTATGCATAATTTTGGAAAACTGAAGTTATCAAAATATTTGAAACAATTGACTACATCTAGTTGTCATTTGTTTCAAATATTTTGATAACTTCAGTTTTTCAAAATTATGCATAATTTTTTACATAGTACTATCGATAATTCATTATCGATAGATTATCCATAAATTTTCCGCCTGGGTAAAAATGAAATGTATTATTCCTGGCTTTTTCTAATTGCACTAAAATGTTAGTAAATACCTTAATAATACATATATATTATATAAAATATAGTAATAAAAATTATATAACTAAATAAAGGGGTTTGGAAACACAACAAACAAACTTGAAAGACGACGCACTCGTCTAATTTTACTCGTTTTGCAGCTCACTGCGCTAATTCATGTAAGGCATGCTTGAAGCCGTAATTTTCATCCAAATAACTTCTATTGTGGCTCATTTTACGTATAAAATAATACTCTATAACGTTCTTATATACATATTTTTGCAATTTCTATACGAGAAAGTCGCTATCACCGCTCAAAGTTCAATTTTCAATATTTCTGGTCAAAAAAGTTGACAAAAATTTGTCTTTTTTAAATACATAATCAACAAATTTGATGTTATGTACATCAGGAAACATTTAAAATGTTATTTTAAATGTTTTTAATAAAATTTGATAATTGATGAGTCGAAAAAAAATTTTAAGCTACAATAACTGCAACCAAAACGCTCAGGCGCTCAGAGCGTCAGATTCAGAAATTTTGATGACGCCGGTGACTGAGGCCACCACAAATTGGTATTTTTTCTTCATTTGACATGTACTTTCAACTAGAAGAAAAAGTGCCCTGTTATACGCAGTTAGTCGGTCAACCCTCAGTTTTGCCGATCGGTCACTCGCCTATAAAGGAATGCTAATTGCTCACTTACAGGGTTCTGTTAATCTCGATGACGAATTCAATTCAATATGGGATTTAGTGTATCTAATTCCAACACACTTTCTACCTACAATGAATCGAGTGGATTGCAATAAGCTCCTTTCGTCAGCAAAGGTATAAAGTACAAACAGCAGTTGAACTAAATGCATAACAGTTAGGTAGTAATTTAATCAGAACTGCTGTAGGCTTGACCAAATAGAGAGTTCAATATGACGAAGAGACATATATTAGATACGTTTCAATAGAGCTGTCTGCATTACATTATTCGGCTGGTAGATCTCTCGTACAAACACGAGATCAACTTTTCCCATGCCTCGGTGACAGGGGTTCTCACAATTGCTTCCTGATCCAAACCCTCGATTTCACAGAGACTAACTAATGTCGTTTACCTCACCACCAGTCAATCACATAATTACAAACAGTAGACTTAAATCCCGAACCCTTCCCATAAAAAAATCAATCCTTTTTATAAATTTCTTCATCGCTTAAAAATATTATCTGTAATCCCTCCCCCGAAAAAGTAAATATAATTGTTAATAAATTACTGGCTTCAGTAATTATCTAGTTTTCTTTAGAAATTTGTGAAATTAATTCTTTATTCATAATTATCTTTTGTGATTTAATTGCTGCATAATTTTTTGATTCAAATTATTATTACTCGAGGCGCAATTTATGTTTTCTCATTTTTAAGTGAATCCTTAAACGTGGTAATTGTTTTAAGCTTTGATATTATACTCTTTCTTAATCTGCATAATTTCATAATGAGGTTTAACACTTTGTGAAAAATGAGAAAAATTTTCCCGGAAAATATTATCTTTATATCGTTGAACAGGACACGGCGAAAATGGGAAGCGCTGAGCTGGTATAAACAAGGGTCGGATGCAATATTAGGGGCATTAAGTCGCCATAAAGAGCGCATTAGGGGTGCGCCTGCCCTCAAGGGGTAGTTTAGCGTTTAATTGTCCCACCCTGTGTATCAAAGGTTTCGATTTCTGCTCGGGTACGCACGTTCTAAACCCAAATACGTACATACGTTCTTTCACACATACTTCCCTAGTACCTACCAGTCAGCGTTTCTTTTCTCTATTAGATAGCTTTTTTGCAACATTTTTAAAGGGTAGGAAAAAGATATTAAATTTCTGTTTTATTTTCAGAGCAATTTCACTAAGTTGTAGGTTGTACAAAAATACGGAAACTTCAAACCCTGACTAGTTTTTAAAATTTGTTTTAGAGGAAGAAACTATTGGAAAAGAAACTGCAGATTTTAAAATTTTCAATTACCCCAGAATTATTGAAGTGTTCGTTAATTTCCAAGTTATTGGAGATTGAAGGTATCATTAATCTTCATAGACTTCATAAGATTTAAAGACATAAAGGTAAAAAAACATAATAGGTGTTATGATAGATATAACAACGACATCATTTAGACAAATTTATTGATGCTGTTATTATATCCATCATAACATTTATAATGGTTTTTTACCTCATTATTATCTTGGACATAAAAGGAATTTAACCATATCATCTGGTAAAGAATATTTATATGATTTAAAGATAAATGTCTGATAGGGATTATTTCCATGGAACTTTATTGGATGACAAACAACTTTAGAGAAATTGAAGTTCTTTAGGAGAATTACAAAAAAATGTAAAGGACTTTAACCCAAGTTTAATTTAAAGAAATTTTAGTGAATTTGACAGAAATGAGGAAACGAGACTTCGTGAACTTTGTTGAACTTAGAAGTACTTTAAAGGATTTGAAAATACCTAAAGAATCTTTGGACTTCGAAGGACTTCCGAGGTACTTAAAGTGTATTGAAGTTAGGTACTTCATGGTACTTAAATGGCCTTTCTAGTACTTTACAGGACATCCAAAGTTTTTATCGTACTTCAGCAGATATTTAATAAAATATTTTTCCGGTACAATCAATCTCAAATACTTTAATACTTTAATAGCTTCAAACTTCAATATTTAAATACTTCAATTATTCTTCCAGGCACTCGAAGTGCACTGAAAGCATATCATAGAATTTCCGAGGATTTCAGTACAAGACTTCCAAACCTGTAAAAATTGTTTAAATAAATGCTGTGAAATTCTACAATGAAGTTATAAATAAAATTCTATACTTTCGAGTTCCAAATGCTGATAAATAATAATAATAATGAAATTATAAATAAAATTCAAGTAATAAAATAAAATAAAACTGAAATACGAATGACTTTAGAAACTTCACAGACGTCAAGAACTTTCGGAGACTTCAAGATTCTTCAAAGGACTTAAAAGGATTGTAATGAGTTTTGAAAGAATATACTTGAGACTTCAAACTATTTCAAGAAACTTTCTCATACTTCATTAAACTTCATGAAAATTCTTGAAGTTTCATAGAACTTGTAAAGACTTCAGGAAACGTCATTGGACTTTTACAAGGGCTTCAAAAATTTTATGTTACTTCAGGGAACTCCAATAGACTTCATAGCACTTTACAAGACATCCAAGATTTTATCGTACTTTAATAGACTTCAAAAACTTCCGAAGACTTCAAGATTCTTCAAACGACTTAAAGTTATTGAACACGGAAAAAAATTCAATGCCTCATCGAATTTTTTGTTAATTTAACCAAAAAATTCAATGAGTCATCGAATTTTTTGTTAGTTTAAACAAAAAATTCGAAAAAACACGGAGTTTTTTTCGTGTAATGAGGTTTGAAACTATACTTCAGATTTCAAATTACTTCAGGAAACTTTCTCATACTTCATTAGATTTCATGAGAATTCTTGAAGTATTATAGAACTTGTAGAGATTTCAGGAAACATCATTGGTCTTTCACAAGAACTTCAAAAACTTTATGTTACTTCAAGGCACTCCAATAGACTTCATAGCACTTTACAGTACAATCCAAGGATTTTATCGTGCTGGAACTGACATTTAGTACAATATTTTTCCAGTATAGAGTGTATCACATATTTTAATACTTCAATAGTTTTAAACTTGAATGTTTCAATTCTTCTAGGCACTCGAAGTGCACTAAAAGTATTTCATAAAATTTCCAAGGATTTCAATACATGAATTTCTTGTTCAAGATTTCCAAGCATTTCAAAGCTTTTTAAACGGATGCTGTGAAATTCTGCAATCTACTGTGAAGGCCATGAAAACTGAAATAACACTCAGAAAAATATTTGTTTGATTTAAACAAAATTTGTTTAAATCAAACAAATTATAACGTTGATATGGGGTTAAACAAATGTTTGTTTGATTCAAACAAATTCTTTATGTGTCCTTATTTACTTGATTTGAATACATTTTTATTTAGATTGAATTTTGTTTTGTTTAAATTTTTTAAGTTTTATTTTTTAATGTTTTAAGTTTTGTTTAAATTAAATAAAGTTTTTGTTTGTTTTAAACATTTTGTGTTTTAAATAAAGTAAAGATTTTGTTTCACATTCTTGATTCAATTTTGTAAATAAATAAATAATTTTTAAAAATTTTCAATTTTGTGGTTAAGAAGTGTTAAGTGCGATACCACTTTTTTTTTAATTACTTGTCGGGATGCCATGGGGTGTGTATCGACTGTACTGCAACATATTTCAGACGCTTTTATATTCAGTATTATTGTAGTCTTTATTGTGAGAAAGATCCTTCTGCGCTATTTGCGTTTTTTTAAGGAAATATCGTGTGCGGATTATAATTTTTGTTCAAATCAAACAAATATTTGTATAAACTCAAACGGATTTAATTTAAGCAAATCCTTTATTTAAATCGAACAAATTGTAC
>JBAGKK010000247.1:919953-948233 GCA_037177015.1 Euceroptres primus
TGTTCTTATAATAATAAAAGTACATAAAATTACCTAAAAATCTGAAAAACTTTAATAATTTCTGAAATACAGCTATATAATTTTATAGCTGTATTTGAAATGAAGGATAATAAAATTTCGCATCGAATTGTCATGGCCGATTTTTAAATTTTTGTTTATTTAATAACAAAAATGAAAAAAAAATTTTGACTTTTGAAGTATATCGGTTTTTAAAAAATGCTTTAATTCAATCAAAAATACCTAGAAAACTGAAAGAAACTATCCAAAAAAGATGTCCAATATCAATGCAAATAATAAAAAATTTATTGAATTTGTTATAAACAAATAAGTGAATGAAAATGGTTTCGTGGGGATTGGCGGCGATTCGACACTTGATTAGCACTAAATTTGAACAATTTATGGGCAAAACGAGTTTTTTAGTTGAATTATTAAAATTTAATAAATAATTTGTTATTTTAAAAGCAATTTTTATAAACAAATATCCATATCAGGTTTTTTTGATGAAATAAAAGTTAATAATTGTTTAAACTACTTTAATTAACAAATGCACTATTTGGCTATTTTTAGAGGTACAAACTTGATTTTTTCGATGCAATTAACTGTAAATAACTAACTTCTAAATTTTTAAGAACATTTCGATGACAGTAAACAATCTATTATTGTAAACAACAATTGTTGAAACAAATTTTTATCATTTTATGTATTTATAAATAAAATACCACTTTTTTCACGGAATAAACAGTCAGTTATTTAGCAATGATTTTTTGCTATGATTCGACAACATTTGATAATTTTTTAACCAAACTTAATTAACAAATGCATTATTTGGCTATTTTTCAGCATTTAAACTTGTCTTTTTTGAGTAATCAACTGTTAATAACACATTTTTTAACATTTTTTAATAGTTCGATAACGATCTACTATTTTTATTTTTAATAATAATTTAATTAACTTAAATGCTGAAAAATAACCAAATAATGCATTTGTTAATTAAGTTTGGTTAAAAAATTATCAAATGTTGTCGAGTCATAGCAAAAAATCATTGCTAAATAACTGGCTGTTAATTCCGTGAAAAAAAGTTATTTTATTTATAAATACATAAAATTATAAAAATTTGTTTCAAGAATTGTTGTTTACAATAATAAATTGTTTACAGTCATCAAAGTGTTCTTCAAAATTTAGAAGTTAGTTATTTATAGTTAGTTTCATCGAAAAAATCAAGTTTGTACCTCCAAAAATAGCCAAATAGTGCATTTGTTAATTAAAGTAGTTTAAACAATTATTAACTTTTATTTGGTGACCAAATATGATACTTAGGTTTTATTTCCAAGTAATATATGCTCGATTACATAGAAAAAACTTTATTTATTCCATCAAAAAAATCTGATATGGATATTTGTTTATAAAAATTGCTTTTAAAATAACAAATTATTTATTAACTTTTATTAATTAATAACTTAAATAATTTATTATTATTTTAAATAATTAATAATAACTAAAAAACTCTTTTTGCCCATAAATTGTTCAAATTTAGTGCGAATCAAGTGACGAATCGCCGCCAAACCCCACAAAACCATTTTCATTCACTTATTTGTTTATAACAAATTCAATAAATTTTTTAACATTTGCATTGCTATTGGACATCTTTTTTGGATAGTTTCTTTCAGTTTTCTAGGTATTTTTGATTGAATCAAAGCATTTTTTAAAAACCGGTATACTTCAAAAGTCAAAATATTTTTTTTCATTTTTGTTATTAAATAAACAAAAATTTAAAAATCGGCCATGACAGATCGATGCAAAATTTTATTAGCTTCTATTTCAAAAAAAAATTTTAAATCGGATTGTCTTCTGAATTGTCTTCTGAAAATCAATTTGTCCACGGACATTTTTTTTTGCTCCACTGTGCGTCAGAAGGCTCCACAAGCCTTTCAAATAAAGTAGCGTGAATACTTTTACAGGTTCTTGCATTAATACTTAGTGGGGGATTATATTGACCCTCGATGAAAATAATCGTTTATAATATTGGATGTTAAATTTTGGCTTTAGGGTCAGAATAAATAATACAATTAATTTTTAATTGAACCAAACGTTTCGACGCACAATGGTGGCCCTCATCAGTGGTTAATGTTTATTCTGGAAAAAACATTTACAAATGATTTTTTTAATAGAGACGCAGTGTGCGAATGTAGTTTAAATAAGGAAATTATTTCAAATTTGGTTTAGTACAGACTTAAATATATTTGGTAATGTTTGCACAAAACTAAAAAATGTGTGTTATCCTTACAATAATTAGACGAAACCATAAGATTTGTAATATAATCTAAAAAAACTTTTTCCACTTATCGCGTTAAAAACACTAACTAATCAGTCTTCATGCATTTTTCAAACGAAATAGACATCCAAATAGAATCGTTCCACCATTCAGTCTGTCAGAATGCATTCGCATTTAACAATTTCCTCAAGGTTAGTTGACAAAAATTTCAATAATTACAAGTCAAATTTCAAATTTGGATACAATTTCATATTTGCCAGTTCATTATAATGCATTATAAATTTTAATTTCTGCTTATAACAAATAAATTCACCAAACTAATGTAAGGACAATACGTTCTTCAATTTTTGAGAACTGTACCAAAGTTACCAAAGTTTTTATTACTTAAGACTGTACTAGACAATTATATCATATTACAAATTTTATGATTTTGTCCAATCATTGTAAGGACAACACACATTTTTAGATTATATAACAAATTTTATTATTTTGTCCAATTATTGTAAGGACAACACACTTTTTTAGATTGTATTACAAAGTTTATTATTTTGTCCAATTATTGTAAGGATAACACACATTTTTTAGTTTTGTGCAAACATTACCAAAGATATTTAAGACTGTAATAAACCAAATTTGAAACAATTTCCTTATTCAAACCACACTCGTACACTGCTTCCCTGTTAAAAAAATTTTTTTGTAAATGTTTTTTCCAGAATAAACATTAACCACTGATGAGGGCCATCATTGTGCGCCGAAACGTTTGGTTCAATTAAAAATTAATTGAATTATTTATTCTGACCCTAAAGCCAAAATTTAACATCCAATATTATAAACGATTATCTCGTATTAATGTTAATGAACCTAGAGTGTACATTTTGGAAAAATTTTCAAAAAAATTTACGTCTTTCAAAAGTGCCCTCCGCGTGGAGAATAACTCATATTAAAATTTATCTGATTTTTTGAGCCAGTAATATAATTTTTGACAAAATGTGGCTTAGCCCCAGCCCCTTATGCCGTGCTACCCTTCAACTGACATCTAGTAGATTTTTTCTACAGTATATTACTTTCCAAAATAATAATAATGAACCATAGTAGATATTTGTATTCAGTTTGCTCAACAGCTTTACTGGAAATGAAAGACAATCTAAACGCGATGGGGCAAACAGAAAAGACGATGTGGTCCAGGGACGAAAGAGGAGGATCGAGGATACGTCAGTCTGTATATGTACACTGCTCACTCGGGAATGTTTCTAAAGATCAATGGGGACCTTATAAACGCCAATAATCCTCGGATGCTCACCCTCGCCTCGCCAAGAAGGAGACTATAAGGTCTACACGCCTATATCGCGGTGTTTGACGAATGGTGAACAATTATTGGGGAGTAAGTACGAGAACTTCAGGGGCGGATTGCGGCGATGACGATTCGACGAATAAGGTATGGGACACTGGTGGTGGTACCGAAACGTATAAGAGGAACAGGCGGAATACCCAAGTTGCTATTGAACCGATTTCGAGCAAATATCACTTGAAGCAGGTCGGGAAGAGATGCGAGAGGCCGGGGTTAGCGGAGAGTGCAACGACTGGAGTAAAGAGTAGAAGGGGGTGAGAAGGACAGAGAGAGGAAGACGGACAGAGAGAGCTCACAAGCCCTTCGGCAAATTTCATAACCGAACTTGTCGTATTTGCTGAGATTATTTCAATATATTCGACTCAACCTGGAAATCTGTTTGCGAGATAGTGTATGCGTGAATGGAACTTGGCGCTCAGAGAGAAAGGGAAGGAGAGCCTGAGGGAGAGAGAGAGTTTGAGTATGAGTTAAATAGACAAGGAAAGGGGAAAGGGGATAGAGAGCCATCCAGACTCTTCAAAGTGCATCCACGTGTACCTGCAAGTGAAAACACATTCTGTCATAACCCAGGTTCTCTATTCAATAAACTCAGGGATTTTATTTAATAGTCAAGCACTTTAGACAGCTTGCACCTGTCGACAAAATTAATTTCTAAAATCGTCTCTACACGCAGTAGAAAAGAATACTTAAAATTGTTACACCTTAAAATGCTTGGGATTAAATTCAGTAAAAGTCTGGATTTAGGTTTTAGAACAGTCAAATTAGCCGCAAAAAGGCCGTTTGCTAGAACAAATTAACAGTAAAGAGAACTTTATCTTAAAATGTTTGGATAGTCGTCCTTTTGAAGCCCTGAAAAGTTCGAGGCTCGATTCTTAATCAATTAAGATTCTTAATCAATAATAACTCGATTCTTAATCAATAACAAAAAACGTGAAATCGCAATCAATTTTTTGTTATTAACAAAAAACGTGAAATCGCAATCAATTTTTTGTTATTAACAAAAAACGTGAAATCACAATCAATTTTTTGTTATTAACAAAAAACGTGAAATCGCAATCAATTTTTTGTTATTAACAAAAAACGTGAAATCGCAACATTTTCTCAACACGTTTGCTTGGATTGTAACTTTCGATTAAGAGATAGATAAAAAGTGTATAGGACTTTGTTTTTAGAGCATAAAATAAGATTTAAAATGAGTCCTTAGCGAAAATCCTGCGATAAATAGTTTACGAGATATGAATTTGTTAATTAACCTACAAGGATGTTATTAGTGCCGACCAGATTAATTAATTATTTAATTGATGTTAAAATTGTGTCGATTATTGGTCAAATAATTTTCTGGAGAAACGAGAAAAAAACGACTCCATGCTGTGGCCTCGGTGGCGAAATTGGTTAACGCTCCACTCATGTATCGTGGCGTTCCCGGTTCAAATCCGGACCGTGGCAGATTTTTTCTCGTTTTTCCAGAAAATTATTTGATCAGTAATGGACACAAAATTTTAACATCAATTAATTAATTTGTTAATTAACATTGTGCGTTTTTCAGGGAAGACAAAGCGATGATGAATTTTCATTGTTGCAAAAAAATCGCGATCGGGTTTTTGCTATTGGATTCTCAAATTGCATAGTTCAAAGTATTAAAAAACATTTTTTTTGGATTTCAGAATCCAAAAATGACAGAGGGTTGGGGGAGCACTTTTTTTTAACATTCATATTTTGTAAAAAAATCTGTTGAGTTCAATTTTGCTGAAATATCTAACAGATTGTGCATCTTTAGGAAAAAATATGTAGGACTTTAGAAAAATAATAATTAAAATTCACCTTAACTCAGAAAAATTTGTTTGAATCAAACAAAAAAATTTGTTTGCTATCATATTATTGAAAGAAACAAATTTTTTGTTTCAATTAACAAAACATTTGTTTCATTTTAATATATGAAAAATATTTGTAACCTTATTAATATTTGTAACCTTATTAATCGAAACAAATAATTTTTTTGGTACAATTTGTTTGATTTAAATAAAGGATTTGCTTAAATTAAATCCATTTGAGTTTATACAAATATTGGTTTGATTAAAACAAAAATTATAATCCGTACACGATAGTTCCTTAGAAAAATGCAAATAGCGCAGAAGGATTTTTCTCACAATAAAGACTAAAATCATACTGAATATAAAAGCGTCTGAAATATGTTTACCGTCCTTACGCATCTCGACAGGTAATCTAAAAAAAGTGGTGTCACACTTAACACTTCTTAACCACAAAATTGAAACTTTTTAAAAATTATTTATTTATTTATAAAATTGAATAAAGTTTAAAAAACAAAATCTTTACTTCATTTAAAAATTTTTTAAAGAAAACAAGAACTTTATTTCATTTAAACAAAACATTTATTTAATCTAAATAAAAATTTATTTAAATCAAATAAATAAGGACAAATAAAGAATTTGTTTGAATCAAACAAACATTTATTTGACCCCATATCAACGTTATAATTTGTTTGATTCAAATAAATTTTGTTTAAATTAAACAAATATTTTTCTGAGTGTTCTTCAATGGTTATACCCAATTTTTTCAGATTTTTCTGGCAACTATAAGTATGGAAAAAAATTATTATGTATAACGATTTGCTATAAACAATGTGAAAAATTTTGTTGACATCTTAAATATAATTTTTCCTGAAAATGCACACTCCTTTAGATATTTCAGATAAATTGAACTCAACAGTTTTTTTTTACAAAATATGAATGTTTAGAAAAAAAGTGCTCTCCGACCCCACTGTCGGATTCTGAAATCCAAAAAAATGTTTTTAATACTTTGAACTATCCAATTTGAGAATCCAATAGCAAAAACCTGATCACGATTTTTTTGCAACAATGAAAATTTGACTGTACTATTTAGGCAAAATTGTTTTGATTTTAAGTAAAATTTTCCTGAATTTAAGACTCAATTCTGAATTTCAGGTATAATGTGGTATTAAATTTAGAGTAATATTGCTTAAATTAAAACAAATCTTACTGAATTTAATGCAAACCATTTTAAGGTGTAACAGTTTTAAGTATTGTTTTTTACTGTGCACTGAGAAAATCGTATGTTTGCATCAACCATAAATAGTTTTGAGGTTCAGTTAAACACAGTTTTTGTTTCATTTAAACATATTTGTATTTATATTTATTATATTTGTATTTATTGCAGAAAAATCCTTAGGGCTAAATAGCCCTCTAAGGAACATGATAATTCATGGTCATTACAAATTTGTGCAGGCACTGTTCAGTAGAGTACATGATTAATCTTATAGCTAGATCTATAATCTAAATATATATAAAGAGTCGACCTAATAATTCGTAGTAGATAAGCTATCAGAATAGGTATCAGATTAAAACATATTTATGAAAACATTAAGTGGTTACAGGCTTTTGTGCATAGTAAAGCAGAGGAAAAAAAATAAAATAAAACAAGGGAAAATCCTTGTATATAAAAAATAAAAATAATAAGAAAAAAAGGTTAGTAAAAAACAAAAAAAAATCAAAGGTAAAAAGTTTGAAATTTAAAGAAAAGAGTTTACCAGTGAGTAATGACAAGAGATAATAATTGACATATATGACATATAATTGAGAACAAGATTTTTAGTATGTTAAGAGTGATAAGAAAGTTTTATTAAAACATATTCTGTTTAAATCAATAAATACACATGTTTGAATTAAACCTAATATCTTTCAATTCAACGTTATACGTTTGAATCAAACAAAAACTGTGTTTGATTGTATATAAAAACTATTTATGTTTGATTCAAACATATGGTTTTCTCAGTGTATAGAGGATAAAGAATAAAATATATTTGTGGAATTTTTTAAGAATTTTTGAAAAACTCTAAGAACTGTTTCAAGGGTGTTAAACCACCCCTAAACGAAAAAAAATCATAGTTTCTTTGAAAATACACTAATTAAATTCAGTTATACCTAAAAACCTTGAATTGACATAAAAAACTTCTAAGACTGAAAAATAGTTGATCAGGCTGTAAACTCACCCTTAAAAGTGAAAAATCATCCCTTACAAGAAGTGAAAAATCGATTTTCAAGACCTGTTCAATTTCTAGTCATACTTATTGACTGAATTAGAGACAAAAAACCCCTAGACATCGAATAAAAAATATTACGTTAAAAATAGTTATGAAAAAACACCCTAATTAGCCCAAAACTACCCCCTTTATAGCTAAACATTATATTTTCGCTTTTTTTAAAAGCAAATACACATGCATTACATGCAACCATCTTTTAGAAAATATATAATAATGTGAAAAAAGGTAAAAGTAATCAAATAACTCTCGTAAGAGGGTTAATCACCGCTTCTAGGACTCAGAGGTTTCCGCAAAATAGTACATGTAGCAAGAATATTATCAAAACTATCCTAATTTGTGAAAACCACCTCTTTTGAGTCCGAAAAATAGAGACTTATTTTGTATTTTATCTATTTTTTTAACTCAAAAGGGGTGGTTTTTCACAAATTAGGGTGATTTTGATTGAATAGTTGCTACATATACTCTTTTCATAATTTTGCATATAGTGCATGTGTATTTGCTTTGGAAAAAAGCGAAAATATAATATTTAGCTTCAAAGAGGGTTGTTTTTAGCTAAATAGGGCGTTTTTTGACAAATATTTTTTACGTAATATTTTTTATTCAATGTATCGGGGTTTATCGTTTCAAATTCAGTCAATAATTATCCCTAGAAAATGAACAGGACTTGAAAATCGATTGTTCAATACTTATAAGGGGTATTTTTCACTTTTAAGGATGAGTTTACAGCTTTATCAACTGTTTTTCAGTTTTCTAAGTTTTTTCATGTCAATTTTTGGGTCAAAACTGTATTCAATTAGTGAATTGTCAGAGAAACTATGATTATTTTTCGTTTAGGGGTTAAACGTCCTTGGAAGAGTTCTTTGCTTTTTTCAAAAATTCTCAAAAAATTCCAAATTTGTTTTTTCACTGCATGGAAACTTTTCAGGAGGTGTTGTGAAAAATATAAGCAAATTTTATTTGGGCCGTCCTATTTAACACTGTTAAAAAATTATTAGACTGTACACAGTAAAAAATAATTTACTTAAAATTATTACAAATTAAAATGGTATGGATTAAATTCAATAGAATTAGTCTGGATTCAAGCAAAATTGATTTGATATTTTAAGTAAAATTTGTCTGAATTTAAGACTCCTTTCTGAAATTCAGGTAACGTGGTTGTTATTTAGAACATTGTTACTTAAATTGGGACAAATTTTACTGAATTTTATCCAAAACATTTTAAGGTGTAACAGTTTTAAGTATTCTTTTTTACTGTACATTTTTACAATTTTGTTTCTTAAACTTTTATTGTAAATAAATAGCTGCAGCATTTATTGGACAAAGCATGAAGTTTTGAACAGAAATTTTTTTTTTAATTGCAAAATTGTTTTCTCACTGAATGGGGGGGGGGGGGTGTTTCACTTTAGGGTGCGTCGTGAAAAATGAAAGCAAAGTTTTTTGGGACGCCCTATTCAACACTGGTAAAAAAATAGACTGCACACAGAAAAAAATAATTTACTTAAAATTGTTACCTTAAAATGATTTGGATTAAATTTAATAAAATTTGTCTGGATTTAAAACTCTTTAATTTAGGTAACGTGGTATTAAATTTAGACTAATGTTGCTGAAATTGAGAAAAATTTTACTGAAGTTAATCTAAACCATTTTAAGGTGTAACAATTTTAAGTATTCATTTTTACTGTGCATTCTTACGATTTTGTTTCTTAAAAACTCATGGTGAATAAACAGCTGTAGCTTTTTTTGGACAATTTAATTAAATGTATTAAAGAAATAGAAGCTTGAAGTTTCCGACAGGAATATTTTTCTTAATTGAAATTGGCCCGATGACAGAAGCCCTCAATCACTGCGGTCCTCGCTGAACCAATATTAATGACAAATAATAAAGACATTAGGCATGACGCTCATTCTATAAAGTCGAACCTAATTAAATAAAAGGGGAAATTGGCGAAATGCACGCTCCAATGTTACGCACGTGCCGGCACGTGTTGGATCTACTCGGTACTGTCGCCAGTTTAACCTAATGTAGGTATTATTAATCCTGGTCTCGCGCTATATTAGGTCCGAGATCCACTAGATTCTAGGACCAATTGACTAACAATACAGCTCGTTAATCCACCCGAGATAACTCGAACGTTTTTCCCAAGGATGGAAAATAATCAGTTTGTTGTTAAAAAGTACTGTTAATCTTGTTTCGTTCAATTCACAACAATCAGTTGTAATTTAAATCAATTTTTTTATAAGAAATCTTAATACTCATTTCCCTACCTTATACAGATTTAGTAATTTTTTTATTTGACTTCATAAGAATTTAAAACACTTCCAGTAATTTCAAATAACCACGAGAGACTTCAAAGGAGTTTACAGAAGATCAAAGGAAAGGAAAGTTTATTAAAATTCAAAGTACCCCAATGAGACTTTGAAAAAATTTTACGAAAGTTAAAAGTCGAAAGTTAAATTAAAGTTAAATTTTAAAAGTTAGATTCTGTCAAATTCATTCAAGAAACCTCTAAGACCTTAAAGGGACTTTAGTTAACTTCATAACATTTCCCAGGACTTCTGTAGACTTTAATAGATTCAATAGGATTTCAGTGAACTTTAATTAAACTTCAAGAGTGTTCATGAGGCTAAAAAGAAGTTCCAGGGTAATTTAGAGCACAGAAACTACAAGGACTTCATGAAAATATAAAGAACTTCAGTCAGATTTTAAGGAATCTGTGCTAAGGTGTTGAGGAGTCTTTAAAAGACTTCAAGAATCAAATCTTCAACTTTCAAGTGACTGCACAAAATTTCAAAGGATTTTAAAAATCTTCAATAGTCTTTAAAAGATTTGAAGACAGTTTTCCGAACTTTACAGAACTTTCTCAACTTCACTGGACTTTCAAGGACTTCAAAAGAATCCTTGAAGTTTTAAATGGAGCTCTAGTAAGTGTTGTTTGTACTTCATAAACGTACTTACATCCTTCATAAGACTTTTTAATTCAAATAAACTTCCCAAGACTTAATAACTATTATGTATTTTGTAGGATTTTCATATGCTTCAAAAGACTTCAGGCACTTCACTATACTTCGTGAGTCTTTATATGTAACTTCAAATAACTTCAAAGAAAATCTTCCTTAAAAAAATTCTAAATGCATGCCTTAAAAATACTTGAAACTTCAAGTCATTTTTATGACAGTATACAGTAAAAAAATTTAAAACAAGTGTATAGTGTTTCATGTACAAGTAATTTTTATAACACTGTACAGTAAGAAAATTGAAAAAAAGTGTGTAGTATATTATTCATGAGTTCGAAATAAAAAAATCATAAATAAAGATAAAAATACATATGAAAAACAGTTTTATCAATGTTGATAAAATTATTTCTGAAGCAAGTGAGCAATTATGAAGATAATCCAGACCTAATAACGTGTCAGACGGATAAGCGATTTGGTACGGTAGAGACGCTAAGGGGGAAAAAAAGAAGTATTAGTAGGAAAGAGGTAAATTTCCATTGTTTCATTCGATTTACACCCTGCTCCATACTAGCCAGCGATACCAAACCTGCAATTTACAGGAGAATGAAAAGTTAAGCTCGAGCTCGAGCTCAGGGGTGGCGAGCAGACAATAGAGCCTGGCTTTAAAATCTCTCTAGCAAACAAATGGGAGAGCCCAGCTCAAAACGTAATTGAGATATTGAGATCTGATTAAGTTGAAATCAATAACACGGATAGGTACAAGCCAGCACATCTCATCTCGTCCTATTTTATAAAGCGTAAGCTCACGTTGACTCTATTTTCCAATATCAATTGAAAATGTCATATCAGAGTCACGCAACCCCTTACCGCATATATTTCAGACAATATTTTATCAAGTGGAGTAAATTAAATCCAACCTTATTTTCAGTAACTAATTTTCGATTTATTTTTATGGATAAACAAAGGACGAATTCTACACATTTCTATTATTTAATATATTTTTTTGAATACAACTAGGATAAAGGATTTACATCGAAGAAGTTTTTAGTAAACTTTCAAAATTTTAGGTACCTTCGTTTAGAAATAGGAAATTAATAGTATATTATCCCCCTTGGCGCATACGATATTTTTTACAACAAATGAAACCTATTGTGAAGGAAAAATTTCCGTAAGAACTTATTGTTACGGAAATTTACTTGGAATACTCTATTGTTACGGAAATTTCCGTAGCAATAGTCTATTGTCATGGAAAAATTTCCGTGGGAATAATTTATTGTTACGGAAATTTACCTAACAATAGCCTATTGTCACGGAAAATTTTCCGTAAGAATAACTTATTGCTATGGAAATTTCCGTAACAATTATCTATTGACACGGAAAAATTTCCTTGGAATACTCTATTGTTACGGAAATTTCCATAGCAATGGTCTATTGTCACGGAAAAATTTCCGTGGGAATAGCTTATTGTTATGGAAATTTCCGTATCAATGGGCAACCAAAATTTCCTAAGAAATATATTCCTATATTTCTTCCACGTAGGGTGGTAATGATGGAAACTTTTATATTGACGTCTTCGTCATTTTTTCACGAAAAATATTACCTAAAAAAATTAAAATATAGTCAAAATGTTCACTCAGTAACCTGTCCCTGAATAAAAATTCACAAACTAAAATTGAGATATAATGATAAGAAAATTTTATAAATTATTGATACTAATATGAGTCATTTGATTGAATTAAAGGATCTAAAAAATATGAAGGTGTTTATAAATATTTAGAAGCCTGTCCCTGAAGTTTCATGTCCACTCGGTAACCGTCATATTTTAGGTTAGATCTCGAAAAAAATCACTTTAAAAAATCTAAAAAAATCAGAAACTCATTACTTTTAATCCTTCACAAGTGCTCATATAATCATAAGCATGTTCTTGTTCGCAACTTAACAAAATGTCAACAAATTATGCACCGTACGATTTATAATAATGTCCACTCGGTAAACCATTTTTAAACAATGTTATTAAAATAAAAATGTAATGGAAAATTTGCAAACACAGTCAAATAGAAAGGGAAAAAAGAAATTTTTACAGTATTTTAAACAATTTTTATGTCTACTCTATATGTTTTAAGAATAATTTTGAAATTTATTTTTCTGCGTTTATTGAATGTCCACTCGGTAACCTTCCTATCGTGTAAATTATTTTTTATAACACATGAATGATTTCAGCCGTAACAATAAGTTATTCTTAGGAAATTTATTATTCTTACAGAAACTTTTCCATGACAATAGGTTATTGTTACGAAAATTTCCGTAACAATAAGTTATTCCCACAGAAATGTTTCCTTGACAATAGACTATTGTTACGGAAATTTCCTTAACAATAAGTACTTCTTACGGAAATTTTTCCGTGACAATAGGTTTCAGAATCAAATATGGGCAGAAATTGTTATAAAAATATGGGCATTTGTTATAAAAAATATCGTATGCGCCAAGGGGGAGAGGGACTTTCTCGACTTGTGTATGTTTTTAGTACTCGTCAAAAAAGTCCCTCTTCTGCCCCTAGGTGCATAAATATACTTTATCCTCACTAGGAAATGATTCTGGATCCCTTAAATGAGTATTTTCTTTCTATTTTGGATCAGAAATAATGGAAAAAAGTTCTGTAGGTAGTTTTTAAAAGTTTGTTTTTTTAAAAAATAGATAGTAACTTTTTGGCAATGACCCTTAATATTTTATTTTTCACATCTCTTTATTCATTAAATATTTCAATATAAGGGCATATCTCAGGAACCTTTCACTATTGTGTCTCTCATAGATATCTAGATAATTTTAATAAATATCAAATTAATTCTTGTTTTAAGGTATGCATTATAGTGTAAACTAATGGTTTTAAATAGATTTATTCTTTAGATCAAAAGTAATTGAAGTTTGAATGTTCGATTTTCAATTAAGTCAGCTTGTCCCGATACACATTTTCATACGCTTTTTATGCCTTAACTCTATGACGAAAGAAGATAAGGCTATAAAACACAATACCTATTTCAAGTTAATTAAACCAGAATCATGTTTATTCATGAGAATCTGCACTTTATTCAATACGAACCAAGTCACAGGTTTCAAAATTATGTCCCTTGAATTTTGACATTTCGACCGTAACGCTTATATTTGCAGACTTTTTGTAAATCAGCCAGCTGACACGCTATAAAAACCTATTGAAACTCAAAATTTAAGTAATAATAGAGAATAAGGGCCAATATAAACCATTGTGCATATTTTCTTATGAGAGCAATGATAATTTTAAAAAAAAATTGCGTGCGTACAAAATTTAAAAACGACCGTAACATTCATAACTCTTTGAAATATAATCAAAAGTTTTGGAATTTATAAATTCCTTCTCACGGTTGTTCTTCAGCTTTCTGTGATTGTGCTTGAGGAACAAATACTTAATCGCTAACTTATAGCAGAAAATTATAAATCGTTCGGTCGACCGTAACGGTTAAACTAAAAAATTAACATTTGTTCAATGTAAAATTGCTGATTTACATGTCTTGAGTGACGTCACACAAGGAAGCTCATATTTTTGGTTACTTCGAAGATAATTTCTAGCGTCTTTTATTATATTTTTAACTAATTTTTAATTGTACATCTTCACACTCCTTAAATTTCTCGTAATTAATTAATAATTAATAATTATTAATTAAATAATTTTCGTAAGTAATTTCCTTTCATAATTTTATTTTCATTTTCTAATTTACAAATTTTCGTCAACCGACCTTCATATGTTTTTAAATACAAATGAAATACCGTCAGATCCGTTTCTTTCGCAAAATCAATTTTTTTATTCTTTAATAACGATTTTAAGACAATAGTTATTGTCTGCCTAACTGCAAAATATGATTTTGTAGGACTTATAGATAATAATATATAAAGAAATTCCCAGTGATGCACTTACAGAAAGTCGTTTACTTTTTCACTGAAAAGTGAAAGGTTTCTGAGATATGCCCATAAACTAGTATTGATTATAAATTTCTGTTTTCGGCTTTTTGATGTTATGGCGAAAAAAATAGAAAGTAATTGTTAATAGTGAGTAAAGATTTGGTGCAAAAGTAATGGCATAAAATTTCTTTAATTGCTATTCGTTTACTAAATGTTTATTGATAATTTATTACAGTAACGATACAAAAATACTTCGATAAAGTTTAAAGGAATTGAAGATAATTCACAGAAGTACCAAGGACTTCTGAAACTTCACAGGACTTTCAGGGACTATATGGTTTATGGTGGAACTTTGTAAGGTGACTTTAATGAATTTAAAAGTCTTCATGAGACTTCAAGAGACTTCAAGTAACTTTATAAGACTTTAGGATTCATCAGCGGACTTGATAGAATCTCCTGAAAATTTTTAGAGCTTTATAGAGCTTTATAGATCCTCTGGGGGATTTTAGTAAACCATTGTAATTCAAAAGACTTCACAAGAGATTATAGGACTTCAAAAATATCAGGATACTAAGACTAATTTTTTACGAGGTGTTGACAACTTGATCGATTGAGTGTTCTCTGTCTTCAATTTTTGTGATTTCAAGTGACTTCACTGACTTCCACTGACTTTTAGGGATTTCAAGTGACTTCCATTAAATTAATGTGACTTCAAGTGACTTCCATTAAATTCAAATGACTTTCATTAAATTCAAGTGACTTCCATTAACTTCAAGTGACTCCTCCTAACTTGAAATGACTTCCATTAATCCAAGTGACTTCAACTGACTGCAAATGACTTCAACGACTTCTAATGATTTCAACTGACTTTCTTTAACTTCAAGTGGCTTCATCTGGCTTTAAGTGAGTTCATTGACTTCAAGTGTCTTCAGCTGACTCCTTCGATTTAATACAGAACCCAGGGGTTGATAAATCGACCGTTGGCGTGCATACTGACTGCAATTTTTGTGACTTAAGGTGACTTCATTGACTTCACTGATTTCCAGTGACTTTAAAAGTCTTTAACTGACTCCAGTTAACTTCAAGTGATTTCAACTGAATTAGGGTGACTTTACTGACTTCAACTGACTTCCAGTGACTTCACTGAATTCAGATGATTTAGACTGACTTCCAGTGATTTCACTGTATTCAGATTATTTAAACTGACCTCAACTGAATTTAACTGACTCTAAATGACTTCACTGACTTCAGGTAACTTCAATATATCTATACACCTGAGATCACGAGTTGTTAAGCCCTTAATATTATATAATTAATTAATAATTAATTAATAATGAGGACACTTAAATACTTAATTATACTTTATGAGATGTTTCGTAGACTTGTTGCATATACGACTTCCAAAGTCTGCGTGAGTCATTTATTTTTAAAAACTTCAAGCTGCTTCAAACTTTTTTTAGGTACTTCACCGGACTTGAAAGAACCTCTTGAGAATTTTTAGAACCTCTCGAGAATCCAGCAGTCTTCAAAGTGCTTCAAAAATTTCAAAAGACATTATGGGACTTCCAAAATTTAATTTCATAATAGTTTATGGGTCGTCCATGGACTTGATGGGACTTCGAGGAAGGAAGACAGTTTTGGTGGGACATTCAGCAAACAAATTCGCTACTTCACTAAGTTACAAAGACTTCAAAGATTTTTCTAAGACTTTAAGAGCCATCATCGGATTTGCAAAACCCTCTTGAGAATTTGTGGAACTTTATAGATATTTTGCGGTCTCTAGGAAACTTCAACAGACTTCAAAAGTCTTTAAAAAATTTTTTTGTTTATTAAACCAAATCGTTTAGTTGATTTAAACAAAAATTTTGTTTCAAGGAATCGAATTTTGGTTGAGTCAACCAAATTTTTTGTTGATTGAACCAAATATTTGGTTGAATGTACCAAATTATTTACTTTTGGTTAAATCAAATAAAACTTTTGGTTGACTCAACTAGAACTTTTGGTTGACTCAACTAAAACTTATGGTTGACTCAACTAAAACTTTTGGTTGACTCAACTAAAACTTTTGATTGACTGAACTTAAACTTTTGGTTGACTCAACTAAAACTTTTGGTTGACTCAACCAAACATTTAATTGTCCGTATAATAACCAAATTCTATGGTTGAACCTACAAAAATTTGGTTGGTACAACCAAATATTTTTCTGAATGTAGCTAATTTTTCATGTTACATTCTTAAACTTCATGAAAGTTGGAGAAACACTCTCTAAATCTAAATGAGTCATTTTTGACTAGAGAAATCGAACCGATTCGTTCACCAAATGATTTAGTAACCATTTTTTCTAAATTTTGGTTAATAATGACTAATTCACCCTCAGATCACAACCAATTTAGTTGGTAGAAAAATGCTCTACTGGAGTCAAATTCAGTACTGGGACTAATGTGAATTAGTAATATTTCACTGTGAATTAGTCATTATTGATTAAAAATTAGTAGAAATGGTTACTAAATCATTTGGTGAACGAATCAGCGCGATTAACCCCATAAATAACTACTAAATACAATATTACTACTAATATTACAATATTATTATATTGTAGACCGAATCCATTTCAAATCAGGCAGATTCTACACTTGAAATCGCAGAATCTCTCGGGGACAAAACATTTTGTTTTTTAGGAAAAATTAGGCGATACGTATTTTTGCGATTTGTGAAAAAAAAATGTCTACGAAGTTATGGACATTTGAATTTTTTGCTTTGGTTTTCAAAAAAGACCCAAATTTTTTCTTTAAGCTTCCATAACTTTTTTACCCAATTGAGATATTTAAGATTTTCTCCCAGATTCTGGTAGCGTTTATCGTCTTCTTTCAAAATCCGTAAGAAAATTTAGCAAATGTTCAAAATTAACAAAATGGCGGCAGTTTCTCTGAAAATATTTATAGTCGATTTTCTCAAAAAACTCACCCTTATATTTTTTGTCAATTTTTTGTTGAATTTGTACTATCATAGGGAGTCATATATCTTATATATCTTATATATCTTGTGAGTTTTATGCGGGCTAAATAAATTTTGTGGCCAGGAGAATTTTTTTTCATAAAATTGAATTTTCGCATTTTTCTGGAAAACAATTACAGATACGAAAAACTGCTAAGAAAATAGTTTGCACAAATAAAAAAGTTCTACAAAAATTTCTTTTACTCATTTGTGATATCTTTCACCATTTCCAAGAAAAATAAAAAAATTCAACTTTCATGCACAAAAAAATTTTCTTGACTCCTGCTTTATGGAAATACCCATTAATAAATAAATACACACCCTTAAATACCCATCCGCATATTTTGTCAAATAGTTTTAAAAAATGTACGTTTATATAAAGAAGACCTCCTGTGAGTTTTATGTGGGCTAAACAATTTTTATGGCCAGAAAATTATTTTTCATAAAGTCGAATTTTCAAATTTTTAGCTGAAACTATTTAAGTTACAAAAATAATGTCAAGACAAGACATTATTTGCGTAAAAAGCTTTCGACGAATGAAAATCCGGGAATACAAAAATGTTACATATGGAAGATGGAGATTGATGAAGGTGATTTAAAAACTTTTTACATAGCCAAAAATGCTAAACGAGATTGGGTTCTTAAATTATCTACAGAATTCAATGATTCCTCTTCAGATTTCGAAGACTCTAATGAAGAATCTAGAGAAATAGATAATAAAAATCTGGAAACCTGGGCCCAGGTATTATTTTTTTTTTTCTGAAAACTGAGATTCAAAAGAAATTTTGTACATTATTGAAAAATATCAAGGTGTATGTGAAACATATTTAAAGATATTAAATATAAAAACTTTTTATGCAAACAATTTTTAGTCTTGACATAATTTTTTAACTTGAATCGTTTCAGAAAAAATTTGAAAATTCGATTTTATGAAAAATAAGTTTCTGGACATAAAAAATGTTTAGCCCGCGTAAAACTCACAGAAAGTCTTTTTTATATAAATGTACATTTTTAAAACTTTTAAACAAAATATGGGTATGGGCATTTATGGGTATATATATTTATTTATTTATGGGTATTTCCATAAACCAGGAGTCAAGAAAATTTTTTGTACATGAAGATTAAATTTTTTTATTTTTCTCGGAAATGGTGCAAGATATCATAAATGAATAAAAGAACTTTTTGTAGAACTTTTTCAATTGTGCAAACTATTTCCTTAACATTTCTTCGTATCTGTAATTGTTTTCGAGCAAATGCGAAAATTCAATTTTATGAAAAAAAATTCTCCTGGCCACAAAAGTTATTTAGCCCGCATAAAATTCACAAGATGTCTTCCCTATGTTAGTAAAACTTCAACAAAAAATTGGCAAGAATATAATAAATAATAATAATATAATAAATATAATATAATATAAGCAAACAGAAATAGTTCATACGGCTCTCACTTGTTTACGTTTAGAGACAGTTCAATTTAGGTCAAGGCCTTCGAGGCAACCCCCGAAACCGGCCTTAAATCGGGCTTTCAGTGTATAATATAATATAATATAAAATAAGTGTGGGTTTTTTGAGAAAATCCACTACAAATATTTTCAGAAAACTGCCGCCATTTTATTAATTTTAAACATTTTCTAAATTTTTTTGCTGATTTCGAAAGAAGACGATAAACGGCACCTGAATCTGGGAAGAAATCTTAAATATCTCAATTAGGTCAAAAGTTATAGAAGTTTAAAGAAAAAATTTGGATTTTTTTGAAAAACAAAGCAAAAAATTTAAATACCCATAACTTTGTAGAAAATTATTTTTTCACATAAATCGCAGAAATACGTATCGCCTAATTTTCTTTAAAAAACAACAGATTTTGTCCCCGAGAAATTCTGCGACTTCAAGCGTAGAACCTGCCTGATTTGAAATGGATTCGGTCTATAATATAATAATGTATGATTAATAATAATGTAAAATAATTAATAATGTATAATTATATTAATCTTTATAATGTTGGATGTTAATTTTGACTTTAGGGTTAGAATAAATAATTCAATTAATTTTTAATTGAACCAAACGTTTCGGCGCAGAATAGTAGCTCTCATCAGTGGCTAATGTTTATTCTGGAAAAAACATTTACAAAAGATTTTTTATCAGGGACACAGTGTACGAATGTAGTTTAAATAAGGAAATTATTTCCAATTTGATTTAGTACAGTCTCAAATATTTTTGGTAATGTTTGCACAAAACTAAAAATATGTGTTGTCCTTACAATAATTGGACAAACTTATAAAATTTGTAATATAATCTAAAAAGGTGTGTTGTCCTTACAATAACTGGATAAAATAATTAAATTTGTAATATAATCTAAAAATGTGTGTTATCCTTACAATAATTGGACAAATTAATAAAATTTGTAGCATAACATAAGGGTCTAGTACAGTCATAAGTAATAAAAACTTTATTAACATTGGAACAGTTCTCAGAAATTGAAAAATGTATTTTCCTTATAATAGTTGACTGAATTTATTTGTTATAAGCAGCAAATAAAATTTATAATGCAATATAATGAAGTAGTAAATATGAGATTGTATCCAAATTTGAAATTCGACTTGTAATTAATGAGATTTTTGTCAAATAACCATGTGGAAATTTTTAAATGCGTATGCATTCTGAACTAACTAAGGAATCAGTTTTCATGCATTTTTCAAACAAAATAGACGTCCAAACAGAACCGCTCCACTATTCATTTTCTCAGAATGCATACGCATTTAACAATTTCCATAAGGTTAGTTGAAAAAAATCTCATCATAATTACAAGTCAAATTTCAAATTTGGATACAATCTCATATTTACCACTTCATTATAATGCTTTATAAATTTTAATTTCTGCTTATAACAAATAAATTCACCAAACTAATAAAAGGACAATACGTTTTTCAACTTCTGAGAACTGCACCAAAGTTACCAAAGTTTTTATTACTTAAGACTGTACTAGACCCTTATATTATATTACAAATTTTATTATTTTGTCCAATTATTGTAAGGGCAACACACTTTTTTAGATTATATAACAAATTTTATTATTTTTCCAATTATGGTAAAGATAAGACACATTTTTTAGTTCTTTTAATTTTGTGCAAACATCACCAAAGATATTTAAGACTGTACTAAACCAAATTTAAAATAATTTCCTTATTTAAACTACATTTGTACACTGCGTCTCTGATAAAAAAATCTTTAGTAAATGTCTTTTTCAGAATAAACATTAACCACTGATGAGGGTCATCATTGTGCGCCGAAACGTTTGGTTCAATTAAAAATTTATTGAATTATTTATTCTGGCTCTAAAGCCAAAATTAGCATCCAACATTATAAACGATTATTTTCATCCCGGGTCAATATAATCGCCCACTGAGTATTATTATATTAAACAATATTACAATATTACTAATATTACAATATAATATTACAATATTACTACTAAATACCATATTCATTATAATTGAAACCTAATTATAATATTATTAAATAATTCAACACCAAATCAGCATATCTCGACTTAAAAGCGTCAATACAATTTATTGAAAGTTTTCCTTCTCCAATGTACAATACAACGAAATCCATGAATCTGAACAAGGCCTATTGATATATTATGTTTGATACACATTATCGAACTGGAATCATTGAAAAAACATATACATCTATTCAGCTTGACAATATCGCCTCTCGATTAGTATTTGACGACACTAACAAACTCGTAAGTCTACACCGTAACGTTACCGCGTGTCCCCTTTCAAACACACTTCTGTGGCCAAACACGACACGACAATGAGCTCCTATTCGTGAACACGTTACATACCGGGTGTCCGCATCTGCCGTCGCCACGGGAGGTCGTGTATTCATAAATCGGCTAAAAATACGCCCAGTGTACCCTAAACACTCAAAAAAGGATCCTTGTTGTCCGCTTGCGTCCGCCATTCACCTCTGCTAGGCTCGTTATTCGGTTAGATGATACCATTAGCAGAGGCGCCCAGGCCAATCGAGGTGCGGTTTTATTACGCACCCCGACCAATAGGGGTGCGATTCTCTTGCCCTGGGAAACAAAAATAAAAATCCTGTAGCGCAGGATCGAAGAAGAACTAATCGTGTAACTGTAACCGAACCCCTTTGTCATGCTGGACCTTTAACGCGCGAATACACCAAGCGGTAACACTTACTTTTTTCGACGCGGCGCTAATTACGCCACCCGAAATCCCCTTAAACGACCATTAAAAACCACCCTAACGGCCCGTAAAGCATTTAGGTGCGACCGGGTAAATGGATACCTAAGCGAGTAGAATGAGAGTGAGAGAGAGGGCGAACAACGGGTTATAGAATTTTGCGCCGGAAGAATCGCTAATAGCTTCACTCACTACGACACGCTGACTCCAAGACTTTTCGAGAGGCTGTACATTGTTGTACATTATACATTGTAGTCTGCTTTATTGTTAGATTTCACATTACGGCAGTACTTGAGGATATTTCAGGCTTTTTTTTCGAAAATGATTGACTTTTTGTCAGCGGGTTTTCTCATGATTCCTACAAATGTCTGCAAAAAATATTTAAATTTGCAAATTTGCAATTTTGTAAAAAAGAGAAGTTTAGTTTAATTTATTCGTTCAAGTTCTATTCCACAGAAAACCATTAGGGTGAATTTTGCTGCATTTCATTTTGAATAATTTAAAATAATTGGAAATTTTATTGTGATTTTAGTTGTTTTCGAGTCCCATTTTTGTTGCAACTCATTTTGAGGAAAATTCAGTGTTAAATTGAGGATCGACGTTTTACTGTGTCGACAGAACAATCAAACGTAAAAATGTAAGTAATATTGAGAAAAAAAAAAGAAATTAAGAAGTAGAATTAATTTCAACTCTCTAAATTTGAATCAGTCAAAATTTTCACTGATTTCATTCAGTGACTCGTTTCCAGATAATTTATCAGTGAATTTTGACTGAATTTTAGTGAAATTGACTGAAATTCAGTCAAAATTTACTGATGAATTAGCTAGAAATGGGTCACTGAATGAAATCAGTGAAAATTTTGACTGATTCAGATTTAAAGAGAATGATTGGATTGCGGCGAAATCATTGTGCAGGAAATTTAGTAAATTTTGCGTTACTATAGCATAAATTAAATATAACAAATACATTGTAATGACTTTATTATTTTCAAAACTATAAATGAAATCTCACAAAATTAAACTCCCGAAAAAACGGGAGTTTACAAGCCGTCAAATAAAAAACAATCTTTGAAAAACATGAAATCAAAGACATTTGCCAAATAAAATAAAATCATTTTTTATCGAAAATGTAAATAATAAAATCACTGAAATTTGCCAAATAAAATGAAATTGTTTGTGCAAGAAATTAAAAATTCAAACATAAAAATTCCAACAAAAAAAATTCATAAAGAAAATTTTGGCGGCTTTGACCTTTTTATTCTGAAGACTAATTTAAGTTTGCTGCAATTGCAAGAAAACAACACACGTAACTTAAACAAGGACACAGGCCCGTCAATTTTTCTTTATTAATTTGCGTTATTGAATTTTGTGCTTGAATTTTTACTACCTTACACAAACAATTTCATTGTATTTGGCAAATTTCAGTGATGTCCTTAATTTTATTTGCGATAGAAAATGATTTTGTTTTATTTTGCAAATATCTTCTATTTAATGACTTTCATTTTGCGATATTTTTATACTTTTTTTAAAATTTGATTTTGTAAGTCGTGTTTTTCAAAGCTTGTTCTTTATTATTTGTCTATGTTTTTTGCTCCCGTTCTTTCGAGAGTTCTACATTAAGATTCAGTTATTAATTTTCGAATTAATTTTCTAAAGTAATTTTTACTGTAAACTCTTCTTATTTTTCATGAGTTAAATTATTAAAATACATTAATTTTCTTCTGAATAATTGCAGGTACATTTGAAGGGCAAAACAGTATAACCCCTAAAATTTTCAAAATTTTGTTTTTTTTTAGTAAAGAATAACCGTATACCTTCAGTTTTGGAGGATCTAATCAACTTGAAGATGAAGATATTCACAAACACAATTGAAGAGTGTTTCGGCAAAATAACCTAACACACATTTTAAAAAACGGTTTAGCCGTTTCAGCTAAACGTTTGGCTGTATTTTGTCTTCTAAGAAAATATAGCTGTGTCATCCAAATATATAACTATTTTAGCTAAATTTTTCTATTTACAAAATTTTTATTTGACAAAATTTAGCTAAAACAGCTAAATATTTAGGTAATACAGTTAATTTTTCTTAGAAGACGAAATCCAGCTAAACTTTTTTTTTCAGTGCAGAAAAATCAAATTTTTCAGGAGGAACCAAAAACGATCCCAAAATTCTATTTTTGAATTTAATAGCAGAAAAAAATCCGCTCCCGAGATATCGTGGAGCTGAACTGAACCACGAAAAGAGTTTTTTAAAATCATGATCCTGTTCCTAAAAACAAAGATTAAAATTTCGAAAAATGTCATAACCTAACTCTATCTTTCACAATAATATTTTTTTCTACTTTTTGCAACATGGTAATGAAGAAATAATTTTTTAAAAGTAATAATCCCTAAGAATATCAATTAATCTATACTTAGGAATTAATAAACTGCTCCTAATTAATTCCTGCATTTTATTAATTACTTAATTTAAACTATTTAAAGTAATCTGACACACAAGTCATGAAAAAGAAATTATATATAACCATTGTACAGAAAATACGCTTGTTATTATTAAATGTCAGATAGGTACTTTTGTCATAACAATTTATTTAAAAACCTACTCCCAAATTTTTTGAAACAAACCATTTCACTGGGTAATGTACCTCGAATTTAGAGAATTCTTTAGCAAAAAAAAATTTTGAAAATGTTAAGGATCATACGGTTTTGCAAAAACACCCTTCAATTGTTATTGAAATTATTCAGAAGAAAATTTATTTATTTTAATAATTTAACTCATAAAAAATAAAAGGATATTACAGTGAAAATAACTTTAGAAAATTAATTAAAAAATTAATAACTGAATCTTAATGTAGAACTCCCTTGAATTTTTAATTTCTTGCACAAAGAATTTCATTTTATTTGGCAAATTTCAGTGATTTAATTACTTTTATTTTCGATAAAAAATTATTTTATTTTATTTGGCAAATGTCTTTGATTTCATGTTTTTTAAAGATTGTTCTTTATTTGAAGGCTTGTGAACTCCCATTTTTTCGTGAGTTCATTTTTGTGAGATTTCAATAATTTTTTTAAAAGTAATAAAATCATTGCAATGCATTTGTTTATTTCATTCATGTTTTAATAACGCAAAATTTAATAAATTTCACGCACTATAATTTCGCCGCAATCTTATCATTCTCTCTAAATCTGAATCAGTCAAAATTTTCACTGATTTCATTCAGTGACTCGTTTCCAGCTAATTTATCAGTGAATTTTGACTGAATTTTATTGAAATTGACTAAAATTTAGTTAAAATTCACTGATGAATTAGCTGGAAACGAGTCACTGAATGAAATTAGTAAAAATTTTGACTGATTCAAATTTAGAGAGTTGAAATTAATTCTACTTCTTAATTATTTTTTTTGTTTCAATATGATTTACATTTTTATTTTATGATTCAGAATCATTTTCATCTTGTTCATTAATTTAAAAAGATTTTTACTGAAAAATTTCAGAGAAAAATTTAGACAATTTCTAACTGAATCTTAATGTAGATCACAGTCTTATACCAGTTTTTTCAGTAACTGGTAAATGTGCCTTTCTCTCTAAATCCGAATTAGACAAAAACTAGTAGTGAAATAGCGAAAAATTTTTCACCAATTAAATTAGTAAACTTTTCTACTAATAATTAATAGAAAATATTTAATTTTCAGTCAAATTCTACTAATTCAATTAGTAACTATTACTAAATAAATTGATAACTGCTACTAAATGAATTGGTAGAATCTAACTAAAAATTAGTAGTTTTCTATTAATGATTAGTAGAAATGCTTACTAATTTAAGGGCATTTGATACATAATGACGTCACAAATTACCGACCGTTCTTTATTTATATTCAGCGGGCTTATTATTAGAGAAATGCAAATATAGCGTTGAAATTTTGAGAAATGATAAAGAATATATTGAGGCATCGATGTCTGGTGAGTTTCAGTTGTTATTTTCAAAAAAATTTTTTTTCAAAATTTAGTGTTGCCATGTAATTGGTAAGTATTTTTAGGACAAAAATTTAATGTAACCTAGATGGCGCCCTTGTCCTTTTCTAAAGTTTCTTTCTGCTTTGACAGCATCGCACTCTCACCTCGATTATACTCAGCGACTTTATTTCTTCGTTTTAATTACAAATAAGGGTTCGCGCATATTTTCATTAGCCTCATTTATGATAACATTGATGTTATCTTCTTTAGTTGGCTGCAAATGTACCAAAAATTAATAATAAACGAAAATATCTCAGATCATCCATGTGCAATCACGCCATGCCATCAACGCATCGGGACTTCAAGGTGAACACAATTTAATTAAAAAAGAAGCTTCCGCTCCATATAAAAATTCAAGGGTACCAGACATCGATGCCTACATATATTCCTTATGAGTTTCCAAATTTTTAGCCTTATATTTGCATTCCTCTAATAATAAACCCTCTGTATATAAAGATATTCCATATCTTTATATTCCTGGAATGTGATGCACATCATGATGCACATTCATATTATGCGAATGAGGGTTCTAAAGCCCTTTTAAAATAATTTAAAATAACGAATTAGAACTTATTTTACAAAATAAAATTTTTATCGCAGTTAACGTCAATGCTCCGTTATGCCTTTTATCATTTCCCAAAATTACAGATCGATATTTTAATTATAAGTCCGCCGAATGTAATTTTTGAAATATGATTGCTAATTCCATTATGGCGACCATGATATAAGTTTTACCTGGGTTTATATTCAGTGGACTTATACTTAAAATAATTAATATATCCATCTGTAATTTTGGGAAATGATAAAAGACATAACGAGGCATTGATTTTAACTACGATACAAATTTTATTTTGTAAAATAAGATCAATTTCGACATTTTAAGTTATTTTAAAAGGGCTTTAAAACCCTCATTAAGCATGATATGAATTTATAATGTGCCACATTGCAGGAATATAAAGATATGAAATTATACAGCGGGTTTATTATTAGAAGAAGGCAAATATAGGGCTAAAAATTTGGGAACTCATAAGGAATATATGTGGGTATCGATGTCTGGTGCTCTTGAATTTTTATATGCAACGGAAGGTTGTTTCTTTAATTAAATTGGGTTCACCTTCAAATCCCGGTGCGTTGATGGCGTAATTGCACATGGGTGACCTGAGATATTTTCGTTTATTAATAATTTTTGGTGCATTTGCAGCTAACTAAAGAAGATAACATCGATGTTATCATAAAAGAGGCTAATGAAAATATGCGCGAAATCTTATTTGTAATTAAAACGAAGGAGGAAAGTCGCTGAGTATAATCGAGGTGAGAGTGCGATACTGTCAAAGCAGAAACAAACTTTAGAAAAGAACAAGGGTGCCACCTAAGTTGCATTAAATTTTTGTAATAAAAATATTTGCCAATTACAAGGCGACACTAAATTTTAAAAAAGAATTTTTTTCAAAATAACAACTGAAACTCACCAGACATCGATGCCTCAATATGTTCTTTATCATTTCCCAAAATTTCAGCGCTATATTTGCATTTCTCTAGTAATAAACCCGCTGAATATAAATAAGGAACGGTCGGTAATTTGTGACGTCATTATGTATCGAATACCCTTAAAGCTAACTAATTTTTCAAGAGAACCCTTGAGGCCAATTTAAAAAATTTCTTGTATTTACTTTATTTAAACATAAAGCTGAAAAAATTTAAGATATTGTTGCTTTAATAACACGTAATTAACTCAAAATGATTGATATTAGTGTGTTAACGATAAATAAACCTTCGTGAAGCATAACTTGATAGTTTATTATAAATAAATAATTTTTTAATAACAATGTAGGTGTTATAAACAATGGTAGGTGATTTTTGAATCATTTTGGATATTTATTAAGTGATTTTCTTTTTCAATACAATTTTAAGTAACATTCAAACACTAAAAAACAAAAGTAAATATATTTCTTATTGTTATAAACAAGTTTTATACACAAAAACCCAGTTTGAGCGATTTATGAGTATTTGAGGGATTTTTTCAAAAATATTTTTTGTTTGACTTGCCAGTTATGCTTCAGTAAACTATATTGTCATTTCATAGCAATTGTGATTGTTATAAACAAATTTTATAAACAGATTCACAGTTTGAGCAATTTTTAAGAGTTTCATGTACTTTTTTTTGTAAACGTGCTTTGCTCAGGAACTATTAAACTAAAATCTTTTTGATATTTATCCTATTATAACACCGAACTGTATTTATGTAATATTGGCAAGCCCAGCAAAGGACGTTTACAAAAAAAAGTACCTGAAACTCTTAAAAATTGCTCAAACTGGGCATTTGTTTATAAAATTTGTTTACAACAAACACATTTGTCATGAAATGACAATATAGTTTACTGAAGCATCACTGTCAAGTCAAACAAAGCACAAAAAAAATTACCTCAAACTCTTAAAAATTGCTCAAACTGCGCATTTGTTTATAAAATTTGTTTATATGTAACAATAA
>JBAGKK010000247.1:953316-963604 GCA_037177015.1 Euceroptres primus
AAGTTCCACAAATTCAAGACAATAGCTTTAGTTTTCTAACTGTTTTTTTTTAAGACTTATTTATAAAGCAGTTTTTTATATTAACAAGGAATTTATTTACTCAACGGTAAAGTGGAAAGTTTTCCATTGCCAGTTTAGGTATTATCAATTTATGAAGCTATTATCAATATATGAAGCTTATCAAAATTGAATAAAAAGAATCAATCAATCGATCCATAACTTTTGGATAATAACTTTATAGGATTATAAAGATAAGACTCGATAATAGCTTCATAATAAATTTAGTAATGACGTAGTTTGATATAGGGAATGCTGTTTTATCAAAGCTTTAACAACAGCTTGAAACTCTCACGCAATATTAAAGTGTTCAAACATACAACATTTACATTCAATAAAGAATCGTGTCATTTGATCTAAAGTGATATATTTCTTATTTATCCTGGAACCACTTGTAAATAAGATAGCGAATATTCAATATTTGTATTTAATACATATTAGCCTTAATAGAATATGAATCAATAAATTAGTTTGCTAAAGGCTAATTAAAAACAGGGATGTACTAATATTTCAAAAAAATATTCTTTGATTAATGATTAACTTTAATTAATTATTATCTACGCAATTAATTATTATTTAATTAAGTTCATAATGTATATGTAGAAATAGAAAATCTAGATAAATGTGAGTATTAATCTTTAAAAATGATATTGCAGATTGACTGTGAGAAAATAATTGAAGAAAGTCATAGGTGGGTGAGCAAGTATATCAATAAAAAACTATATTAAAAAAAGTTTGAGATTGAAACCCAAGGCTGGTTAAGTCCACATATCAGTGAGTTGTATTGTCCCTTTTTGTAGGGCGATCAGACACGTTCTTAGCGCAGAGGGTTGCTTGCTGAATGGCTAGATGCCTTCTAATGGTCTAAATGAAGTGTGTACGTTCCACATATGGAATTAAACGCAAGATCATAATAACACTAATTTTTAAGCATAACTATACACTCAGTTTCACAACGTGTGAACGTGAAAGGTTCTCAAAGATCCCGCGCACTTTCGTCTCCCAGTGCACCTTTTGTCATTTGGGGAAACTAATTTCTTTTCATTTTATCCAGATGAGGAAAGAAAATCTGCTCCAGGTTAATCATCTTGAAATAAAATTTAATATTATCAATTAGTAATGCGAGTCGCTAAATTCGAGGAAAAAAACAATTTTAAATATATTACAGCAATGCCTTTTTATTAAATATATAATACTGTCGGCAAAAATGTGACAAATTAAGGGAAGCCTTCAAAAATAAATTCTAAAAAATTACGTGAACTATTTTTTGTATAACACTCAGAAAAAAGTTTTTTACATTCAAACAATTTTTTTAATCAAAAATATAATTGTATTGCCAAAAAAATTTTAGTTTTTTACATTCAAACAATTTTTTTAATCAAAAATATAATTGCATTGCCAAAAAAAAGTTTTTTTATTCAAACAAATATTATCTGAATCAAGAAAAAGAGATTGAAAAACGATTTTTTTAACTTGAAAAAAAGTTTTTTCTGAGTGAAAAGTCTCCTTGATTATAAAACCAAACAAGTTATTTGAAAAACAACAGTTGTTATTAATAATGATATGCATGCAACTTACAATTAGATCTTTGATATTTATACAAGTGCATATTTTATTTTTTACTAGATCACTTTGCATAAAAGTGATAAAAATAATTCTTTAATAAATTAAAAATTATTACAATATTTTCATAAACTAAAATTTTAAATGTGAAGGGAGAAAAAGTTAACATAGGTATTAATAATGGTTTAAAATAAAATTGTCTGTAAGCCTTTATTATAGATTATATAGATTATTCCCCTTTAAGAGAAAACCAATCAAAATCCCAGCTTTTACTGCTTTTATAAAAAGAAGAATATTTTTGCAGAGATGCTTTGGTAGATATAGTAAAAAAAATTCAGAGATAAATTCAGTTGCTTGTTAAATATATTGTCACAAATTATTATGATGGATATTATATAACAATAATTCATATTTGTAGAAGTTTTAAATATTTTGCTGAATTTTGATAAAATAATTTTTAAATGAACAGAATTAATGAATTAAGAAAAAATAAAACTCATTATGGGGGTACATAGGTTACAAAAAAGAAAGACGAAATTCATCAGTGTCAGTGACCTAAGAAACGGAATAATGCGCAATTTGGAGATATATTTATTCACTTTATGAACAATAAATACCAACAATAAAAATTTTTAAGAAAATAAAAATTGGCAAACTTATAGCATTTTTTGTAATTTCGATTTTTTCGTTTCTCCCTCCATGGTAGCCACTCCTTAGGTCATAATTTCAAATACATAAGAAAAAATTAACATAGCTTTCGCATTAACCAAACTTCGTCCAAAAAAGTTGAAAATTGTAGAAATGACACTTGTTCACGATTTAGGCTGTATTTTTGGCAATTTTCAAGATTTTTGAATGGGACTTGACTCAAAAAAGTTTTAAAGGATTTTGGAATAATAAAATGCAAAAAAAGTCGAAAATTTTACCTACGTACCCCTTTAAGTGACTCCAGAAAGCATTTTCAATAAATTCAAAGTAACGATCAAAATTATAAAGAAAAAAAAACTTTTAACTTTGCTTTAATATATTTAAATAAAGAAGAATATTATTATGTAATTAATTTTTCAACACAAGCATCATCTATCACAATTCTTTATCGATTCGCTTGAAAATTAGGGAGTAACTTTTCAGATAAACTATCTAGCGGACTGCACAGGAATTTTGCGATAAGTCATAAATTTTATTTTTTATAAACAATTTTTCATGAAACTTTGGGTGAAAAAATGAACTTTTTTCAAATGTACACTATTTTTCGAAAAAATGGCATTTTCAAATTTCCTTAAGCAGTTTACTAGTTTTTGATATATATTAATGAAAAATTTTTGGTTTTTTGATCTAGGTTGAAATCTACGGAAGCAATCGTTTCACTCGTTTCAGGCCTCGCATAAAAGGTATGTTGCAGTTTTGGATTCTGAAGCCGCCGTTTTCAATTACAAATTCAAAAAAAATATTTTTATACACCTAAATATTTGTTTAATAAAGTACTTTAACTAAATTTTCGACTCTTTTTATTATACCGTAGAATCACCTAACTTCGGACACTGCCCCAAAGTTCGGACACCCATTTTTCTTTGTTTCCAGATAATTCAATGAATCATTCCAGATAATGAATAATTGTTTCCAGGTAATTAAAAGTAATATAAATTAAAAGTACAAAGCTTGACTTGATGTGAAAAGTTAGTTTTGTATTAAAAACTTATTTTAAACCCAAAAATAATAGGTATCCAAAGTTAGGGCCAGTGTCCGAAGTTAGGTGATTCTACGGTATTCCTGAAAAAAAACGAGGGGATATTCACTCCGGAAATCATACTCGGAAATCTCTGGAAATCTCAGTCTATCTCTCTTGTTTTGCAATTGTTTTTCTATTTCTGCCTCCCTTCCACTCATTGGCAATCGATAGAAATCAGAGGAATACACGGCAGTCGATTGCCCCTCGGAAAAAAATTCCCGAAATTAGCCTTTTTTCCTGGCACCTGGAGTGGCCTTTCCCCTTAAGCAAAAATAAATCTTATTCCTCCTCTAAAAATTGCCTTCATCAGAATTCAATGAAAAGAATTTTCATCTTCATTTTCATCATTCTAAAAATTCCATCCTCCTGAAAACTACTTAAATTCCTTTTATGCCATGAAAAAAATGTGAATCGTCGCATATTAGACATCATGTGCTCTTTAATATTCTGATGCGACGAGATTGGCCGAGGCAGTAGAGGGTGTATACTTCCGGAGAGGATGAGACGTATATGGACTAATTGGAGTCATTCACGGTGTCATTAACGGTGGTACTATCATCGTATCAACTCGGTGATTTTCAAGCCGGGAGAAATCTTTTCAGATCTCGAAGAGAGAAGACAGCACATAGGTAGCTATGTGTAAGGTGGCTTGAGAGAGGAAAGGGGATGGCTAGAATAGGGCGGTTGAGAGGAAAAGGGTGCAAAGAGAGAGTGAGAGAGAGGGATGTAGGAATGGGGTGGGTGGAAGTATGAAGTGAGCATATTACTATTGAGAATAAGTACCTGGCTTCGAGATGAGGCTGGTCGGGAACGAGACGAGGGTGGTAACGGGGTACAAATGGGGTGGTACAATGGGCACTAATGGATCTCAAGCCGCCGCGAGAGGCGCTGCTTTTAATCTAATTGTCCTCCGTAGCAGTCGCGATCTCGAACAGTGGCTCTCATTTCTATCCTCCAAAACTCTGCAGATCATCTTCGAAATTTATTTTGTTCAACCCTTCCAAAAAAAAATATTCTAATCAAGTTCCAAGATAATTATATTCGATGTATCATATCTTCGTAACGTGACATAGACAAAACAATTTACCCTTTAACTAGGTTTAAATATTTATACAGTATCGTCGGAAAATATGAGGCTCCCTGCATAAGTTCTAAAAATTGTAATAATTTACCGGATAGAATTTTCTCCTTTAAAAAATCACTATATTCTGCATTAGATAAGCCCAGGGTGAAGTGATTTTGCCAATTATGTAAGATATTGTAAAAGTGGTGCATTTATAGATTTTTTCAAAAAGTTTACTGTAAAAAAGAATACTTAAAATTGTTAAACCTTAAAAATGGTTAAATTCAGTAAAATTTCTTTTAATTTAAGAAATATTGGTTTAAATCTAATACCACGTACCTGAATTTCAGAACTGAGTCTTAAATTCAGACAAATTTTACTTAAAACCAAATCAATTTTGCCTAAAGCCAGAAAAATTTTACTGAATTTAGTTCAAAACATTTTTCAGGTGTAACTATTTTAAGTAATCTTTCTTACTGCGTTTGAGTAATAAATTACAAATTACAAAACTTGGGAAATAATTAAATTGTTACACCTTAAAAATGTTTTGGATTAAATGCAGTAAAATTTGTCTTCATTGAAAAAATATTGGTTTAAATCTAATACCACGTTACCTGAATTTCAGAACTGAGTCTTAAATTCAGACAAATTTTACTTAAAACCAAATCAATTTTGCCTAAAGCCAGAAAAATTTTACTGAATTTAGTTCAAAACATTTTTCAGGTGTAACTATTTTAAGTAATCTTTCTTACTGCGTTTGAGTAATAAATTACAAATTACAAAACTTGGGAAATAATTAAATTGTTACACCTTAAAAATGTTTTGGATTAAATGCAGTAAAATTTGTCTTCATTGAAAAAATATTGGTTTAAATTTAATACCACGTTACCTGAACTTTAGAATTGAGTCTTAAATTCAGACAAATTTTACTTAACATCAAATCAATTTTGCCTAAGTCCAGACAAATTTTACTGAGTTTAATCCAAAACATTAAGTATTCTTTTTTACTGAGCTTGAGAAATAAATTACAAATTACAAAACTTAGAAAATAATTAAATTGTTACACTTTGAAAATGTTTTGGATTAAATTCAGTAAAATTTGTCTTAATTTAAGAAATATTGGTTTAAATTTAATACCACGTTACCTGAATTTCAGAATTAAGTCTTAAATCTAGACAAATTTTACTGAATTTAATCCAAACCATTTTAGGGAGTAACAGTTTTATGTATTTTTTTTACTGTGTTTGAGTAATAAATTACTACTGATTTATTAGTAATGAATTACTAGTGAAATGAGGCAAATTAAAAATGTTAATTATTTCCTAGGTTTTGATGGAAATAATTTTCATTTTTAAGTCGCCTTATTTCAAAGATAAAATTTTGAATTCAATTTCTATATCGAATTCTATATTGAATGGCACTTTATAAGGAATTCCATACAGAAAGTTAAAAAGAAATTCTGCAAGGAGAAAAAAACCCTAAAATTAACGGAAGTCATCTGTTGAAATAGGGACAACAGGTTTTTTCTATTATATTTACAGAAATTTCTGTTAAACTTACAGATGATCAGTAAATTTAACAAATATTTCGGTAGAATTAACAGAAATGTTGGTTAAGTTAACGGAATTCTAACCTCTCTTAAAAATGTTAAAATAACAGATATTTCTGTTAATTCAGCAGAACTATCTGTTAAAATTACTAACCATCTGTAAGTTTAACAGAAATTTCTGTAAATATAACAGAAAAAATCTGCTGTCCCTATTTCAACAGATAACTTCTGTTAATTCAACCGATTATTTTTCTCCGTGCATATGGAAATGCCAGATGTACTCCCATCCCGTCCCAAATGCAACATCAAATTCCGTATGGAATTCAATATGCTGTCTAAATATGAATTAGTGAAATTTCACTAATTCATGAGTGCCTTAATTCTAGCTAAGCGACTAACAGAATTCTACTAAAAATCAGTGAAAAATTACGGAAATTTCAGTAATACCAATCTGTATTAGTCAAATTTCTTTAATTCATTAGGGACTCAATTCTAGCTATGGCAATTGGTAGAATTCCACTGATTATTAGTAGAATTCTCCTAATTGTCATAGCTAGAATTTTCTGAACTGAATATGCTCCCTAAATCTGAATTAGTCAAATTTCACTAATTTATCAGTTACTCAAATCTAGCTATGTCTATTAGTAAAATTCTACTGACAATCAGTGGAAAATTACTGAAATTTCGGTAATTTTCCTGTAAATCATTTTCCTGTATTTTTACGTAGTAATTTTCAGTAGAATTGCACTTATTTATCAGTAGAATTCTACGGAAAATTACTGAAATTCCAGTAATTTTCCACTGATCGTCAGTGGAATTCTACTAATTGTCATAGCTAGAATTGAGTCACTGATGAATTAGTGAAATTTGACTAATTTTAGAGATTTATTTGAAATTTGACTAATTTCAGATTTAGAGAGTGGACTTACCATTCAGAAATTCCGTGGGAAATCCGTATAAGATATCCATGCCGGGTTTCCATATGAAATTTCTATATGGATTTCAATGTGGCATTGCATATGGAATTCCTTATAAAATGTCGTATGGAAATCCGCATAAAAATATCCTATGGAATTCTATACATAACATTATATCTCATTTTCATGGAGTGATTTCTGGAAGATTATTTGACATAAAATTAAGACTTCAATTTTTTTCTCAATTTCTAAATACCTATTATTGTTTGGAAGTTTTAGGGCATGTGTATTTATTTTTACAGGTGCTTCCCTTTGAATTTAAGGTATTTTCTATATATGAATATAAGAATCTAAAATCTCAAGCAAAAGTATGAATTATTTAAATTTTATAGAGGGTGGATTTGTTACTTTTAAAGATACTTTGCTTTGTCTATTTAACTCAAACATATTTGTCAATAATTTTTTACATTATTTTGCGACTGTCATAAAAAATTTTTAATCCATTAATTGAATCTAGAATTTTGAGTAATGTGTTGTAGAATAATGACCCTTTTATCAGTGTTAATCACGACAATAAATTAGGAGAGTAAATTATGACCATTTCGAATAGTAATGTAGCTTTTCGTCAAAATTTGTCCTGCGTTGGATAAGTTTCTGATAAATCGGTGGGATTGTAATTGCCATTGTGCGTGTTATTAACGGTGAGTGGAGCGAATATAATAAATGCACATATAGTGCCAAGCTTGCGATCAATGGTGATGCGAAAGGTCGACGTGTTTACACGCACCTCGTGGGAATTTTGTCCAATGCCTTTTCCGGTGGATCTGAATTCAGGAAATTGTGACAATCAAATTGGTGACGTGACTCCTGTGATGTCAGTCGAATCCTCATTTGATTAATGATCTCACTTTCAACTATACAATTAACGAAATATTAATTGTAGAAAATGTAGAAAAATATTTAATAATGGAAATTAATAAAGGGTAAATAAAAATAAATGAAAAAAGTTTGCTTTCGTATTAAATATATTAATAAATATAATTAATATACCATTATGTCGTAATGATCTTGGTGAAGATAACATAATTAAAAATTAAAAATAAACAGACACAAGCTTTCCATTATATTATAATATTTACTATCATATATTTTCCACTTAACATTGTGATGTGTTACCTACGTATTTACACAAAAGTACATACACGGGTGAATATAATTTACATTATACATATTTTACAAAATCGAATTCTGTCACATTATAGCTCGTTATTCTCAATTTGACGGTTTTCTGATCCTCTATGAAAGTGATCACAAGCTCTAAAATAGTTTACATATTCATATGTATAGCTTTCTTTTAGTAGCTATACTCAAATTGGAAAAAATTCTCACCTAAGGATCAATGATTTTCATTGCATTTAAAATTGTTCTGTGAGTGATGAATTTTATTTCAAGTTAATTCAATTATCTTGTAATCAAATTAAAATTGAAATTCTCTATAGATTGAATAGCTCACAAATAATATTATATTTGTTATGTTTACTGAATCACTTTTCAATTTATATTGACCGATATGAGTTCTGACATAAAATTACAATATTAACAACTATAGTACTAAGGATAATTACAAAATACGAAATTTCAAACTTTTTTGTTCGTCGAGAAATAAGTACACTTTTTAAAACTAAAACATTTTTTTCCGTTCGTATTGAGACTGCCAGCAGTCTTGAACAAATTTCCAAAGAATCTACAAAAGGTCAAGCTGTTTTAAACATCAATCTATGCTTCCCAAAAATAAGCATATTGCACTTTTCAAAAAATTTATCTGTCTCTTTATCCTATATGTTTTATATTAATTTATTTTATTTATTTAATTTATATTTAATGATTGTTGTAACATGTTTCCAATACGGTTTTTCTCTAGGCTGAAAAAATATGTATTATTCTCTAGGCTGAAGGAATAGAAAAGTCCGAATTCATATTTGAGAAACACAGATGGATTTTACAAAATATAGAAAAATTTAAATATTTAAACTAATAAAACAGATTTTTTATTTTCAAGACTTAACCATCGTCGAATGATCAAATCGAAATTTGAAAAAAGTAACAACCAATAAAGAAAGGTCAGCTCTCTTCTATCAGCATAAAATGATCACAATTTTTTTCCTTTGCCTTCAATTCTAAGATGTTCTTTGATTTGAATTTGAGAAAAGTAACAACCAATAAAGAAAGGTCAGCTCTCTTCTATCAGCATAGAATGATCACCATTTTTTTTTCCTTTGCCTTCAATTCTTAGATGTTCTTTGATTTTATATAATTTATAATTCAAACTCTGTAATTTTAGAGAATAAAATCTTAACCGAAAAAATCACTTAGACATTAATGCTAAAGGTCTTAACAATTTTCTTCAAACCGAGCTTCAAACGTGATTGTGTCAATAGAAAAATTCGTAATTCATATATTACCAAGTTTATATACTATTTACATATCAAATTCTTATTTTAAGATTATAACATATATACATTGTATATTATAGATTTTGCAACAAAATGTTTCTTCCATTCTCCAACTAAACCTAAAATAAGATTTTAAAATAATAAAAATGAGATCAGTTTTACAAAGAATGAATTATTTCACATTTTAAAATAAAAACAAAAATATAATTTCAATACTTCTCTAATTCGTTCTGTCTATTCGAAATTTCTAAAATATCCCGAAAAGTTCCTACACTTTTATGAAACTAAAACCTTTTTAAAAATAATTTTAAATGACATTTCCGAATAAATTTACAGATTTCTGACCTATTTCACATGAGAAACTAAGAAGACCTAATTAATTCTCGACCTTACGTAATACTTCCTCAGCTTTGACTCTCAGCACTTCAGCACTTTGCCGCCTAATTTCATCATCTGACGAACCAGAATCCTCTTCTTTGTCGTGTTTCGAGCTCAAATTTTGAGGAATAGTTTGAACGCCAAGATTAAGTGGAAGCGAGTGCAACTGTGCACTGAGGGGACGGGAGTCGATATTACTATGATTTAGGGAACCAGGAGGGTTGAGACCCATGACTGGAAGAACTGTACTCAAGGAGGCAAGATTTTGTGGCAAGGGTAGGCCGATATACTGAGATAGTAGTGCGTGGAGGGGTGGCAATTTTGGCGTGCTGTTTGGCCAGGGTGGTGGAAACATTGTCGGTATGAACCATGGAAACGCTCCTGCTGGGGGTGCTGATTGAGCCCCTGCTGCCACAGCATCCGATGAACACCACCCACCTGTAACAGATACATCATTCTTGATAAAAATTCGTTTACATTATATTTTTGTATCTTACTTTCATTTATAGTAATTATTCATTAATTTTTTATATATGATTCGGTATTTATTTTATAATTATATTATATTCAGTAATATAT